>CM042570.1:3445000-3490000 GCA_023630585.1 Cranoglanis bouderius
TAGACTATAAAACACAGTACACGGTCATAAGAGGAACGAAATGTTAAGTATGAACGTGTCCCAGCTCTCACTCAGCTTTAAATCACCATGTGTTCATTATGTGTCATATAAATCTGGGGAACATAGGACCCTGGGAACATAGATGCACTCCCTTAACATGAGCTAACCTGACAGTTTGTTTATTTATTTATTTTATATATATATATATATATATATATATATAAAACTTAAAACAGAAATTCAGAAATACATTTTCAAAATGTATTTCTGAATTTCTGTTTTAAGTTTTAAGGTAGTAGTCATAAGGTTTTACTGATAATGCTAGTGAGCTAGCTAACGTGAGCAAATCTGACAGGATTTTTAAGTTCCTACATTTTTATAGTTTTCGTTGCTAACATGAGCTGAAAGATACTTTAAGTTATCATTCCTACATGTTTACAATTATGTATTACTGATAAAACTAGCCACCTTACTAACATGAACTAACCTGACAGGATTTCTAAAGGATTTTTAAGTTGCCAGTCATAAATTTACACCGCTAATGCTAGTCAGCAAGCTAATGAGCTAACCTGACAAGAATTCTGAATGAAGTTTTAAATTTCTCTTCACATATTTTCACGTTTTACTGAAGTGTTAGTCAGCTAGTTTACCTCAGCTAACCTGAATTGAATTTTAAAGTTACCGTTCCTACATTTTTTACAATCATTACTGCTAACACCAGTCGGTTAGCTAACTTGAGAATTTTTAAGTTGCTGTTCATAACATCTGACATTTTTGAGAGGATTTCTCAAACGATTTTTAAGTTGCCATTCATACACTGCTAACACTAGTTATTTCTGAGAGGATCTGAGAGTTAATGCTAGCTTGCTAGTTCATGTGGTTGCCTGAGAGGACTTCTGAAAGGAATTTTAAGTTACTGTTTATAAATTCTTACTGATAATGCTAGGCAGCTAGCTAAATGAGCTAACCTGACCAGGATTTCTGATAGGATTTTAAAGTCCCTGTTTCTACGTTTGAACGATTTTCACTGCTAATACAAGCCAGCTAGCTAACATGACAGGAGAGTAAGAAATTTAGGAACAAAGTTATTGTTCCTACATTTTTTAATCTTTACTGCTAATTCTAGGAAACTAACAGGATTCCTAAATGGATTTTTAAGTTTCTAATAATGCATTTTTTAAAAATAAAATTTTTTGCTAGCATTACCCTGCTGGCTAATGTGCTACCGCTGACAGGAATTCTGAGAGAAAATTTCCTTGACACAATTTCTTTCAAAGACTGTATAGGATGTTCTGTGTGTGGGGTGTGTGTGTGTGTGTGTGTGTGTGTGTTCTTCTTTAAATGATCCTGACAGACATGGTTATGTTTTGCTGAGTATGTACTGTATGTCTGGAATGCTTTGAGAGAATCCGAAGATCAGAATAGATTTCATTTGTTCCCAAAGTAATTCAAAAACAGTGAAGGTTTCTGCGTTTTTAAGAGCTCAAGGCGTTGTCTAGGTTCACACACACTCACACACACACATAAGTACAGAATTGCTTTTCCACATGGCATCGATTTCATAAAAATGTGACAAATGCTAACCACATTATAACATTATTCTCGCTAATTCCGCTAAAACCGCTGCTCGTCCAAACTCTTTCTGGTTAGTGCTGTTAAATGACATTGTGGACGGAGTTAAGCTCGTCACTCCTACAGCTTTTCCTCCCTGTTCAGATTAAGAACGACGTATAATTAATGCCATTGGCGTTTTTCTAAACCAGGCATGAAGTCCATCATGAGCACCATAAATGTCTTCAAATGATGTGAAACCGTTTTAAAAGGAGCCAATAAATGGGAAAAGGAATGAAAATGAATCCGGATTAAGGGCGGATTCTGCTTCACACGAGCACATGAAAGAATTATGTGACTAAATTGCTGTGGATGGAGGCTGCTCGTGCTGGTGTGCTCAGAGAGAGAGAGAGAGAGAGAGAGAGAGAGAGAGAGAGAGATAGAGAGAGAGGAAAAAAAAGAAAAAGAAAAAAATGCTTCAGGGCTTAAAAGACCCGTCACATCAGAAGGGAGAAGAGAGGCCGTCTGGAGGAAACAGCCAATTTCACTCGCTTGTGGATGGAGAAAAGAGAAAAAATAACAGCGAAACTTAAAAAGGCGCGCTTGTGGCCGGCCAGTGAAATCAAATAAAAGCAGTGTGAGTGTTTTTCATTTGGTCTGATGGGATCAGTGAGACGGCTGTGTGTCCCTTCCCTCTCTCTCTGTGTGTGTGTGTGTGTGTGTGTGAGCGAGAGAGGAGTCTTCCTTAAACTCCCACTGAGTGGAGGTATTATTTAGGAAGTGTTTGAAATTGTGTGTGTGTGTTTGTGTGTATTTATGAAAGATTGTTATCTACCCGGTTTAACCAACACTGGCTTAGTGCCAAGTGCAGACACACACACACACGCACACACACACACACACACACACATTTCCATTCACTTGTGTGTTAGTGTAGACAAACAATGCTATGCTTATACATTTTGTGAAGTGTTTAGTGATTCTGGTGTTGATTTGTGGGTTGGTGAGAAGTAGTGGAGATGTTGGACTCAAAGTCCCAGAATGTAATGCAGCTATACGAAGCATTACGAAGAGTTACGGCAGAGAATCGGCTCGGCTGGTCAGTCTACGAGACGATGGCTGCGATGGTGGAATTAGCACGGAAGCAAGTCGAAGCTTCGGATCTGTTTCAGCAGAGCGTACAGATGACGAGGCGAGAGAGCTGGATAGAGTAAAGGACTAAAGCGCCGCTGCATCGCTCTCGTTAGGTAGAGATAAAGCGAGGGCTAAATCCCACTGCAACACTGTCAGGAGGTAGCTGAACTGCATCGTGGGTAATGGAGGAAAGTGAAAACTGACGAAAATGTTGATGAGAAGTTTAATTCAGGGTGGATCTTTCCTTTAATATCCTTCTTTCTTAAAACACGTTTTAAATGATTGTGTTGTCACACAGTAAAGCGTAACGTTAGCTATTTTCCATCGCAGGAGGAGTGAGACAGTGAGACAGTGAGACGGGCTGCTGTCCCCTCGCTCGCAAAGCAGAGACCACGAGGCCTTGTGTTATTCTAACAGTGCGGTTTGGAGCTGGGCCGCTTCAGCCTGTCAGCTTTGAGTGCTGATGTGTGCGTGTGCGTGTGTATGTGTGTGTGTGTGTGTGTGTGTGTGTGTGCCATGTTTTTATCTCTTTATAGGGACCAAATGTCCTGATAATGATAGCAATATGTGACAGTTTTGACCTCATTTGGCTTGTCAGAAAACAGTTTTCTTTATTAAAAAAACGAAACAAACTTACTTATGGTTATTGAGGTTAAGGTTAGGGTTAAGTGTAGGTGCAGACCTAGCATTATTTAACTACAGTAATACAGTGTGTGTGTGTGTGTGTGTGTGTGTGTGTGTGTGTGGAGGTCAGAGTGGGGTCAGTTTGCGCAGGGTGGTTACGGTCTCGTGTCCGCTTGGCAGGACATCCTTCCTCCGCGGCTCCGACGCCACTGTAACACTCCATCACTGCTCACACACACACATGGAGGTGGATTTATATCAGTCAGTCCTGGCTCCAGTGGTCTGCTCTCTAAACCTGTGCGTCACACACTGCACCCACAACCCACTCCTGCTGTAAGAGTCTGTAGACTGAGGTGAGGGGTGTGTGTGTGTGTGTGTGTGTGTGTGTGTGTAGTGTGTGAGTAGTGTGTAGGGTGCAGTGTGGTGTGGTACTGACGTCACATTGGAAGGGCTTCTCTCCGGTGTGTGTGCGCATGTGTTCATCCAGACCTCGCTTCTGACTGAAGGCCTTGTTGCATTCGCTGCATTTATACGGCTTCTCCTGTGTGTGTGAGAGAGAGAGAGAGAGACAGAGATAGAGACACGGAAAGACAGAGAGGGGTAGAGAGAGAGAGAGAGAGAGAGAGCGATAGAGACAGAAAGAGAGATTAAAAGAGACAAAGACAGAGAAAAAGAGAGAAGGAGAGAGAGAGGGACAGGATGAGAGAAAGAGAGACAGATATAAACGGAGAGAGTGACAGAGAGAGACAGACAGAGAGGGACAGAGAGATGAAGAGAGAGAAACAAAGAAAGAGAGCGACAGACAGAGAGATGAAGAGAGAGAAAGAGAGACAGACAGACAGATAGAGAGGGACAGAGAGATGGAGAGAAAGAGAGGCAGAGAAAGAGAGAGAGAGACAGACCGAGAGAACGAGAAAGAGACAGACAGACAAAGAGAGAGAGAGAGAGAGAGAGAGAGAGAGAGAGAGAAGGAGTCTTCATTAATAAACAGTAAGTAGGAATTTTTCAGAATATATGTATATATATATACACATTAAACAGCTTCAGTTGCATGTGGTGATTTTCCCAGTGGCATGGGGTGATGTTCTTGATGTTTACGCCGGCTTCTTCTTGATGTCTGCTCCGATTACAGAAACACTGAGAGAGAAATAAACATCGCTTCAGCTCTGATCAATCATGACAAAAATCAGTTGTCTACCAAGCTTCACTGTTTCTGAAGAAAAAGGAAAAGAAGAAAAAGGCAGAGAAATTTGAGAATTCTAAAAACAGCGCTGTGGTTTAAATATACTGTATATCTACACTTCTTGAAGAGCCTGCCATGTTCTTATCATTATGGGAATGATTTAGGTGTCTGATATCTAAATGTTGCATGCCATGACGCGTGTTCTTGTGTACACACACACACACACACACACACACACACACACACACACACACACACACACACACACACAGTCCTAACCCAGACTGTCACGGGAATGGGTGGACACAGGAAGCTCGAATCCTGGGAAAGGGAGATATCTTATAGGAGGGGCGACACACAACACACACAGGATATGCAAGATCAAGTGTGTGTATCGGTATGTGTGTATGGGGTTAAAAACAGAAACAAAAAAAATGTAAGAAAGAAAGAAAGAAAGAAAGAAAGTGAGAGAAATATGGGTTGAACATCGTGCCAAAATAATTTTTAAAAAAGCTCTGTTGTTGTACGTGTCAGATTAACAAGTATCAGATCAGCTGGGCTTGACCATGTGAGAAATCAGAGGTTACGACTCAGACACGGGATTGTGGGTAATATGGGAGGAGCTGTAATATGTTGTGGCGAACCAGCACATCACATCTGTGGCAGCTGTCCACCTTTAATGTGACCTTTAATAGTGAAGCAGTGTTTTGTGTATAGACGTGTGTGTGTCCAGTGTGTTCAGATTTTCAGCAGGCAGCCAAGAAAGAAACTCTTTCCGGTGTTAAGATTAGAACCAGAGTCGAACAGGAACTGTTTAACAACCACCCACCCACCCACCCACACACACACACACACACACACACCACACACACAAACACTATCTTGTTTCTTTGCGAAGTCTTGCCACTCTTACGTGTATTTCTGAACTCTTCACTAGAATTGAACTCTCATGTTTGACGTTTTGGAAGTTTTTTGTAATAAGGCCTGAATTCGTTGTTACAATTTAGAAATCGTTTTTGAAATCAGTTCAGTATTTAGAAGCGGCTTGCTTTACGTGTCAAGTAAAAAACAAAGCAAAATAACAACAAAAGATGAGTTGAAAAACTGTTCAAAGTACAACATCAATGCAAAAAAACAAGAGTGACACGAGTGTGTTCTGTTCATAATGTAAATGCAAGGAAAACCATTTCAAAGAGTATCTGAATGCTGTTGGCATCAGAGGTGTGAACGTTTGTTGGGAATCAAATCTAAAACCATATTTTTTAGACCTAAACCCAAACTCATCTTCGGGGGCAGAAGACAAATCTAGAGAGAGTAATAATTGCTATTGAGGACCAGCAAACTGTCCTTTCATTCTGGGGACAGTTCTAATCCCAGGACAATGTGTGTGTGTGGGGTGTGTGTGTGTGTGTGTATTAAGCATCAGTTATTATTTGTCAGTATTATACACTGGTGTGAGCTCTGAGTCAGAGTGTACTGCAGAGGTCTGGGGTGTGTTTGAGGTAGAGTAAACAAGTCCAAGTTTCCAGGTCTGTGGAAATGCTGTTTTCCAAAGGAATAATTAAAAAAAAAAAAGTTTAGTGTTGTACGTTTTCAAGTGTTAGCAAGCTTTTGGATCATTATTGAAGCTGACGTTTAGGTTAAGTCATAGAAACACTGTAGTAATGTTAAAATCCTAAAGTGTAGCAAGTGAAAATGTGTCTGAAGAAAGAGTGGAACAGGATTACATATAACTGTTAACACTAATTGTCAGCACCTGTGTCTTTTGTGCAAACAACTGTGCCTAGTCTGTCTCACTAGTGTCTTGCTCTTGTTTGTACTTCTCTTTTACACAATAGGTGTTCCTTTGTACATTGTTTCATTGTTTCTTGTTTTCAAGCGCTCTGCTATTCTAACGTTTGGGTTTTGCACTAGCTTGCTTGGGTTTCGACCTTAAGTATCAATCATCCAGTCTTAAAAAAGGTCGAATCAAGAACCTTTAAGGGTTCTTCAGCTTGTCACAAAGGTCTGAGCAGAACCCTACAACAGAGTGTTTCCCTGTCGGTGAGAGTTGACAGCGAATAATCTTTAAGTATCCAAAGAACCCTTGAAGAATTTTGTCAGTGAAGTGGGACTTTTCTTCTGGAACTTTCATCATGGTATCATCATAAAGGATATTACATTGCCCATCTCTAGCTACAACCCAAAAGAACGAACCTAAAGTGGCCATGAGACCATTAAACCTGGAGTTTGTACAGATATCCAGACTCCTTTGGCATCATGCTAATGGAGGGATCGGAATATGGTGCAAGCATCATAAATCATAAAATGCGGCCACTCTGTTTGGGGTAAAAAGTACAGGTTGGAGGGCTCCCGAGTGGCGCAAAAGAAAATCATTCACTCTATCGCCGGGAGATTGCAAGTTCGTAAATTACCACCGTCACCTGTGGCCAGGAGCAAAATTGGTTGTGCTCTCTGGGTGGAAGCATACATTTACATTTATGGCATTTGGAAGATGCCTTTATCCAGATCAACTTACACTCATCTCATTTATTCAGCTGAGCAGTTGAGGTTTAAGGGCCTTGTTCAAAGGCCCAGAAGTGGCAGCTTGGTGGTGTTGGGATTTGAACTCACAACCTTCCAATTGATAGTCCAATGTCTTACCAATGTCTGCCCTAAATACACTCTTACTACCCTGTTAATCACAGCAACACTAGCCAATCGCAGGAGTCTGTGAGCTTAAGAATGTGGAAGAGGGTAGATAGTGCCTCTCAGTGTGTAACACTGCCCTGGGACATAACATGAGCAGCAGTTTGAAAAAATATGGTTGGATGGCTAGTGGGTGGGGAAATACCAGTTGACCAAATTGGGGGGGTGGTCATTTTGAACAGGTCTACCCGAAGCAAGAGGCTCAAAAAGAACATGGCACACAGCAGGGTTTGATAAGTGTCTTCAAGTAGGTGGGGGTCTGTTTTCTCTTTCTAAGCAAGCATTATTTTTGGGACAGGAAGATGTGGGAGAACTTTTCTCTGAAGGGTTTCAGGAAAGTGACAGTGAGTCATCACTGACTCCATGGCTTGCACAGTCAGAGATCTCAACCATACCGAGTATCCTTGGGATGAAGTGGAAAGGTCTGTGTAGCCAGAAATTGTGCAGTTCAATCATGTCCACAGAAGGTACAGCCATGTAGAATCCATGTGGAAGAGAAACATGCTTCTAGATGGGTGTACCTAATAACCTGGCTATGTCAGTGTAATAGAAATGATTCAAGGTTATTCCATGTTGAGCCTGTCCCATGTTGATACACAAATCATGTTGAGTACAAAGTGTATAATATGGGTGTATCGTGACTTATGTCCTTTCAAATCCAAATGCATCTTTCTTCATTCCAAGCTACCTGCATGTCCTCACTTCCCCTCACCGATTACACAGTCAGCATGTCAGAACTGAACATGACGTCCTCCCTACATACAAGAGCGTGAATATGTTTGCTTAGTCAAAGCCCTGGTACATATCCGTTTACCGAAGCGTAGCGGTCCGAGAAAACACAGAAAAGCTCTTTCAAACAGCTGGACAAGCTTCAAACAGATTCAGGCACGCACATACACTATCACACCTACACACACACATACAGAAAACAGTGGTTTTTCTATGTATAAATCACAGCTGGTGGAATAAGTGAATTCGCTTGTATTTGGGGAGAGCCACTCCGAGGCGCCTCATTCTGTGGTAGAGAGGCATTTCCCTACCAGCCAGATGCTGAGGAGCTCAAAAACATCTGCCAGAGAAGCAGATTTATAACACTGCTGCTGCATGCTGTGCTTTAAGGTCCAGTCCAACACACACTTGAGTACAAACCTCATATGCACTAATATATAAATCCCTCGCTCTCTCCCTCTCACTCACTGATAAACTTCTTTAAAAGTACTAAGTGATAATATGCAAAAATATCGACATGCAAATGTTTCAGATCTTATGTTGTACTTTTACTTGTATATAGGATCTGTCACTTCATATAGGAAATGTCTATTATGGCTATAGTATACCTTGTTTACTCATATAAAAATGAACAAAGGACATGTGATAAAGGTGATACGATGCATATTTCTAAATGTCTGTGGCTGAGTCATAAATAGAATTTTATTGGGAACACAGTACACTACATTGGTTCTACAACACTATTATGTTATACCCTATGTAGTGAGCATGCACTGTAAATAGGAAACCATTCGTGATTCAACCTACCTGTCAAATATTTGGAGTAAATGCAATAATTAAAGGTTTTTGACAAAACCAGTGTGTTGTGAGGGAACAAGGAAAATAGGACTAGGTGTGTGAACACGAGGACGTGTTTGGTCTTACCCGAGTGTGTGTTCGTATGTGCATCTTCAGCCCATCGTTCTTGCTGAAGGCCTTGTCACAGTACGGGCACTGGTAAGGGCGTTCACCTAAACACACACACACACAAAATCATCATTATCATCATCATCATGATACTGGTCATCATGATACAACACACCTTTGCTAAATACAGATATCAGGCAAGCACACTACTGTGCGTCAGCCCACAGGCATGGCGCTGTGTGTGTCCTGGTGAAGGAGACGTGGCCTCTGTGCATGTCACAGTGAAAGGGGCGTGTCCTTTGGACCAGTCATTCCCAGCAAAAGGGGCATGTCCTCTGTGATGGAGGTGTGGCCTCTGTGCCTTTCATTCTCAGTAAAGGAAGTGTGGCCTCTGTGCCTGTCAGTCTCAGTAAAGGGTGTGTGCCCTCTGTGCCTGTCAGTCTCAATAAAGGGGGTGTGGCTTCTGTGAATGTCAGTCTCGGTGAAGGAGGTGGGACTCTAACCTTTCAGTCTCAGTGAAGGAGGTGTGGCCTCTGTGCCTGTAAGTCTCAGTAAATGGGGCATGGCCTCAAATGCAAAACTTCCCCCCCGCCCAAACTGTTTGCACAATGCTGATTTCTTGCATTGTGTCATATTTAATTGTATTACACTGTAGCTCTATGTCATCTCATAAAAAATTACACACCAAACCTTTAAATATCAAGATACGAATCGTGCCATCTCAGATCGATAGATACTTGTTCTTGCCAGACATCACTTGGCTCTCTGTCTTGACCTCCTTCCACACTGAAAGCATATCTCCACTAATAAAAGCACAGCTTTATCAGAGCTGTGGGTGTGAGTGAGAAAGCACAGTGAATTATCGTGTAGGAAGTACGAGTCGGAGTCAAGCCTTGAACTTTCTGAAGATTCTGTTTGTGATTCCATCCCTATGACATCATACGGGCTTTGTGGCATTCGGTTCTGCCGTGTCGGAATCCTCCGCTCGGTTCTAGAAAGGCGAAGCCAAGCTGCGGTTCGAATCTGAACGTCTGGAGCTGAGTCTCAGAAAAAATATGTGGCGAAAAATATGTGCAAAAGTCTATAGACCCCTGTTTTATCATCCTGGCCATATCACATTACTGTTAGTTCACCAATAGCATATTAGAACAAGCGTAATAATATAAACCTTGCAGTCCAAACTACTGAACACAAACGGCAAGTGTGAAAGCACCCTTGCTTTATTTTATGCACACACCCTCCTCCTATCATACTATTCAATTCCCTTTCCTCTATCTTCCAGATCTCCAGCCAGCCTGACCCACAGTGGGCGGGGTCACGTAGGCCCGTCCCTCCTGCACATTAAAGCCCCACTGTTCTGACTGAGAGAGATGCTATCTGAACTCTCGCAATAAAGCTGCAAACAGGCAGTGACAAGCCGTCAATCACTGCAGGGCCGGACACGTGGATCCGATTTAAACCCGAGCCGATTTGGGCCGCAGATAGCAGTGAGCGACTCTGATTGGAGGTCAGAAGCTCGGCTCAGATGCCTAACTATCATCACGCTCTGAGGCTTTTTTTTTTTTTTTGGCTAAAATGGAACATTTTGCATAACGCGGGTATGGTAACACATTCATGATTCATGCTGCTGAATCTGATTTAAAAGAAACCTGAAATTGAAATACATTTCGCTTCATAAAACAGCAGGAACGCTGGAACTTCGTCTCAGAACGTTTGTCGGAAAGATTGCTCACGCACTCAAATGCCTCTGTGAATACTTAAAAAGCAGAATCACTTTAATTCACCAGACAGGATTCCTGAAGAAAAATTGCAATTCCACAGAAAAGTGGCAAATGTTTTTGGCTTGCAAAGTTGCTTATTTTGTAGCTTTTTGTAAATAGGAATTGTGGGTTATAGTTACTTGGTTCATTATAAAAAGACCAGTTTATTATTACAAGCTCTTCTGCTAGTCTTTAAGTCTAATGGGGTTTGAATTGTAGCTCTTGTTCTTCTCAATGTAAACCTCTTTGTTTTGGTTATATTAAAAGAAAAAGAAAAAAAAACATAACGAGTTATGTCTGTGACTGGAGCAACTCGTTGTAATGCTGGTCTGAACAAGGCAAAATTATAGCTTATGGTTTTAATATTTAATATATTCAGCTTTCTACCACTGATCTATCATTAGATGCTTCCGCTAGTGTCATGTCCATAAATGTATTAATAGTTAATAGGTGGAATACTCATGCTAGTATCATCAGATGAAAGACAGAATGAACCAATTAGCATTACTACATTTGCCATGTATTAACGTTCTGCTAATAGCCTGCATTCGTTATAAACAATGTTAGAATGTTTGGCATCGAGTTCTTCGTTAATTGTGAGTTATTAAGACCTGATGATCTATTACAGCTCAAGCCGACATCACCGCTGTCTGAAACCTTGCCATGTGTACATGATTCACTCAGCTGCTTTTGGAAGAGGCTGAAAATCTGCTCTCTCGCAGACCGTATCCCTCACCGCTGGGAAACGGAGAGGATCCCAGGCTCATGAAACAAAACCTTATTCCAATTTCAGTGCTTTCTTCTGGGCTAATGAAATAAGGGGTTTGCTGGCTGGAGAATGGCTCCCTTTGGAATAAGTAATGCGCCTGGCAACTGGGACAGCTCCTCAAGGAAACACGAAATGGCGATGCCTAACTTAATAAGATGCAGGCTTTAGAGAGATGCCAGCTGTGTGTGTTTGTGTGTGTGCTGACTGTACGGCGATCTAATTTCCAATTCATGTTGTTGGTGTAACCACTTAAGGGACTAATTGTCGAACAGAAAAAAAGACACATGTTGTTTAATTAGACAGAGTGCGGGACTGGTGGATATTTTTTGTCCTGTGAGTAATAAGGTTAATTAGCTCGGCTTCGGGGGGAATTAACAGGGTAAGATCCTCATTAAGCTGAACGCTGCCCTCAAGGCGAATCTGTCTTGAAATTGCCAGCTGTGTATGATGGGTAGTTTAACCCAGCAGCCCTTTCTTATTGATTCAACATCTTTCTCAATAAAGCATTGCTGTATCAGTTACCTGGAACATAATCACATGGCTATATAAGGGAGAGTGTAATTAGTGTAAGCTGGACCCCAAGCAGCTGTAAAGTTGTAAGGCGTAATTGCACCGCCAAATCACAAATATCTACGATAAGGACCCAAGTATGGATACATCATTCAACATATTGCCGTAAGTTTGTGGACACCTGACCATCACACCTTTATGTGTTTGTTGAGCATCCCATTCCAGATTTAGTTCCTCTTTGCTGTTATAATAAGCTCCACGCTTCTGGGAAGGCTTTCCACTAGATTTTGGAGCGTGGCTGTGGGGATTTGTGTTCATTCAGCCACAAGAGCATTAGTGAGGTCGGGCACTGATGTTGGGTGAGGAGGTCTTGGGTGCAGTCAAAGTTCCAGTTCATCCCAAAGGTGTTCAATGGGGTTGAGGTCAGGGCTCTGTGCAGGACACTCGAGTTCTTCCACTCCAACCTTCTCAAACCATGTCTTCAAGGAGCTCGCTTTGTGCACAGGAGCACTGTCATGCTAGAACAGGTTTGGACCTCTTAGTTCCAGTGAAAGGAAATTGTAATGATACAGCATACAAGGACTTTTTATACAATTGTGTGCTTCCAACTTTGTGGCAACAGGTGGGGAAGAACCACATATGGGTGTGGGTCAGGCATCCACAAACTTTTGGCCATATAGTGTATTTCTACCCATTTCAAATAAGGGTGTTTATGAGACATCCTTCTCTCATGGCATTTGGGAGAACATAGTGGTTCAGTAAATAGGTACATCGTTTTGTTGGCAATGTTAAATAATAACAAAGCAAAAATATGGTTTGGATTTCTCAAAAAAGGACCTAACCTGAGCTCTCGCTTTCAGGCATTGCACCAATGAAGATGAAATGCAAGTGAATTTAACCAATATCAGAAACAGATTCATTTTCTTGATCCAAAGTGAATTTTACTTGCGTTTTTGTGTCTATTTCTCTATTTTCCATAATCTCTACGACCAATGAATATATATTCTCCGATCTCTGCCACCAAACACCTACGCCACCTCCACATCTTCCCCCAAACCTTCCTCTGAGTTTAGCCTCAAGCTGCATAGAGTTTCTTCGCAAGGCCTCGGCTGCCCTTCGACGATCTCATTCCTTAAAAGCAAGACAATCAAATTGACAAACAAACCAATCTACCCTGAGGAGCATCATAAACACCGAGTATTGGGTTAAAGCTCGTCGCTGAGACCGGAGCAGCTCTGTGGAAGCCATTAGAGGGTCAAGCCAACCAAGACCCAGCACAGCAGTGAATTCTGGGACTGTGGAGGAGTTTTATGAAGCTTGTAAAACTGTAGTAGGTCAAGCCAAGAAATCCTACATTCTCGTTTCAAGGATTAGACAGGCTTAAGATACAATATCAGTGGTAAAAAGCTTAAGACTGATTTGAGGCGTATTGACCGTCATGGCCAAAATGTAAAGAAGACACAAAATGTAGCATATTAACTTAACAAGATAAATGCCGTGTTCAAAGGTTAAAAGAAAATGAGAATGTAATTAAATAATAATGGAGTACACACATGTACCTGTAGAAGCATATGATCCAATGCGTAATAGACAAAATTATTAAATGTGTAATTCAAAAATGCGATCTCAGTGACTTTGACAACTGGTTTGATTATTGTAGAAACTGCCGATATCCATCCGCTGGGAGATGCTTTTCTGCTCACCACGTTTGTAAAGCATGATTATTTAAGTTACCATAGCCTTCCTGTCAGCCTGAACCAGTCTGGCCATTTTCCATTGACCTCTCTCATTATCAAGGCGTTTCTGCCCACAGAACTGCTCCTTAATGGATGTTTTTTGTTTTTCGCACCATTCTGTGTAAACTCCTTGAACTGTCGTGTGTGATAATTCCTGGAGATCAGCAGTTTATGAAATACGCAAACCAGCCCATCTGGGAAAAACAACCATGCCACGGTCAAAGTCACTGAGATTTTTGATTGTCACCTTAAATCTTTTTATCTATTTATCTAAATATGGTATATTGTGTGTGTGTATATATATATATATATATATATATATATACAGTATCTCACAAAAGTGAGTACACCCCTCACATTTTTGTAAATATTTTATTATATTTTTTCATGGGACAACACTGATGAAATGACACTTTGCTACAATGTAAAGTAGTGAGTGTACAGCTTGTATAACAGTGTAAATTTGCTGTCCCCTCAAAATAACTCAACACACAGCCATTAATGTCCAAACTGCTGGCAACAAAAGTGAGTACACCCCTAAGTGAAAATGTCCAAATTGGGCCCAATTAGCCATTTTCCCTCCCCAGTGTCATGTGACTTGTTAGTGTTACAAGGTCTCAGGTGTGAATGGGGAGCAGGTGGGTTAAGTTTGGTGTTATCGCTCTCACACTCTCTCATACTGGTCACTGGAAGTTCAACATGTCATCTCATGGCAAAGAACACTCTGAGGAGCTGAAAAAAAGAATTGTTGCTCTACATAAAGATGGCCTAGGCTATAAGAAGATTGCCAACACCCTGAAACTGAGCTGCAGAACGGTGGCCAAGACCATACAGCGGTTTAACAGGACAGGTTCCACTCAGAACAGGCCTCGCCATGGTCGACCAAAGAAGTTGAGTGCACGTGCTCAGCATCATATCCAGAGGTTGGCTTTGCAGAATAGACGGACGAGTGCTACCAGCATTGCTGCAGAGGTTGAAGGGGTGGGGGGTCAGTCTGTCAGTGCTCAGACCATACGCCGCACACTGCATCAAATTGGTCTGCATGGCTGTCGTCCCAGAAGGAAGCCTCTTCTAAAGATGATGCACAAGAAAGCCCGCAAACAGTTTGCTGAAGACAAGCAGACTAAGGACATGGATTCCTGGAACCATGTCCTGTGGTCTGATGAGACCAAGATAAACTTATTTGGTTTAGATAGTGTCAAGCGTGTGTGGTGGCAACCAGGTGAGGAGTACAAAGACAAGTGTGTCTAGCCTACAGTCAAGCATGGTGGTGGGGGTGTCATGGTCTGGGGCTGCATGAGTGCTGCCGGCACTGGGGAGCTACAGTGCATTGAGGGAACCATGAATGCCAACATGTACTGTGACATACTGAAGCAGAGCATGATCCCCTCCCTTCCGAAACTGGGCCGCAGGGCAGTATTGCAACATGATAACGACCCCAAACATACCTCCAAGATGACCATGTCTTGGTGATGGACTGGCCAAGCATGTCTCCAGACCTAAACCTTATTGAGCATCTGTGGGGCATCCTCAAACGGAAGGTGGAGGAGTGCAAGGTCTCTAACATCCACCAGCTCTGTGATGTCGTCATGGAGGAGTGGAAGAGGACTCCAGTGGCAACCTGTGAAGCTCTGGTGAACTCCATGCCCAACAGGGTTAAGGTGGCCACACAAAATATTGACACTTTGGGCCCAATTTGGACATTTTCACTTAGGGGTGTACTCACTTTTGTTGCCAGTGGTTTAGACATTAATGGCTGTGTGTTGAGTTATTTTGAGGGGACAGCAAATTTACACTGTTATACAAGCTGTACACTCACTACTTTACATTGTAGCAAAGTGTCATTTCGTCAGTGTTGTCCCATGAAAAGATATAATAAAATATTTACAAAAATGTGAGGGGTGCACTCACTTTTGTGAGATACTGTATATATATATATATATATATATATATATATATATATATATATATATATATATATATATATATATATATATATATATATAAAACAATAATAGTTTAAACGTTCATTACAGTTTAAATATTATATCCTTTGGGCAAACACCTTCCAAAAACAAAAAAAAGGGTTCCTCAAGGGATATTTGGATAGTTCCTATGGGGTTTTCCTTGGAACCCTCTGTAATAGGCAGACCCTCTGTTGTGGAAGACGGACAATCTGAAGAACCCGAAGAAGGTTCTAGATTGTACATAGGCAGCCTCCTAACAAAAACAACCTGAGGTATTGATAATATTTCAACTGGTTATACAACATGCTGCAATATTCAACATGTCTTTACTGTAGATCCTTTAACATATGATTGATGGATGCACGTGGCCTATGTGTACAGTTGCTTTCGTTGTCTCAGAATGCTAATGCACCCTCTTAACAGCTTAACCCTCAATGAGGCGGGCTCCAGACAGTGGACTTAAATTCCAAACTCCAACCTATGATTAGAGTGTGACTAGAGTTCGATGGTTTCAGACACATGCCGTTATAAATGGATTCTTATTTAGCCTAGTCGCAGGGGGATTAGCATTGAGTCTGATGTGTGTGTGGAGAAACAGAGGGGCTAATTGATTTAGCATGCTCTGTAAGGGGACACCGTGCGTGTGTGACCCCTGGGCGCCTCCATAGCATACCTTTAGCCCTGGCAGTCCCAAGCGGCCCCGGACGCCCTAGCCAATCGATCCATTTGGCACCCCATCATGTGTGTGTGTGTTTGTGTGTGAGAGAGAAAGAGAGAGTATGGTGTACAGATGGCTGTCCCCGTCGCATGCTTTACACGCTGAGCGATTTTTTTTCCGGGGTTGTATGGAGAGCTTTGAGGCTCTAAAGCTCCAGTCTGAATTGCATTAGCCTTGTCTGTCACACATTCACAGTTTCCTCCTACACACGCACTCCTCTGTCTTCAAACGGAAAAGAAACGCAATATCGATCCACTTGAGCTGATAAGCGTTTAACTCGGATCATTCACGCAGATCTTTTCATCTGACCTGCTTGGCGGAGAGAGAGAGAGAGGCTCTGCTAAAGATCCCATAACACGTTATTTCCTGCAGTGCCTAGGATAAAGAGGCCCATGTGGATTATTGCTGTATGGACACATGCACACACACGACAACTATATGGAAAGTACAGAAAGTCCTTAGTGTATAAGGTTAATTCCATGTATAAATGCAACAAATACACCCAAACCCACAATTTTATCAATCGCAAATCCACACTCAGTCTAATCTCAATGTAAAGTGAGATGATAACTTGATACCAGTGCTGTTATACAGCTACAAAGTCTTTGTCCAACTTTCCAAACATCCACACCACTGCATGTAGATCTGGATCACGTGACGAAATGTGGAACTGTAACAAATCTAAAAGCGCTGGGAGTGTAAACAACCATAATATACACACATCTCTGCTTGTCCATCTCACATTGCCATCCTGCTGAAACAATATGGCAGATCGTAAAAGATGAGACCATATAAACAGACACATGCAGACATGAGGATGAGATTTCAGGAGTCACATGTGCAGTGAGGTTGTGAGAAAGAGTGTCCTGTGCCTGAACACTCCAAAACACTGAGGACTACTGAGAGGCCATGATTCCTACAGAGAGGACATCGAGAGGAATTACCCATAACCAGACACACACACAGTATCAGACAGATGCACATACGCATATATATCCACATGAACGGCCTCTTTGTACTCAAGCCAAACTGAATACATCTGTAAATCTTTCTTAGCTACATTATAATATTTCATACTGATAGAGAATATCATATGGATGTCATAAAGACTTAGAAAGATCTTATATCTTTGTCTCCTTTTCATGTCTTTGGCACTTATTATGTTCTTGTTGCATAAAATCACTTGTCAGGCAAAAGAGAATTTCATTCTAGTTTCTTTAGGGTTATGAAATACTAATAGCTGGTGCTTGCTGCTCTTTGTCTTCTTATATGGGCCTGACAGAATTGTCCAATATTCATGGCAGAGACTCCTTGGCAGTAAGTGTTCACCCCAATGGCACTGTAATCAATCACAGAAGCCCCATTCACACATACATATCTGGACAGAGTATTCCAGGTACTGAAACTGGACCAAGAGGAACTTCCAGGTACTGAAGCTGAACTGAGTCAGAATACTAGATACTGAGGCTAGACAGAGTCAAAATATCAGGTACTGATGCTGGACAGTATCAAAATCCCGGATACTGAAGCTGGAAAGAGTCAAAATTCCAGGTACTGAAGCTGAACAAAGTTGAAAATCTCAGGTACTGAAGCCGGACAGATGCAAATTCCCAGGGAGAAATAGTGGATAATGGAAATTCCCAGGAACTGAAGTTGGACAGAATCAAATTCCCAAAGACTGAAGTGGGACAGAGTAGAAGCTGGACAGAGGCAAATGCCCAGGTGGAAATAGTGGATAGTGTAAATGCCCAAATGTAAATGCCAAAAATTGAAGCTGAACAGATTCAAATTCCCAAGGACTGTAGTGAGACAGAATAGAAATCCCAGGTACTGAAGCTGGACAGAGTTAAATTCCCAGGAGTTGAAGCTGGGCAGAGTTGAGTTCCTAAGTACTGAAGCTGGACAGAGTCAAAATCTCAGGTTCTGAAGCTGGATAGAGTCGAAATATCAGGTACTGAATCTGGAAAATGTTAAAATCGCAGTTACTGAAGCTGGACAGAGTCGAATTCCCAAGTACTGAAACCGAACAAAGTTGAAAATCCAAGGTACTGAAGCCAGACAGTACCTGACAGACAGTAGAGGTGAAATATCACGTACTGAAGTTGGAATATGTTAAAATCCCAGTTACTGAAGCTGGACAGAGTCAAATTCCCAAGTACTAAAACTGAACAAAGTTAAAAATCCCAGGTACTGAAACTGGACAGAGTCCAAATATCAGGTACTGATGCTAGAAAATGTTAAAATCCCAGTAACTGAAGCTGGACAGAGTCAAATAACCCAAGTACTGCAGCTGAACAAAGCTGAAAATCCCAGGTACTGAAGCCGGACAGAGGCAAATTCCCAGGTGGAAATAGTGCATAATGGAAATTCCCAAGAACTGAAGCTGGACAGAAACAAATTCCCAAGGACTGAAGTGGGACAGAATAGAAATCCCATGTACTAAAGATGGACACAGTCTAATTCCCAGGAGTTGAAGCTAAGCAGAGTCGGGTTCCTAAGTACTGAAGCTGGGCAGAGTTGAAATCCCAGGTACAGAAGCTGGATAGACTCAAAATCCCAGGTATTGAAGGTGGACAGAGACAAAATCCCGGGTACTGAAGCTGGAGAGTGTTAAAATCTTAAATACTGAAGCTGGACATAGTCCAAATCCAAGGTACTAGAGCTGGAGAGAATGGAAATGTACAGAAGCTGGACAGTCATGAAATCCCAGATACTGAAGTGAGACAGAGTAGAAATCCCAGCATGTATCCTGGTAAAATACCCTTTGAAGGCTGCAAGTGTGAATGATGCAAAGCCCGAATATTATGGTATAATGCAGATAATGTTTATGAGTGGAAAGGATGCTAAAAAATAAGAAAAACTACGTCTACATTTCTGAAAGACATTATATTTTGGTGTTTACATCAATTGATGTAAAAAGATTTCAGATAAATGAACACATTAAAGAAATGTTCTGTTATGAGTAATCATTGCTGACAATTGCAAGTACTCGTAACCATCCCTAATATCAAATGACAGTACACTGGGTTTGTACATGTTGTGGCATAACCCAATCACTCACATGCACACATCTCCATTTTTACAAGGGGCTTTTCAGTGAAATGTAAATCCAGGGGAAACATCTAAACCTGTGTCTTTTCCCAGCCACGACACACCCTATGATGTCATTCAGTGTCTGCCTTCTGTAAGTGTTTCCTTTAGGTTCTCCTGCATGGCTGATCCCCCAGGCAACTGCAACACACAGACACACACACACACATACACACACACACAGACACACAACCCCCTATGACGTGCTGTCGGGTCCAGATCAGGAAAAAAGCCGCAATTACACACACTGCTATAGGAGAGGCACTCATAGGAACATGAATATTCACACACACACACACCTGCTCCATGACATAGAGCCGAACCAGGTCGTCAAACAAGCTGTCCATTCACAATGGAAGCCTCAGATCTGTCTGAGGGGCAGTCTGAGAAGAGGTTTGGGGGAAAAACCCATCCTAAACTTACCTTGCTAAACAATTCAGCCTCCACTTTCTCCCCATATCAGGGTGCATTTCACTGGATAAATAAGCGATTAGATGCTGATCTGAGACCAGTTTAAAGCAGTTCTCAATCTTCCCCATAGGGCTTTAACATTGCAAAGATTTTTCAGTATTCCAGGTTACTGTAAAAGGCCTTAGAGGCCATGTCTTTTTCACTGGGACTCTCAGGCACAGAGGCCACACCTCCTTCACTGGGACTAACAGGTACAGAGGCCACACCCCCTTCACTGGGACTCTCAGGCACAGAGGCCACACCTCCTTCACTGGGACTGGCAGGTACAGAGGCCACACCTCCTTCACTGGGACTGACAGGTGCAGAGGCCAAACCTCCTTCACTGGGACTGACAGGTTAGAGTCCCACCTCCTTCACTGGGACTGACAGGTAAAGAGGCCACACCTCCTTCACTGGGACTGACAGGCACAGAGGCCACACCTCCTTCACTGGGACTGACAGGTACAGAGGCCACATCTCCTTCACTGGGACTGACAGGTACAGAGTCCCACCGCTTTCACTGGGACTGACAGGTACAGAGGCCACACCTCCTTCACTGGGAATGACAGGTTAGAGTCCCACCGCCTTCACTGGGACTGACAGGTTAGATTCCCACCTCCTTCACTGGGACTGACAGGTAAAGAGGCCACACATCCTTCACTGGGACTGACAGGTAAAGAGGCCACACCTCCTTCACTGGACATGAGGGTGGAGAAGTCATTGATAATGTTTCTAAATAATAGTATGCTAGTAATAGCATACTATTAGAGATGTCCCGAGTGACAAAATGAGAAGATGGTTTGAATGCTAGAGGACCAACTAATGCAGGTGTATCACAGAAGGGAAAATGTCTAAACTACTCCATGAGCTGAGTTCGCAGATTATGGCCTCTAGACCAGCACTGAAACTAAAGCAGCCCATTAGTCAAGCTCCTGGAGCAGTACTGGCGGAATACTTCACAGCAAGAAAGAGTGACTCGAGCCCAAATGACTGTCTCAAGAAGTCGAATACCTGGTGGTGCCTGAGAATGACATCATCAACACCTTGGACCAAAAGAAAAAGCCCATGAAAACTGCTGGCACATGGGTGAGCTAATGTCAAGTAAATCCCTCCGATCTGGGAAGTGTTAACCCAACGTACAGTACGCCAATGCTTGCCATGCACATAGTCGTGTTGAGTCCCTTAAAGTCAGACTCTCTAAGTGTTCTCCTTTACAAACAGGCCAACCTCAGATCAGTGAAAACAGGAGATTCTGGCTCTGGACATGATGGATGCACTGAGAGATAGTTTTTTTTTTGCTAGTGTTTCTTTGAACAGTAACACTTCTTACACATGTAACCTTAAGCAAGAACAGTCATATGTGATTTTGCCAATATTTCTCTACATATAGTCTCATGGATGTGAACACTTGGCCAAAATAAATAAAATTATCCATTGATGCCTCTTTTGTAAACACACCTAGTCACCTCTTACCCAACCTCCACTCTCTCTTACCAGATTCTAATGAGGCTTTAACTCCTACCACAGATGAAAAAACAAAGGCTGATCAGATGTGGTAATCCGAGACAAGTTAACTCATGATGACAGTAAAGTTTCCCATCATGTGAACTCTTTAGGGACCATCTCACCATATCCGGGCTAAGGCTGGGATTAGGAAGAGCTTGGTTTGGGGTAAAGAAGTTACCTTTAAGGATTAAGTTAGCTTTAAACTCTCAGTGGGAGTCTTTGCTAAGGAAAATAAATGTGATGTGTAGACTGTTTCTCCATAGGTTGATCAAACACATGGTCAGGGATTAACTCCTTCAGTCTGTCAGTGCTGGACGTCAGTACTTTCAAGACGCTTGATTTCTTTGGGGAAGCAAAAATGCATGATGCAAAGATTTTCCATTTTAATGTGTATTCATTCATGAAAAGTCCAGTGATTTGCATTTGCACCCATCTACGGTATATACACATACAGAGTGGGATGAACTTTTAGGCATCCAGGAGCATGATGCAACATCCGAGACAATACAAGAACTTGACTGATCACACATCATGGAAATTGTGTGAGAGAGTATGAGACAAGTTCTATGGCACAGCACAATGAATACACCCAGCAGTGTGGGTAACCACACAGCTTACACTGGCTGCACAGAATAAC
This sequence comes from Cranoglanis bouderius, assembly GCA_023630585.1. Taxonomy (NCBI): domain Eukaryota; kingdom Metazoa; phylum Chordata; class Actinopteri; order Siluriformes; family Cranoglanididae; genus Cranoglanis; species Cranoglanis bouderius. The sequence continues at coordinate 3,466,959 of CM042570.1, forward strand.
AAGAGAAACACCAGAATAAACCATGCAGCATGAGTTGTGCAATGCTGTAACCACTTACTGGATGAATTAAATGAAACTGCAAACCAACCTAAGTAGCAGCACATGAGACTATAGTAAAAAATGCACATTATCTACACTCATGTACTGACCTTCAGAGAAAGATCTTCAGTAACAGGGCTGTGAATCTGGATCTGGAACCTATCCCGGAAACACTGGGCATGAGGTGGGAATACACCCTACACATGATGCCAGTCCATTACAGGGTACCTAGGAGCAATTTATTGTAGCCAATGCACCTTCTGTTGAAAGGTCTAAAAGCCCAGAGGAAACCCACATGTACATGGGGAGAAAATGCAGAATTCTGCACAGACAGTAACCCGAGTTCAGGACCAAACCAGGTACCCTGGAGCTGTGAGGAGGCAACACTACTTGCTGCGCCCCCATGCCACCCAGGTCTAAGGATCTTTTAAACATTACATCTAATTTTTAGTTAATTTTTATTTTCAGAAAATCGTCAGACTTGTATTTCATCACTGTAAGTATTCCAGTAATAGTCTTATTTCCTTATTATGTTTTGACTGGAAATGAAAGTTATGAAACATCAGAAGGATACATCTTGAAACACCAGAAGGAAAATGATCGAATCAGGATTTCAACTCCATGGTGTCTAGGGAGATAGAGCTGAATGAGCTCACCCATTGGTTAGAACTTTGGGACACTTCCAATATACCACCAACACATTCAAATACCGTTAGATTTCCAATGCTTTTAATATGGAACATGTCATTTAATACTTCTGAAATGATTCATGATACATGATGTCCAAAAGTATGCTGAACACTGTGTATACAGTGTATATACTTCATTTCCTAAAATCGGCATGTGTGTTGTATTTCTGAAAGGATTGTAGCAATTTTGTTAAATTTTGTCTGAGAATGAAAGGGTTAAAATCTTGAAAGCGCAAAAGGAAAATTATTCAATAAGCCATGGCGCCTCTGCTCATCAATGCACTGCACTGACTCATCAATGTTTTACATTTCTACACAGCGTTACAGGATTTCTCACAGTCGATTTCTCACAATGTTCTGAATGCACTTATAATTAGGCATCTGTATTATGATTTGCCCACCCCCATTTTTTTTAATTTAACGACAATAATGATGTACCATTGTTATGTATTGTATGTTTTTTTTTTTCTAAATTTATGAGAAAATGCACATCATGTGTGCTTTATGCTATTATGCAAAAGTATGTTAAACATTCTTTATACATGTATCTTCACTAAATTGGTCTTGTTTTAATTTGGATACACCTTCTGACCAATCAGATTTGAGAAATCAACTGCACTGTGGTATAAAGTGACAATCCCATAACCATAAAAAAAAATTATTAAGCTATTATCACAAAAAAAAAAAAAACATTTATAAAAGCCTGGCAGATTTATCCTGAGATGATCCTGTGACAGCAGTAGGGAAACGGTTAATGAGTCAATCATAAATGATCATAAATAACGGCCTATATTTGTAGAAATGTGAGCCGTCTGTTTAACCTGTAGAGTTAAACACTGATGGTGGGTGAAACACTTCTCTCTCCTGTGTGTTTTTAGCCAGAGAAAGCGGAAGGGGACGACACTAATAAAAGTGAAAGGAAGCTTGAGTTTAGAGAAACAGATTTATAGGCAGCAGGGGTCAGGGGTCGTGTTGCTGGATGCCTTGTTGGAGAGCTCCTTTCTTTGCTTTCTTGTTTTGTTTTGTTTTTCTCTCACCTCCTTTCTCCTTCTGAGGTGCATCCCTCTCTCCCACCCCTCCCGCCGCATTCTCTAACTCCCTTCTCTTTGTTTATCTCTGCAAACACGGCTTAGGCCAGGCTCTATACACTAACCAATGAAAATTAAAACTTGTGCGCGCACACGCACACGTTCCCACGCGTCTGCTACACTCGCTTCGCATCCAAACATCTCGTCGCCGTGGTCATTTGTCATTTTTATAGCAGGCGTGGTTATGTGCATCTGTATGTGTGTGAGAGGAGGGAAAGGCTGTAGTGTTAATAATAGCTGTGTTGTGTTAGTGTGTGGACAGACAAAGAGCCTCCAGGCCAATAAAGGAACAGAATGTGTCTGATGTCGCTCGTGTAATCTGTCTCTGGCGGTCAGACGGGCAAACCCAGAATTTAAACTGTTTTTAAATCCCAATCTAAACGCTGAGGAAGTGAGGAAAATCTGAGTGTATTTAATGAGCGGATGGTCTGCGTAGGGTGTACGTGTGTCATTAAATGCGTTATATAATAACAATTTAATTAGTAGCAAGACACCAAACACTGGATGTAAAAATTCAGAATAGGAAATTTATCGTGTTTTAATTTGTGATAAATTCTCGATTCTGATTGGCCAGAATGTGGTGATTCATTTTCGCAGGGTTATATTAATGTGCCTGTTCAAATACGTTATCGTTTATATAGTAACAACTTACATGGTGACTTGCACTTGTTATTGTTGATAAGGTGAAGGCTCTAGTGTCAGCGCTTTGTAACAGTCAGAGGGAAAGTCTTCAGAGTTTCTTCAGTGTTTGAGCTACATTTTTTTTTTTTTGTTTAGTTAACTTCAAAAGAAAATAAAAGAGAGGCTAGTGAGGGAACGGCTATCTATAGCTGCCGTAACGTTAGCAATAATAGGAACTAACATGTTTCGTTGACGTTTCACACCATTAAATGTAACTATGAATGGATGACGTGGCGTTCTTTAATTAATAAAATCTGCAATCGTTGGCAAATTGCTGTGTTATAAGACTTGAGTAAAAGACTTGGAGATGTGCTGTTATAGGAAAACGGAATGAGTGATTTTTAAACGTAACGTTTACTCACAAGTGAAAGGAAGAAGACAAAAACAAGAAGGGGAACCATGCCAATAATAAGTGCCTATAAATTGCTACTTTCTTAGTGATGAGCCATTTTTAAAACTAAATCACACTTTCAGCCTTCAAAAAAAAAAAAAAAAAAAATCTACTGGCATATCATTACAGAGCTCTATCCCAGGAAGAAAATGAAGAGTTCTTTCCGTGCGTTCGTTCTGGCTGTCAACCGTCTCTCCTACCCTGAACCCATCCGTCCGTCTATAGCTCATTCTTCAGTCCTTAAACCTCTGATAGAGATCCAGCTGGAACGTTTGTCCATAATGGGATTGTGGGAAGAGTGCGGTGTTTGTAGAAAATCTTTAGTTGAGAACGCCAGGGGGTTTAAAGACTCACTAAACACCGAAGAAGAAAATGGGGGGGGGGGGGGGGTGGATGGAGAAAAATGGAACGGGGAAGGAAAGCAGGATTTGTAGACGATATGTATGATTTTGATCTCAAACCACGATTTAAAATGGGTGAGGAAGTGTACGTGTGTGTGTTTGTGTGTGCGTGTTGTGTGTGTGCGTGTGTTGTGTGTGTGTGCGTGTTGTGTGTGTGTGTGGCCTTGTGCTGAAGCATGTTGTTATGGCAGCACGCAGGAATGTCTGGATCTCCATTGTAAGGACGCCCTGTCACTCTGTGCACAGGACAGCAGCGCTCTGTGTGTCCCTCTGGGGGAGCCGTACTTCCACATGCAAATCCTGACTAAAAAAAAAACAAACAACTATGTTCATTTGATTATGCACGCCCTGTGAGATTTATCTATATTGGTGCACCTAGAAACAAGACAAGCTTTCAGTTATTTCCATTACAAGAGCTGGTTTCATTTCATCATCAGAACCAAATAAGTTTTTTTTTTTTTTTTTTAAAGAGCTGACCAGAATTCCTTTTGTGCTGATCTGAAGAAAAAAGACAACGCTCTATAACAGTCCTATCTAACTAACTAGCCAAGCTTGCATTCTTGATTCTCAGTAATGAAATAAGATGAAATAAAGACTGGTGTAACTCTGGTGATGAGGAGGTTGTGATGCAATTTTAAGCTACAGTCGAGGTTTCTGAGGTCACCTTGCAGTCTCAAGAGACACTCTACATGGAGCAAACCATGTGTGCTTGAGTGTGTGTGTGTTTGTGTGTGTGTGTGTGTGTGTGTGTGTGTGTGCTGACCTGTATGGCTGCGAATGTGCACTCTCAGGGTCCCGTTGCTGGCGAACTTCTGACCGCAGTACGGACAGATCTTCTCCTTCTCTCCGGTGTGAGTCTATCAGATAAAAAAAAGAAACAAGAGGAACATCTGAGACGACGTGGACGCAACTAATCACGGCCTGTGGATTGTTCTAGAAGATGGAGTGTGTATTATGTAGACTATGCAGCTTTTACATGCCCCATAGTCTTAACTAATACATTTTTGATTGATTGCTCCTCTCTTGCTCCACTTATCCACACAGGTCCGCTGCCACTCCTTATCTCCTCTTCCTTGTTTCCATTTTCCATATCTCCTACACATCCCTCGTTCACTCCCTCAGCCCTTTCTCACTGGTATAGAAACACGAACACAAGCTGTGCATCGCCTCTGAATATCTCCGTCCTTGAATCTAAGCCAGTTAATACCTTTTCCTTCTCCTTCTTATTTATCCAACAACATGGTCTTCTGTAATCTTTGTTTCTCATTGGTGCCTCATTGGTAAACCGTGTAGTATGTGTGTGAGACTTTACAGTATGTCTGTTATTAAAAGATCGCACCCACACACAGTGAGCTGTCAGTGAGAGCGCGTATGAGACGCTGTGTGTGTTATTAGCAGTTTGAAGTAGTCGGGCTAAAAGGCTCGGCTTCTCTCTGTGTCATAAACAACATTTCGGCGGAGTGTAAACATAGCAATCTGCTAGATGTAGTGTGTTTGGGTCTGCGCGTGAGTGCATCAACTCCGATGCTGGTGAATTCTCGATTCTGATTGGTCAGAAGACGTTGATTAATTTTCTATACTAGCAGCTCTGATAATCGGTCTGGCTGAAAGGCAAATCACAATACATTCAGATACGTTCTTGTTTCTATAGTAACAACTTACACAGGGGACTTGTATGGTGCTCGCGTTACATGTGACTCTTTTGCAGACATTCCACAACATTAAATGTAACTATTACTGGACAAAGTGTACAACATGTTGTTCTTAAATAAATTTTAAAAATTAACATAATTAGCTTCGGGGTGGTACCACTTCACTTAATTGATTATTTTCCTATAAACAACAACATGACAGAGTGTTTATAAAGGAAAAGGTGAGCTTACTAGAATATTTATATCACATTCAATAATAATAATAATTTTCTCAATAATAATATCTTACATATACTGTTTAATGATTTCTGCTGCTTTTTGGATAAAAGACATTTGGAGTCATCTTGTCTTTGCTTGTCTGCAAACTTTTGCACTCAGCAGTACATATCCCAAAATCATATATGACATATGTATGAATAAATCTCTGTTGTACTTAACTGTTGACTCGCTTCATAAGCAATTCTTTTCTATTTACAGCTTCTTTTAATTCATTTTTATTTTACAGGAATGGACAAACTCAGTTCTAGCTTCTACCCAGAATTCCCTCTTACATTCATCCTCTCCTTCATCCTGCTGCCTCGCTACATCACATCACACCACACCACTCTAACAGAACCTTCCAAGAGTTTCATTTCAATCTGATCTCAAATCTGATCACAAGCTGTCAAAGCTCAGTGCTTTTAATCTCCATGTTCGCTCAGAGGCTTTGAAAGCTCGACGGCAGTGATGTGCCGGTGCCTTTTGGTCTGAGTTCGGCTGACGGGAAACGACAGGAATCCCGACCGTCAGACCTGCTGTCAGAATTCGCTCAGTGTGAGAGGGTATATTAAACACAGGCTTAAATGAAAAAAAAAAGACAGTTGCTCTAGACTAAGATAAAAATCCGAAACGTTCATGACAAAATCAAAAACCACCCAGTGCTTAGAGAGCAGAGAGCAGGAGAAATAAACCCTCTGTGATGGAGTAATGCTAATGTAATATACAGTCCCCTCTGAAAGTATTGGAGCAGCAAGGCCAATTCTTTTCTTTTTTTTCACTATACATTGAAGACATTTGGGTTTAGATGAATATGAGACGATGACTTCGAGACTTTCTGACCCCAAGACGCAACTAACTTCTGCAATTCTCCAGCTGTGATCCTTGGAGATGTTTTGGCCACTCGAACCATCCTCTTCACAGTGCGTTGAGACAATATAGACACACGTCCAATTCCAGGTTGATTCATAACATTTCCAGTTGGCTGGAACTTCTTAATTATTGCCCTGATGGTGGAAATGGGCATTTTCAATGCTTGTGCTATTTTCTTATAGCCACTTCCCATTTTGTGAAGCTCAACAACCTTTTGCCGCACATCACAGCTATATTCCTAGGTCTTACCCATTGTTATGAATGACCAAGGGAATTTGGTCTATGTGTTACCTCATATTTATACTCCTGTGAAACAGTAAAACATGGTTGAACAATTTCCTGTTCCTAGTCACCCAGGTGTACTAAAAAAATATAAAATATCAATGGGAATAATATACTTCAAATATATTAGAATTACCAATTGGGTGCCAATAATTGTTGCACCTATATTTAACAATTTTTTTTTTATAAACCTGTGTTGTGTTTGCAATTGTTTGATATCCATGAGAGCAGAGTATTTTTGTGAATTGTTTTTAACAAAAGATCAAAAGGTTAAACAATAAAGACATATTTTCACAGCCTTCTTTGCTCATATTTACCAAGGGTTCCAATACTGGTGGAGGGCGCTGTGTATAAACACGTACATTCTTATTTTTGTCCCCTTGTGTCAATCGAAGGCCATTCACTTTATAGAACATCTGATGTAATATTGGAAAAACTGACATATGCTCTATAAATGCTGTTAGTCAATGCTAATGAGAGTGTTACACAAGGATTAAAACACTTGTAGACAGCAAATTTTCCGAAATTTTCATGTCATTATTAATGAATGTCGTGTTTTTTAGCCACTTATAGTTACAATTAATCTTGTGAGGCATCTACGGAACAAGTTAGCTCCTGTTATCATTTATGTTATTGTAGCTATAAACAATCAATCCTTCACCAGCATATTTTTTTCCCCTCTCTTTGTTGGTTGCTAAGAGAAAAAAAAAAACGCATGTTACTGAAATTACTCTGTCCTAAAGAATTTCTTGTTTCGGAAGATTTACTGTTACAAAATCGCTGACACTAGAGACTCCTTCCTTAAATGTTAAATGAATGTCTCTGAATAGAGCAAAAGCTTCACCATATCAACGACTATTCATTTGTCTTTGATGATAACGACAGTTTTTACAATCTGACTTAGATTATGTGGCACGTCCGCCGTACAAATCCCTGAGAATTAGCTGTTACTATAGAAACAATAACGTGTTAACAATAACAAATGCATTAATATAAACGTATTGGAAGTGCTGTCAGAGCTGCTGTTATTGGAAGCTACTCAACACCATCTGACCAATCAGAACGAAGGGTTCAACAGGGCTGTGGTACAAGAAGTCTGTTTTCTCTTAGATCAAGAGACAAAAACCATTGGTATAAGCTGTTCATATTATCTTATGCAGTATTAAGTCCTTATGAAGCCTACAAACAAAGTGAAAGTGCATATTCACAGATTTGGGACATACGGTACCTTTTTGTGGCTCTTGAGCACGGAAGGAGTGACGAAGGCTTTCTCACACAGGTCACACTTGTACTTCTTGTGTCCATCATGTACCACCTGTATGTGTACGTTCAGCGTGTCCTTGCGCTTAAACGTGGCGTCGCACTGGTCGCACTTGAACGTCCTCTCACCTGGACGGAAAGAACAGATGAGACGTGAGACGTCCGCCGAGAAGGAACAATTTCCTCTCCTTCCTGCACAAAGGGCGCGAGGCTGCTTTTGTCCTGCTCATGAAAGCTTCTTCCACCACTGCCATTTTCGCGTCCCGACGGCTTTGTGGGAGCCACTTTGCCGCCCAAAGAGTCTGTCTAGCTTTGGAAATTGTTCTATTATTCTCCCCGAGCTATTTTTCACGCTGAAGGACACGGGCGTCTGCACTCATGTCTATGGTAAAGGGCGGGGAGGAAGGAACGAGAAAGAAAAATGGGGTGGCCAACAAATAAGACTGAAGTAAAGGGTCTGTGCAATTCTTTAGTGAAGCCTCAGTGGCTTAAAGGCTCCCCTTCAAAAGCCTGCCTCTCCCTCGCTTCAATTTTATAGAACACCACAAAATAATGGAAACGTTCCACGAAAATATGGACGGTGGAAAAAAAAAAAAAAAAAACAGGTCTGCGTGTCTGCTAAAACTCTGCTTTGGGTTACAAACAATAAAAAAAAATGCAGAAAATACTATTCCAGAGCCTTCATTCTAGGAATAGCCTGTAACAACATTGAGCATGATATGGAAAGACTGTCAGTTTTAAATAAGACTTAAGACAATACAATACAACTTTCAATAAAAACATGTACATTTATTTTTTTGGCAGAACTTTTTAATCTAACTGGGACCACAGCTGTCTCTTCAAAAATTAATACACAATCTCAAACCCCACCCCCACCCCCGACTCTACATCTTTTCATACCACTCAAATTGTGCGAGCTGAAAGTTAAAATTCTCGTTCGAGGACTCCCGAGATTTGACCCCACAACCTTCTGGTTGCTGGCACAGTCTCTTAACCGCTACCGCAGAAAGAAACACCGCCTCGCGATCTGTTCTATGTGAAAGGGTTTCCTACATTCATCACGCTCTTTAGGGTTTGGACCAGACTCCAAACGGCCCCGAATCGTGCAGCGGGACATTTTTGTGAACAGAAAGAAAAAGCATCTTGAATCACTTATTACTGTTGCGCGGGGTCTCGGCTATTCGTGTCACTCGTCGCTTTTTTAAAAGGAACGTTTTCTTCATCAAGGATCCAGTTAACTAATCAGTAAGACTAAAGAGGGAATCGCTCAGGCAGTTACTCGCCACTGAACCGGGATGAACGAGAGGCCCTTGAACGCGTGTGTAATATAATATCCAAGTAACAGCATGTATTTTAAAATCTTTCGCACTTAAATATATAGCATATTTTCCATACTATATGTTAGAGTGAAAAAAATCAATCAATATATTTATTGCAGTTCTTCCCCCCTTAACCCCCCCCCCCCCCCCCCGTGTTAGCTCACAAAAAAAAAAAAAAAAAAAAAAGGCATTTATCAACAGAGGCTTTATACACATTAATGAAAATCCTCAAAATAATCTTTTAATAAGGCTAACGTTCTTGTTCCTCATCCCTACATACTACATGCCACTGTACTCCTGTTGTCATGGTTACATCCTGGTCAACGCTCAAATGTTCATGCTTTTTTTAATTAAAAACTTATCCGAGCATTGCAGCCTATGAAAAATTCCTTTCTAAAATCCATCATTGCATTCTCAAGAAGGATCAGGACGTTTTTCCTCACCACCGTCACCTCTGGCTCGCTCAGTGGGAATCTAAAACTACATCCGGATTTCTATAGAGCTGCTTTATGACGATGTCTATTGCTAAAAGACTGCTATACGAATATTTTTAAAAATCAATTGAACTGGGGAAAAAAAAAAAAAAAAACTAGTCCGGTGAAGAGGAGATATAAAACTGGTTTCTTTTAAAACAACCTAAGTAGGTGCCACAGGGAAAGTTGTACTTAACTGTGCACAAAATAAAATGCTAAGTCTGTTAGCATGAATCATTTTCACTTAAACACAAATATTTTGAGGTGATTATGAGAATTGGAAATGGTTATACATTAGTGATAGATATGTCTACGTCTGCTGTCATTACATCAGTGACGTCATTGTCAACTGTGTCAGCAATTTAAATGCTGAATTTGCTGAGGTCACACACACACACACACACACACACACACACACACACACACACACACACACACAAACACACACACACACACATTCAAAGAGCACAGATCTTTGCTACATGAAATACTCATCCTCCTTTCCCTCCCTCTCTCTCTCTCCTGTGTGTGTGTGCGTGTGTGTGTGTGGGTGTGTGATGGAGAAGACCATCGCTGGCGGAGTCCTGCAGGGCCAGGGGGGTGGGTTGGGGGGAGGGGGGTGCAACCATCAGCCTCCGGGGAGGACAGCAGGAAATGCCTGTGGCTCTATAATCTCTGTGTCATCGGTCTAGACTGGGGGGGAGCAGAGGGCAGCTCCGTACTGGAGGCTCCCCTCACTCACTCACTCTCACACACACACACACACACACACACACACACACACACACACACACCACACACATAGTGGGGTGGGAATGACTTAAATGGAAGACAAAGTGAGATCTGAAGAGTACGCTCTATATTTCCCTATTTTTCTTCAAGCTTTGAGTTGATGAAATGGTGTTCATTCAGCAGTCAATGTTAACGTTTTCATCAGAAAAGGTATTTCTTGAGGTGAATCAGAGGTAAATGTTGATATTCCTGACAATTTTGTCATGTTTCCACCATCACTGTACCTCTAGCAATCGATGCTAATTGTAATTACAGTGTGATTTTCATCATAAAAAGTATTTTCTTAATAATTTGCAAACACATCTGAGGTAAATATTGATATTCCTGATAATTTTGTCATGTTTCCACCATCACTGTACCTTTAGCAGTCAGTGCTAAGTGTAATTACAGTGAGATTTTAATCATTAAAAGTATTTTCTTGACAATTTTCCAACACATCTGAGGTAAATGTTGATATTCCTGCTGATTTATCTTGTTTCCACTATCACTGTACCTTTAGCAGTCAATGCTAAGTGTAATTACAGCATGATTTTAATCGTACAAATGCTTTTCTTAATAGTTTACCCAACATATCTGAGGTAAATGTTGATGTTCCTGATCATTTAGTCTCGTTTCCACTATCACTGTTCCTTTAGCGGTCAAGGCTAAGTGTAATTACTGTGTGATTTTCATCATAAAAAGTATTTTCTTAATAATTTACCAACACATCTGAGGTAAATGTTGGTACGGTCATGTTTCTACTATCAATGTATCTTTACATTGTCTGTATAAAAGATTTAACAAATATATGCCATCTAGCTACATTGTTAACCTGGGCATCTGTATTTTCCAGTTGCTCAGCAACAGCGTTTTCACAAATTGAAAAAAACAAAACAAAACAAAACACTGAAATCCTCTTTTCTGTGCCTGAATCCTAAACACTGTTCTACGGGGCACAAAAACATGGAATCTTGCTATACCCTATGTAGTGAGTGTTAACAGCGAATAGGAAGCCATTTGGAATAAAACCTAGTTTTAAAGCATTAATACATAATTTTCTTGGGACTCAAATATATGAAATTTAATTCCAAGTTACTCCAAATATCAGTGACAGGAAAACATTACATTACAATTAATGCAATTTGAACCAAAGACATTAAATTGTATAATAAAACCGATGCTGCTGCTTACATCCATTTGAAAAGAGAAACAATTGTTGTCAGACAACCGCTACACTGATACTAAAGATCGCTTTGCTGAAGATGCTAGTGAGATTTTAGCTAGCTCGGCTATGTGCCAAACCGCACGCTATCATTCTTACTTGTAGTGTACTCTTTTGATATAGTACCTGGTAAGGTAGTATGTAATTTGGGACACAGCCAATTCAATTCAATTCAGTTTTATTTGTATAGCGCTTTTAACAATGGACATTGTCCCAAACCAGCTTTACAGAAATAAATAAATTCAGGATATAGATTTTAAATGTATAAATTTATCCCCAATGAGCAAGCCAGAGGCGATGGTGGCAAGGAAAAACTCCCTGAGACGACAGCCATAGTGTGTTTTGTTCAAAATGGCAGCTGTCTGACTCAAGTGATGATTGACCAACAAACGGTCTTTACTCTTTATAGCACCACCCTTAAGTAAAGAAGGGTAAGAAGTTCAACACAGGTACTTAGTTACAGTATGAGTCACCTAGCAATACACACAACAACGATGGATTTGTTATTGTTCGGCGTTGTGTAGTTCCTGAAGCAGGTCATGAGTTTCTGGAAAGGTTCTTGCAGTTTAAACATGCCCTATATTGAATCTGTGGTGAGCATTGGGTGTGACATGAGCACTTGATTGATCCATTAGCACTCAAGTGAGTGTTGGATTACATCAGCACTGTTCTGTATTAGCACGTAGTATGTGCTTAGTAATGGTGTCTAGTGCTTATATTATTATCAAACTGTGGAGACGGGGGCGTGGTCGAGCACCGGTTTGTGAATGGAGGGCGGAGCTGGAGAAAGCGAGTGGTAAGGTTTCCCCACCTGTAGGAAATTGAGACTAACGAGTGTTCTGTGTCGCAGTGAGGAGAAAAGGAGGAGAGACACGCGCCTCGAGAGAGAGAGTGACGCCGACACAGAGCTACATGTGTGCGTGCGTGTGTGTGAGAAGAGTGAGAAAAAAAAATAAAAAATTGAAAGTTGGAGTCAGCCTGTCTCCTGTCTGGTTCCTCCGTCCCACCCTGGAATTATTACACTGGTGTCGAAACCCGGGATTAACGAGAGGAAATCGCCGCCATGGAAGGCTCACCTCTGGACCACCTTATAACTCAGCTGGCCAACCTCCACCAGACCCAACACCAGGCCCTCCTGCAGCTCTAGCGCGACCAGGAACAGCGCTTTAAGAACTTCCTCGACGCCCAGGCTGAGGACCGCCAGGTGCAGCAGGCCGGGATTCCAGCCGCCAGCCCCGCAGCCTCCGCCGCAGCCGCGCCTGCGGCTCTGCCCGAAGATGGGACCTCAGGACGATCCAGAGGCCTTCCTGGAGCTGTATGAGCGCTCCGCGCGGGCATGGGCCTGGCCTGAGGGTCAGTGGGCAGCTCGCCTGGTGCTGCTCCTGTCAGGCGAGGCGCAGCTCGCGGCCCAGCAGCTGCCCATTGCGAGCATGCTGGAATACCCAGACCTGAAGCGGGCGATTCTGCAGTGGGTCGGGTGGACCCCCGAAGAGCACCGGCAGTGCTTCAGAGCCCTGGCCTTCGCGGAGCTCGGCAGGCTGTTCGCCTTCGCCCAGAAGCTACGGGACACCTGCAGGAGGAGCTGAGGAGCGCGATGCAGAGGAAGTGATCGACCTAGTGGTGCTGGAGCAATTCATCACCCAGCTTCCCGCCGGGACAGCGGAAAGGGCCCAGTGCCATCGTCCTGCATCGCTGGATGAGGCGGTTCAGCTGGCAGAGGATCACCTGGCGGCGTATCCAGGGGCAGGCGAGCCCCACCCTTCTTCCTCTTTCTCTCTCTCTCGCCCTCGTGTCTCTCCCCATCCTTTCCCTGTCCCTACCCCCCGGAGACGCGGGCTGGGTCCACCCCGACCCATGCCACGCTCCCGTCCCTTCCCCCCTCTCCTTCCCACTCCCTCTGCCCTCCCTGTTTCTGTCTCTTCCGCTCCTCAGGTGGGGGAAACCAAAGCTGGAAGGTTTGGAAGGAGGAAGGCCTGGGTCGGCGTGCTGGCATTGCGGGGATCCGGGGCATTTCCAGGACCAGTGCCCCGTCATGGATGTGGGAGCAATGGTCCGGCTCCCCGACGCGCCGCAGGCTGCCCCCGATCGAGCAGGGACATACCGCATACCGGTGAGTGTCCAAGGGGGTACATACCAAGCCTTGGTGGATTCAGGATGCAATCAAACCTCTATTCACCAAGGTTTGGTTCAAGGGGAGGCATTGGAAAATGCACGTTTGGTGAAGGTGAGGTGTGTGCACGGGGATATTCATGAATACCCATTAGGGCCCATTGTCATCAAATTTCAAGGGAAAAAAAATATAGTGGAGGCGGCGGTTAGTCCCCGTCTCACCCATCCACTAATTTTGGGAACGAATTGGCCGGGGTTTCGTTTATTAGCGAGAGAAATGTTTGTGGATGGGTCCTGCATTAGGGAGAAGCGGTGTGGAATGTGCGCAGCCTTGGCGGGAGAGGCGGTGCCAGGGCTGTCGACGACAGCTCCACGTCAGCATGACAACGAGAGCGGGGAGAGTGGCTCTCCCCCCCTCTTAGCGGGGATTCCCCTCGGGGATTTTCCCTTGGAGCAGTCGCGCGACGAAACCCTGAAGCACGCCTTTGATCAAGTGAGAGTAATCGATGGTCAGCCGATCCAGCCCAATGTTGCGCTCCCCCACCCCTACTTCTCCATTATTAAAGATAGGATTTATAGAGTGATGCAGGACACTCAGACCCAGGAAAATATAACCCAATTGTTGGTTCTGAAGAACCGTCGGGAAGGATTATTCCAGTTGGCTCATTATAACCCGATGGCGGGGCACTTAGGGCAGGCAAAAACATTAGGTCGGCTCTTGGCTCGCTTTTATTGGCCGGGCATTCGTGGTGACGTTCGCTGGTGGTGCGTGGCGTGCCGCGAATGCCAGCTGGTGAATCCACCGGCCACCCCAAAAGCGCCGTTGCGCCCACTCCCGTTAATCGAGGTCCCCTTCGAGAGAATTGGCATGGACCTCGTCGGGCCATTAGACCGATCTGCACGGGGGTATAGCTTTGTATTAGTATTGGTGGACTACGCAACGCGATATCCGGAAGCGGTGCCCCTACGCAATATCTCCGCGCGGAATGTTGCGGATGCACTCTTCCGCGTTATCTCCCGGGTTGGGATCCCGAAAGAGATCCTAACTGATCAGGGCACATCTTTTATGTCACGCACCCTGCGCGAGCTGTACGAATTGTTGGGGGTTAAAGCGATTCGCACCAGCGTTTATCATCCGCAAACGGATGGGCTGGTGGAGCGCTTTAATCAAACGCTTAAAAATATGATTCGTAAGTTTGTGCAGGAAGATACACGGAATTAGGATAAGTGGCTAGAGCCCCTGTTATTTGCAATACGAGAGGTCCCACAAGCCTCCACGGGGTTCTCCCCATTTGAATTACTGTATGGACGCAAGCCGCGTGGCGTACTTGACGTCATACGGGAAAATTGGGAGCAGGGACCTTCAGCCAGTAAAAATGAAATTCAGTACGTTTTGGACCTGAGAGGAAAACTCCACACATTAAGCCACCTAATGCAGGAGAATTTGCTACAGGCACAAGAACGTCAATCCCGGCCATATAACACGGGTGCACGGATACGCGAGTTCAAGCCGGGAGATAAAGTGCTCGTATTACTACCCACGGCAAGCTCCAAATTACTCGCCAAGTGGCAAGGACCCTTTGAGGTCACACAGCGAGTCGGGGATGTCGACTATGAGGTAAGGCGAACGGATAGAGGCGGGGTGCAGGTTTATCATCTAAACCTGCTAAAACTATGGAGGGAGACGGCATTGGTAGCGTTGGCAATGGTAGTTCCTGAAAGGGAGGAGCTAGGGCCGGAGGTAGATCAAAAATTGGCAAGTCAATCCCCTCCGGTGCCATGCGGGGACCACCTCTCCCCAGCCCAAATTACAGACATCAAAACCCTACAGGCAGAGTTTTCTGGCATGTTCTCGTGTCTACCTGGCCACACTAACCTCATAGAGCACCACATTGAGACAGCCACAGGGGTGGTGGTTCGCAGCCGTCCCTATCGGCTCCCCGAACACAAAAAAAATGTGGTCCGGGATGAACTTAAGGCCATGCTCAAAATGGGACTAATTGAGGAGTCCCAGAGTGACTGGAGCAGCCCGGTGGTGCTAAGGCCGACGGGACGGTCCGGTTTTGTGTGGACTTTAGAAAAGTCAACGCGGTGTCTAAATTCGACGCATATCCAAAGCCTCGCGTTGACGAACTGCTCGATCAGTTGGGCGCGGCTCGCTTTTATTCGACACTGGATTTAACCAAGGGATATTGGCAGATCCCCTTGACTCCAATGTCCCGGGAAAAAACGGCCTTTTCCACCCCATTCGGCTTACACCAATTCGTGACCCTTCCTTTTGGGCTGTTCGGGGCTCCCACGACGTCCCAGCGGCTCATGGACCGAATACTCCGTCCACACGCTGCATATGCCGCTGCCTATTTAGATGACATTATTATATACAGTATTGACTGGCAGCGACACATGCAGCATTTAAGGGCGTTGTTGAGGTCGCTGAGGCGTGCGGGACTCATGGCCAACCCAAAGAAGTGCGCAATTGGACGGGTGGAAGTACGGTATCTGGGCTTCCACTTGGGTCCTGGACAGGTGCGTCCCCAATAATAAGACAGCAGCGATTGCGACCTGCCCAAGGCCCAAGACCAAAAAGTAGGTGAGACGGTTCCTGGGGTTGGCTGGCTATTATCGTAGGTTTGTGCCTAATTATTCGGACGTCACCAGCTCCACTGACTAAAAAGGGGGCACCAGACCCGGTCCAGTGGACGGAGCCGTGCCAACAGGCCTTCATTCAGGTAAAAGCTGCACTGTGTGGCGGACCACTTTTACATTCTCCTGACTTCTCTCTCCCTTTTGTTTTGCAGACGGATGCGTCGGACAGGGGGCTGGGGGCCGTGCTGTCCCAGGTGGTGGAGGGGGTGGAGCGCCCCGTGCTGTACATCAGCCGCAAGCTCTCGGTACGGGAGACAAAGTACAGCACCATTGAGAAAGAGTGCCTGGCCATCAAGTGGGCAGTCCTCACCCTCCGCTACTATCTGCTGGGGCGGGCCTTCACCCTCTGTTCGGATCACGCCCCGCTCCAGTGGCTCCACCACATGAAGGATGCCAACGCGCAGATCACTCGTTGGTACCTGGCACTTCAGCCTTTTAAATTCGAGGTGATCCACAGACCGTGGGCGCAGATGGCTGTGGCGGACTTCCTCTCCCGGCAAGGGGGGGGGGGGAATCGGCGGCAGGCCGGATGGCTCCCCGGCCTGAGTCGGGCGGTGGGGGTATGTTGAGGCGGGGGCGTGGTCAAGCACGGGTTTGTGAATGGAGGGTGGAGCCGGAGAAAGCGAGTGGTAAGGTTTCCCCACCTGTAGGAAATTGAGACTAACGAGTGTTCTGTGTTGCAGTGAGGAGAAAAGGAGGAGAGACACGCGCCTCGAGAGAGAGAGTGACGCCGACACAGAGCTACATGTGTGCGTGCGTGTGTGTGTGAAGAGTGAGAAAAAAAAATAAAAAATTGAAAGTTGGAGTCAGCCTGTCTCCTGTCTGGTTCCTCCGTCCCAGCCTGGAATTATTATACAAACCAAATAACATTCATTGTCCTGCTGATGGGAGAGACCGAAAGCTGACGTTAGCATGAGCACTGAATGTGAAGACTTGTTGTGAGGGCAAACTGAAGCTGATGATGATGTGTATCTTACTGTTGTGGATGAGGAGATGGCGCTGGAGGGAGAACGGTGTCCGGAACAGAGCCTTACACTCCTCACACTGAAATGGCCTCTCCTCTGAGTGTGTCTGAAGGAAGAGAGAGAGAAAGAGAGAAAGAATGTGAGAGAAAGAGAGAGACTATAAAAGAGAGAGAATGAGAAAACAACTACTAATTCCACAGTAATAAAGTATAAGATGCACTATAAAAATAATTCCAAGTGCTTGGACCCCTAATAATAATTGCACTGCTCATACATTAAGACATATCTCTCATTATCTCTCTCGCTCCCTCTTTCTCTGAACTCTGAGCTGTGTGCGGTTTTGGGGTTGACACTATCCACAGGAGTAAAGGTCGAAGGTCATTAGGGCTCAGCAGGGGTCAGGGCTTGGCTGCAGCTTTGGCTTGGGCTCCACAGTGGCTGATTGGACTCATGATCTCCATTAAGATAAGAGGCTTACGGCTCCTTATTTCACCAACAATCTGTCCGTCTGGTTGTTCTGCCTCCATCTTACTTCCTCTCTCATCTTCCTCTTGTGTGTGTGCGTAATGAGGATTTGATACCGGAACTTCAGACATAACTACAGATTCAGGAGTTGTGCCAGAGTTACGCATGAGGGGTGGAGTTTGCCTAAAACAGAGTGTCTCAGTTACGTTCAATTCTGACCTTGGACTCCAAATCATTTTTCTTGTGTGATATCGGCTCCAGCGAGGACAAGTATTAAATCCAATGCCACTGTCTGACAGTTTGATGTAGCCACAATATGTCATGCTGAAATTTATGCTTTGGGTAGGTTGTTCCAGGCTTCTCGGAGTTCTGTCTCAAACAGCCTTGATTTTTTTTTTTTTTAAATCAGAAATGTACTATATATAATGTAGGGTACCAAGACTTTTCCACAGTACTGTAATTATATGGAATCTAACAATTAATTCAAATTAGCTCAACTAATTGTGCTTAGGTGATTATGTAATAATGGTGACAGGTTTAGTGATTCATTCATTCATCATCTTCAGTAAGCTCTTTATCCGGGTCAGGGTCATGGTGGAGCCGGAGCTTATACAGGGAATTCTGGGCACGAGGAGGGAATACACCCTGGATGGTCACCCTGGACACACACACACACACCTTCTTGTGGTTCTTGTAGACATTGCGGTGAGCGAACTCTTTCCAGCACAGCTTGCACTTGTACGGTTTGTCCTCGCTGTGGATGATTTTATGAGCCGTCACCTGGTCCAAGCGCTTGAAGCTGCGGTTGCAGATCTCACAAGTGTAGGGTCGCTTCTCTGGTGGTCAAACACACACACAAACACATACGCATATTTCTACACAGTGTAAAAAGGCAGTGGTGTAGATGGTTTCCCAGTGGAGTCTTTCCTCTCCTGTTTTGTTTGTACCTGAATGTGTGATCATATGGCGCTTCAGCTGATTGGTTGAGATGAACTTCTTGTCGCATGCAGGGCAGTCGAATATCTCATGGATCTGAAGGTGGAAGATAAATCATACATCATGGACGTCATTTATTCACACATTAAAGCTAATCTACAGGCAGGATATTTTTGAATATTTTTTTTTTCTCTGCAACTTTTCAAACTGTGACACTAGCCAATCAATTCAATTCGATTTTACTTCTGTAGCGCTTTTAACAATGGACATTGTCAGAAAGCAGCTTTCCAGATATCCAGACATAGATATACATTTCGATGTATCCCTAATGCACTAGCCAGAGGTGACAGTGACAAGGAAAAACTCCCAGAGACACCATGAGGAAGAATCCAGATTTAAAAGAAAGCCCATTCTTTTCTGGGTGACACCACATGATGAGAATATAAATCATTACTCTTCTGCAACAGGGCCATTTTGATTTCGGTAAAGAAATCATGGCCGTCTGTGAGCTCATGTATGCGGAAGAGGGCAGAGAGCGCTTTCCACAGAGTGTTTAATGCAGCAGTTTGAAAAGATGTGGAGGTTGGCTTCAAGCGTCTCAGAGGAAGCATGTGTTTGCCCCACCCTCCCCCGATAGTAGCTGTTGTGTCATATGGAAGAGTTGCTAGTGGGTGGGAATTGGCAAGACCAAACTATGGAGAAAACGGGCAGGGGTAGGGGGGGTGGAGTTCTTACCGTGCAGACTGTGGTGCTAAAACATCTTAAGCATACAATATTCCAGCACCTAAGGGCTTGACAAAACAATTTCACCCTGCCAAAATACACATTGGTGCTGGAATCTAAACTGACTCGGTAATTCCTGGAGCACATACGAGGCATTTTAATTGCAGGCTCGGTTGTTTTCGAGCTCCCCTCGGGTAACATTTTGTAGCGTACCACCTTGACGACGTCCTCAGATCAACTCTCTGAGGAGGACACGGAGGCGTTTAAAAAGCGTCTCCGAGCCACACTCAGGCACTTTTCCACAGCCGGAAAAATAATTAAACTCGGAAGTTCAAACAGCTACCCCGCCCGATACAATAACACCCGATGAAGTCTGCAACATGTCTCCACTGAAGGATTTCGACAGAACGGACGGACGGACCACACAAATTGATGCGATGGATAAATATGATAGTGATATACTGTATGAAGGTGACATTTTTCTCACTAGTAAAAAGCAAGTAGGTTCAAGATAAACAGACGCTTTAACTGGACAGTGAAATTATTGATGGCTTTCAGAGTCAGTCCGCGTCCTTCGAGACTCAGAAAATACATTCAGAGAACAATAATATTTGTATAACGATGATGTGTTTCAGTTCGCTAACTCTTGGCACAGTTAGAGTTTGAATCATATAAAGGCTTTTGTATTTTTTATTATTATCATTATTATTATTATTTTTTTTTTTTTTTAGAAAAGTGAGTCCGTAACTCAATAAAACAATAAAACCAATATTTTATAATACTCTTTCTCCCATCTTCCACCTTTTCATCATTGAGGATTTTGCGCGCACAAAATCCACTATTCTACAGCAGCCCTTGACAAGAAATGTGTCAAAACCTCATCTGCTTTCACGTCACTGAATATTCACTGCGGGAAGATAACGCTGAAGTGGATTCACAATTGATGTCATTTACGAGGCTAGAACACTGAGCCTCGTATCTTTTTGTGGAGCGACAAAAGCACATTTAGCCTCTTAGCAGCGATGATAAAACAACGTCTTTGTGTTAAATCCTGAAAATAAATGGCTTTATGTGGATGGAGTTAAACGTTAGCCCGTCTTGTTTAACATTCTGATTGAGTTTGCTGAAACGTCTGCGCTTTGCTAATCTCCTCGCACTAAAACCCATGGGAGGAGTGTAAAGACGTGCGTCTGGGCCCCACTCGAGTTTAACTCGCTTTTTGTGTTCATAATTAGTACAAAGTTAGAACCAATTAGAGGCTGTTAAAGTTGCAGAGACTGAAATAAGGATTTTGTGGACAAATGCACAGTAAATCTTGTCCTCACAGTAATTAACAAAATACTCAGTACTCATACTCATGAAGACGTCTTTCCTTTTCCAAAAGCCACATTTCTCATCTTACGGAAGGTTTCCGAGTGGGAGCGACACTAATATCGGCTGAAGTTACGTCCACGTCGTCCACAGTGGAGTGACGAAGATTAGTTCTCCCCTGGGTCCTAAAGCTCCAGACAGGACCTGATCATTTAGGGTGAGCTATGGAAGAGGAGAGGAGAAGACAAAACAGCTAGGCCACGATCACATCTGTTTCAGCGCAGCAAGCATGTGGCAAAGTCGTTCGGCGCTTGGTGGAATCGGGACGGCCGTAAAGGGGAGCGAATCTGTCCTGAGAAGCGCAGGGGCGTTTATAGACAGACCTTGTGGTAGGGGTTGCTGGGGCAGAAGACGGTAAATGAATAAATGAGTAAAGATTGTATTTCATTACAATGCAGTTGCTAGCGAATTGAATATCTCTGACGGCTAATGTTAATCTTTCGCTGTGCCAAATATAAATATTGATGTGTCCATCATGGTTAGTTAAAGGGAAAATGCACTCCACCCTGAATATTAATCTTTATAATTAACATGTGAGCTGCAATGTTCATTAAAGATGCCTGAGATACTTAATCTATTAAGATCCTGCGCTCTGTTTTAAATCTAATTCTCATCAGGTTCTAGAAATCTGTCAGACTCCGGACTCTAGTCTTGGGCTTTATTCTATTCGTTGTGTTTAGTTTTAGGCCGGAGTTTTCAGTGGCTTTTCGACGGGAGGAATCCTGACGCCAGGGCTAACGGCTGATACTCTGCTCTCTCCGACTCTTAGATTTCACGAGAGCCTTAGGGACGGGTCGGTGAAACAGAAGACGACCTTTTCTTCTGCGCTCACGCCGGCGTAAAAATGTTCCGAGCGTCAACATAGACCTCGCCTCCTACGGAGAGGACGGGTGAGGGCTGATGTGAAAGTCTGGGAGAAATGCTCCCAGGGATGAATATATTTGGAAAGCTGGAACATGAGCCATTGAGGATCATGAGGCTGACAAAGAAAAAAGAAGAACGGGAGACTCGCAGAAGAAAAAAAAAACAAAAAACAACAACAACAAGAGAGATAGATGGATGGATGGGGCGAGGATTAAGACGGATGAAGAGCCGGGCAGAGAGATGAGCACAGGAAGTGATAGAGGGAACAGAAGAAGAGAGCGACGGGAGAGGAGGGGGAGGAGACGTGGCTGACCTTGCGGTGCTCCTGCAGGTTGACTGAAGACGAGCATTTTCTGTTGCAGATGGTGCATATGAGCTTCCTGCGAGTGCTGCCTGCAGAGAAAACGCACACACACGCAAAATGAATCAGCGGCAAGGTGAAAGGATGATTCTTCGAGACAGACGGTAGCACGGCCGGCTGGAATGACGTTACAATAACAAAAAGGTTGCCTAATTAATCAAACGAGGCCGGCTAGGTCAGCTGAAAGACAGAGAACGTTGAGCAAAGGTCAAAGGTGGATCAGCAGCTGTTTTTTCTTGAGCTAAAGAGCCAGAATCTTCAATAACAACGTTTTTATTTATTTGACTTCTACCTGCTTTTAAAGTGGATCCAGAATCCAAACACATACGTGTATGTGTGTGTGTGTGTGTGTGTTTGTGTGTGTGTGGTCCTCGCTAGATCCAAAGATACTCACTGACAGTAGTCCAACTAAGAGATTTGTTTAAATTGGTTCAGCAGTTTGTTTACATTTTCGAAAAAATATTCAAAATCGTGATATCAGGTAACGTGTTGATTCACGCCAGTGTTAGAAACGGCTCTGTTTCTCCATTTAAACAGATATATGAGAAGAAGGAGAGAAATCCAAACAGAGTGAGGGATTGACCAGATTGGACCAGGAAAAAGAGGCATCTCATTTCTCATCTCATTTCAGGATACATTTTTTTCCATTACATACGCTGTACATGAATTTTAAAATGAAAGACGTAGCTTTGTTATGTCAGCCGAACAACAAAACATTCGGAAACAGTGCTGTGTGGGTGTCCTTATGCTGCTCGAGTCACCTTGGGAATCGTAAAAGTTTCACCGTATTCAGAGTGGAGCTGAGTACGACACAAACAGATTGTGTTGTAGAATGTGCTGGATCAAGTGCTATTTTATAAGCTGTTCAATAATAATAAGGGTGGAAGCCATTTTGTCGCAGTGATAATTACGACCACAACTCTTGTATACTAGATTCTTATTAAATTTCTTTCAATACACTCCATTTTCTTGTTCATACATCATCATATTCATCTTTTTTTTTATCTTTCATTTTCAATTTGATTTCTTTTCGGGATTAAATGCTGTTGCTTGTGTTTAAGAAAAAGCTGTTTTTAAAAAATGTTAAAGCTAAACTGTAAATGGTGTACGTGAATGTATGTGTGTGTGTGTGTGTGTGTGTGTGTTGTACCTGAGTGAACGTTGCTTTTGTGCTTCTTCAGCGCGTCTTTGCTCTTGAATCTCTTC
>CM042570.1:3492500-3550000 GCA_023630585.1 Cranoglanis bouderius
GGTTCTCAACCATCTTGTCTATAGCAGGGGTTCGCAACTGTTTTACCTACAGGAGCGGTTCTCAACCGTTTTGTCTATAGCAGGGGTTCTCAACTGTTTTGTCTATAACAGGGGTTCTCATCCATTTTGTCTATAGCAGGGGTTCTCAACTGTTTTGTCTAAAACAGGGGTTCTCATCCATTTTGTCTATAACAGGGGTTCTCAACTGTTTTGTCTATAGCAGTGGTTCTCAAATGTTCTGTCTATAGCAGGGGTTTGAAACCATTTTGTCTATAGCAGGGGTTCTCAAATATTTTGTCTATAGCAGAGGTTCTTAAACATGTTGTCTATAGCAGGAGTTCTCAAATGTTTTGTCTATAGCACGGGTTCTCAACTGTTTTGTCTATAGCAGGGGTTCTCAAATGTGCTGTCTATAGCAGGGGTTCGAAACCATTTTGTCTATAGCAGGGGTTCTCAAACATTTTGTCTATAGCAGAGGTTCTCAAACATTTTGTCTATAGCAGGGGTTCTCAAATATTTTGTCTATAGCAGGGGTTCTCAACTGTTTTATCTACAGCAGGAGTTCTCGAATGTTTTGTCTATAGCAGGGGTTCTCAAATGTTTTGTCTATAGCAGAGGTTTTCATCCATTTTGTCTATAGCAGGGGTTCTCAACTGTTTTATCTACAGCAGGAGTTCTCGAATGTTTTGTCTATAGCAGGGGTTCGAAACCATTTTGTCTATAGCAGAGGTTCTCATCCATTTTGTCTATAGCAGGGGTTCTCAAATTCTTGTCTATAGCAGGGGTTCTCAACTGTTTTATCTACAGCAGGAGTTCTCAAATGTTTTGTCTATAGCAGGGGTTCTCAAATGTTTTGTCTATAGCAGGGGTTCAAAACCATTTTGTCTATAGCAGAGGTTCTCAAACATTTTGTCTATAGCAGAGGTTATCATCCATTTTGTCTATAGCAGAGGTTCTATCATATTCACAACACTTCCTGGTTTTATTAAAATTGCAGTTAGATTAAATGTAATGTTATTTATGTGGTTTTAATTATTGAGTTTTCGATTAAGCCCTTTTGTTTCAAGTGACCAGTCAAACGGGTTTATGACTATGAGAATTAAGCACTAACCCTAACAACAATGAGCATCATTTATCAAGCTGGATACGAACGGATTTATTCATAAATCATTTGTACTAGCGTTTACACAAGAAATGTGGTGTTCATGAAAATCCTGTAAATATGGGGAAAAAAACGTTCGTATCCTACTCGTGCTCCTGAGTGTGTGTAAATTTATGCATAAAAAGACTAACTAACGTAAACCTTGTAAATCATGATTCAACTCTAATTTGATGAGATCATGTGATGGAAATAACTGAGTAAGAATGTGTGTGTGTGTGTGTGTGTGTGTGTGTGTGTGTGTGCGTGTGTGTGAGCACCCTGAACTATTTCATTTAGACAGATGACAAAGATGAAGGAGAAAATGAAGAGGGAGAAAGACAGAGAGCGTGAGACAAACAGTGGTGGCTGACTTTGTGTATATCTGCATATGTGTGTGTGTGTGTGTGTGTGTGTGTGTGGGTGTGTGTGTGTGTCTCTGCCGTTTTTCCCTTATCTTGGGCCAAGCGTCATTACACCTTCTTATCTGAGCCACCTTCAAAGCGTCACCACACACATACATACATGCACACACACACGCACACACCCACACACACAGCACAATCGCACTGCTACAACAGACATAACATAAACACACACTCTCTCTTGTTGTCTTTACTCTGTTTTGCAGTGTCTGTCTGTTTGTATTTTCTCAGGAATCTTTCACCCTCCTCATTTATAACCTGAAACAAAACACTAACACACACTAATAAAGACCCTAAACCCAGAAATATATATATGTGTGTATGTATGTGTGTGTGTGTGTATGGGTGTGTGTGTGTGTATCTATGTATACATTGATTCTGATTGACATGGAGAGTTTGATCAGTGTTTTGAGTGGAGACGATGACCACATTCTGGTACCTGGATGGCAGCCAGGTTCTTCTGCTCCTGAGACGGCGCTTGGTGCACGAAGCGCAGCCAGTTAGCGTGTCGAGGGTTGCTGGCGTCCAGTATGTACAGCACGTCACCTCTGTTCCCTCGAACCTGCAGCAACAAAAACATACACACAGCGATAGCTTAGCGATCATGTCAGTGTAAGTAAGATTCCTGTGTTTTATCTGCAAAGGAGGAGTCAGTCAATATTCTGATGTCGTGCACTTCTACAGTTTTTTTTTTTTTATAACTAGGGGTGATATGACAAAAAATATCATATCACGATACTTGAAGACATTTCAAGACGTGTATCACAATCTATAGGTTTTCTAACAAACTCAAGTACCCCTCGCTGCAAAACCAAAATTCCAGGGGGTGGAGACATCTCAGTGTGTTTCAGGCTGGATAAGTGAACACAGAACCAAAAGTCCAGGGGGGTGGAATCGGACCTCATCCATCTCCTCCTCCCTGGATGGAGCTGAACCGACAGTCCAGGGTGTGGAGACAACGCAGTGTGTTTTAGGCTGGACAAGTGTGTTTGTTGCTGTACAGCATCTCATGGTTAAGGGTTATGGTTGTTCTTATAGGAGGAGTTGGATCATATCTGGCTCCACCCCTTGGACGTTTAGTTCTGCAGCGAGGACTGTCTCGGCAGACAGCCAGCATTTTGAATCCACCATTCTAACACATTCACGTTCTTGGTTTTGAACCACTCCAGTGTACCTTTAAGTGTACGCTTATGGTTGTTGTCCTGTTGGATGGTGAACCTCCACCCATTCTCAAGTCTCTTGAAGACTGGAACAGTTTTTCCTTTAGGATTGCCGTGTATTTGGTGGCGTCCATCTTGCTCTCAACCTTGCCTAGTTTCCCCACATCCATACAACATGATGCTCCCAACACCATGCTTCATGGTCAGCATGGTTTTCTCAGGGTGATGATCAGTGTTTGGTTTCTGACCAATGTACCGCTTCATACCAAGGTCAAAAAGCTCTATTTTTTTCTCATCAGACTAGTCAACAGTGCTGAGTTTGGCTAATGGCTTTGCTCTTGCCACTTTTCCATAAAGTTCAGCTTTGTGGACTATCCGGGCTTTGGTTGTCCTGTCAACAGCTTCCACTATCTGGGCTATGGCTCTCTCAAACTCTTAGCCTCTTGGTTGCTTCTCTGACTAATGGCCTCCTTACACGGTCACCCGGTGACTATATTTTCCTGTAAGAGTATGCCTCATTGTGTTTTATTCCTTACATAACCAAGCACTATTGGCTTAAAAAGAGTGGAATGTGTCGAGTGGAATGTGAAACGAGTCAGAATGTGCAAAGCTCCATATTTTTAAGGTCAAACATGAAGCAGAGCAACAACGATTTGTTCCTTAAACAGGTGAGAAACAGGACAGCTTCTTACAAACAAAATGGACACAATCCTTCAGGCAAAATGTTTTGTCTCCAGAGAAACAAAACGTCTGACCCAATACTGTAACCGGTGGCATTTTGCTATCGTCTAGAAAACTGATCCAATACACAACTCTTACATCATCCTTTTGTTCACCTGATGTTTTTGTGCTGGATAAACATGTCATGACCAAGTTTCCAACCCTGATATTGTTCTCACATTGCTCGCAACAGCACTTAAGATGATGTGTTTTATATTTCAGTACACTTTTATGAGCAAATCTAGAACACTGACCATGTTTCACTGAACAAAAGAACCAGACTAATCATTGAGAGCTGGTTAACAACCAGTAGAGTCATACTTGTACAGTAAATTCAATCCGGACAGTGTATTAGCAATCCAAAAAATAACAATGACACTAAAATTCTCTTATTATTATTATTGAACATATTTTTTATTATTATTATTATTTTCTTATGATTATTATTGAACATATTTTTATTGAACAATAATAACTTATGTTATTATTGAACATATTTTTTTAATTAAAAAAAAAAAAGGAAAAGGGCAAAAAATTGATTGTGTTCAAAGAAATAAAACATGTTACTAATCCATCTTTGCCAGAGGCACTTTAGGAATGCAAAAGAACCTGAGTCTTAGTGACCTTCAGCTAATAGATGCATAAAGCTCATTTTCCACCATTTTCTCCCAATTTGATCACTGGCAATTAGAGATTGCATTGATCCGATACTCAGTAGCAGTATTGGGCCAACACCTGCAAAAAAAATGGTGGATTGGATATCGGAGAAAACCTATTGGATATCAGATCCTGTGACAAATGGCAAAGACTGGAATTGGACAAGGAAAGGGTAAATGGGTAATTTCATTTTGTGACTGGAAATGTGTATATGTTTAGTAAGGCTTAGCTTAGTAGAAAACGCTTATCAGAAAAAACAATATCAGCTGGGTATCAGTATCAGCTCATATTCAAGGTTTTAGTATCAGTATCACAAAAGAAAATGTGATATAGCTCCATCCCTATTGCCAATTCTCAAACGCTAGTTCTCCCCTATCGACTGCTTTTCAAACTTCTGCTCATGCTATATCACAGGGCAGCTGCATGGATCTGGAGAAGCCGCTAACAGACCTCTTTTGTATGCACGAGCTCACAGACACCTGTGATTGGTTAGCGTTGCTCTGATTGACAGCAGAGACAGTAACATCATCCCTCCCACCAAAAGTGCAAGTCCAGTTACAGCATGTTCTCTCGAACTCTTGGACGAGCAATGGCCATAGCATCGTCAGGCTTCAAACTCAAGGTCATATGACAATAGGCCAAACACGTGAGGAGATTTGATTTTAATATTGATGGAAGGAGTCTCCAGTATCAGCAGTAAGGCCATTCCTTTTACGCTTTGCGGTTTCTCCATAACGTGACACGTGTTATATTTTGTCTTATTAAGATGTTGTCACATGCTTTCCCACTGCATCCACACATGGTAAGCCAAGCATAGCAACGCTGTGATACGCTAAGAAATTCAACAGTCTTACATAACATCAATCTTCAGTTGCCTTTGAGACTCTAACAAGCTCTTCTCCTGCCTCTGTTTTTGGATACAAATTATTATTTTTGCCTGACTATGCCAGTTTTATTGGATTGAAATGACAGCTAATGATGCCTCGCACTCTCAAACTATGTAATGCTGCTCTCTCTTAATTGCACAGCTGCAGCGAAACCCTCCAGCACATAAAAGCACAGAAGGGTTAGCAGATTACACGCCATGGCTGGGTATCAGAGCAAACACGCGCGCAGCACTGTAATTTAAGATTTAAACGTACTGTACGCCGAGCATCTGAGAATGTCGTTCCGATAGACAGATGTATAAATCACCTCGTGTAATGCGGCCAGGCCCCG
The DNA here is from genome assembly GCA_023630585.1 of Cranoglanis bouderius. Classification (NCBI taxonomy): domain Eukaryota; kingdom Metazoa; phylum Chordata; class Actinopteri; order Siluriformes; family Cranoglanididae; genus Cranoglanis; species Cranoglanis bouderius. The sequence goes on from CM042570.1 coordinate 3,497,819, forward strand.
GCTGATGCAGGCTCTAATTAAAATGTTACAGAGCTGAAAATAAAACCCGAATCTCGCAGGGCAAATATTGGGAGAGCGAGAGTGGGGAAGGGAAACAAGGGGGGGGGGGGGGTTGTTGGTGCTATGTGCCCGTGGTGCTGCTTGGCAGGCAGAGCCGTTATTACGGAGACGACGCAGGCTGAGAGGTATGAGCTGAGAACATGGTCTACATGCCTGCTCTGATTACCCCTCGCCCAGAGTTGCCCAGTCAAGCGTTTCTGCACCAAAGCACAGCGTCGGTATAGTTCACGATGCCAAACCACTTTTTAAGTGCTCATGATTTAGATATCCAGTCTAGCCCAAGCATGTGCATGTACCTTTTAACAAAAACGGAATTGAAAATCAGTGGATCGTACATTTGGGCTATTAGGTGTGTATGTAATTAACAAGTCAGATTAAATGGCACATTCTATCAGGATATGCCAGAATAAATTTCACCACTGAAAGACTATTGGAATGTTCATTATATTTATATTTTCAAAGAGAAAAATCTGAATCTGAATGCGTCCTGTGATGTAGGAGAAAGAGTTATAAGTAAACTGATGTGATTAACGCTTTATTTTCATATTTTCAATTACACGTCCTTTATTATGAAATGTAATCAATAAAATTTATTTACAGGTGAGGTCATACGTTTACATACGCCTTGCAGAATCTGTAAAATGTTAATAATTTTTTTTTTTTTTAAAGAGGGATCATAAAAATTGCATTTTGAGGACAACTGAGGGACTCGTACACAACTATTACAAAAGGTGCAAACATTCACTGATGCACAAGAAGGCAACACGATACATTAAGAGCCATAATTTTGAACAGGATGATTGGCGTAAATTGTTATTAGTTTATTTAAAGATCTTATTTTTTCATTTAGTGCTGCCCTTCAGAAGCTACATAAGATATTTACATGTTTTCCAGAAGACAAAATAATAACAATTTACACCGATCATCCTGTTCAAAAGATTGAATTATTTTCATATTTTCAATTGCACGTCATTTATTATGAAATTTAACAATGAAAGCATATGTAATTAAAATGCTATTACATGTTATTAATGACTTCCAAACACCACTTATTGGAGATGCTTTTTTTTCTGTAGCTGAATTTACATGGTGTTTTTATTGGTTTATCGGTTTACAGGAAGGTATTATATTACACCCTATGTGGGGAGCACATTATCATTATATACAATAGTTATATACAAAAGTTATATACAGAAATTTTGGGCACATGCAAAGAAATGCTGTAGAGCAAAGATGCCTTCAATTCAAATTCAAATTAAATGTTATTACATTTTTTTTTTTTTTTTTAAATACCGTAAAGAGCAGTAAACAGTAGTAAATGAAATATTTGGTGTGACAAAAAAATAAAAATAAAAATAGTAGTCTCCAGTACAATGTGTGCAGTTTTATAAGGAAATGAGCTGGTAAGTTTTATTGAGCATCTTGCAGAACCAGACACAGTTCTTCTGGACACTTTGACTTTCGCACTCGCTTCTTATTTTAGCAGCAAAACCCAGCAGCCTTCATATTAAGTAACATGCATTGGTGTGCACAGGGACTGGGATCCCAGAGGACCAAACGAAATAGTTGCAGGAGCGAGAAGTTGAATATGAAGCTTGCAGGACAAAGAAAAGCTTAGTTTGGTTTTTAGGTATCTACTAACTAAGGGGTGTAACGATCGGACGATTTGAATCGATGCATCGATTTTAAAAGCAACAACTGAAATGAATAACTATGATTACGGTGTGTAAAAATAATTCATATTTTTAAACCGATGTTAATAATTTAACAGGCTAGTAAGATGCTTTGCCCGTAACTCTGACGCTTTTAAAATAGTACTTCTCTACATCATCATTCGCAAAATGAACCATAGGCCTAGCTCAGATTCTGGACAAAGCTGGTCACATATCGATCGGAAGCTTTATGGCACTGTAGTAGATTCAGTGGTATCATCTACACAGATCAGCCATAACATTTAAACCACCTGCCAAATATCCCTCTTGTGCCACCAAAAACAGCTCTGACCCATCGAGGCATGGACTCCACAAGACCTCTGAAGGTGTGCTGTGGTGTCTGGCACCAAGACATTAGCAGCAGATCCTTTAATCCTGTAAGTTGCGAGGTCGGGCCTCCATGGATCGGACTTGTTTGTCCAGCACATCCCTGAGATGCTCGATCGGATTGCGATCTGGGGAATCTGGAGGTCGAGTCAACACCTTGAACTCTTTGTCATGTTCCTCAAACCATTCCTGAACAATTTTTGCAGTGTGGCAGGGAGCATTATCCTGTTGAAAGAGGTCGCTGCTATTAGGGAATACCGTTGCCATGAAGGGGTGTACGTGGTCTGCAACAATGTTTAGGTAGGTGGTACGTGCCAAATTAACATCCACATAGGGGTCCAAATCCAGCAAGGGGTCAAAAAAAAAGAAGTAAATACTAGGACTAAACACAAGACGACGACACATCTGAAAACCAGCACATCTCTATCTAGATGCAGTTCGATCTGTGCTTTATTTACATTTACTCGTTTATCGAATAGTTTAATCCAAAGCAAAGTTACGACTGAGCAGTTTAGGGTTAAGGGACTTGTTCAGCTGTGTCCTGGTCAGGGTTACTGTGGATCCGGAGCCTATCCCGGGAATTCTGGACGTGAGGCGGGAATCCACCTTGGATGGGATGGGATGTCAGTCTGTCACAGGGCAAACTTGACAACTTTTTTTTTTTTTTTTTTTTTTTTTTTTTAATGTATACACATCTTTATATTACATTTTTTTGTGATCCATGGAAACCTAAAGTTTTTTGTTCTTGAATGTAGTGTATCATTGTGTTTCGGAAAAAAAAAAGAGATATATTCAGTAAACACATATGTATTGTTTACGAGTCTAGCTACCTCCCACATCAGCCTCGGGTCCATGCTCTCGTCCAGATCTCCAGGCATCCTCTTCTCGCCCGCGAACGGCCCGAACTTCTCTCCCTGAAACACATAGTTACAGAGTCTCAGAGTCACACACACACACACACACACACACACACACAGGCTTTAATTCAATACAAAAACATAAAGCAGATCCCTTTTCTACTCAATTTCTGGTGTATGGTGTGAGGAATTAAACGATCGTAGAAAGCTGAAGTGAATTTAATTAAAGTTAAATTGAATTTAAGGACTAGGTTGATTTACTGAAGTATAATTTCACAGTGTGTGGATATGTTTTAAGGGACAAACTTTAAAACAAACCCTAAACAATTTAGTGCTCTATGAGACTGTTATTGGTATTATCTGACTGGCATTTCTAATAATTTTATTTTGAATTCTTAATAATAATAATAATAATAAATAAATAAATAAATAAATAAATAAACAAATAAATAAACATTTAATTTTTTTTTTTTTTAAATAAAGTGGCAGGGAACTTATAGAGGCTACTTATAAAGGTAGCAAGCGGAACACTTTCCAATCGCGCCACACAGGCTACCTAGTACACTAAGTGCGCGTGGGAAGCTCATTAGGCTGTAGCCTCGGTAGTGCGCGTTTGGAGGGAGGACGGACCGGTTTGAGATGCGGCCTCGGTTCCAACGTTACCTCCGCTATATACGTGGCACCTCAGGGTTCAGAAAAGTGAAAAGGCAATAACTTGGCATGTGGACGAGATTAGAAGACGACATGACATTCATAAACGCAACAGAAAGACTCGTTTGCTGTATATATTTAAAAAAAAAAAAAAGTCTCAGTTTTCTGTCAGTTTTTCTTTGTTTGTTTTTTTTCCTCCTAAAAACGAACAAACCTTCTTGACTCGTCTCGCAGTGTAAAGCCCGACTCCGTCCTGGACTGTGGAGGACTTCAGAGCGAACCTGTCTGGCACGTACATGCCCAGCATTGTCATTACTCTGACTCACTAATCGTGAAAATGTCAAATGTCCTGACAGAAAGCGAGTAAAATGGTTAAAGTTGTCTCTTTTTCTTTTCTTTTCTCTCGCGCTGCTACAGTGTTTCCCTCAGAATCTCGGCGCAGCTCGAACGTCCATGTCGCTTTGCCTCGCTGTGATTGGTGGAAAGTTCGTAACCAAGGGCAACATGTTTTTCAACGAGGCGGAGCTTCCGCGTTACTCACCTGACGTCAGGGCAACGCCGCGTTGTGATTGGTGGAAAGTTTGTAACCAGCCCTGAGGCTGCAATGTTTTTTCCCATCGAGCTGAGAGTGAAGATGCTCTGTGGAAGTTCATTAAAATGCTGTTTTAGGGTGAATTCAGACAATTTTTAAAAATTTTTATTTCCACAAGTGTTGTTTGTTACATTCTACAGAAGCATGGGCTTGTCCAGACTGACTGAAAACCATTTTTTAAGACCTGTTTGGGAATTTGGGACATACGTATTTTTCATTCATTCCTCTTTAATAAGCACTTTATCCTGGTCAAGGGAATAAACCTTGGATGGGATGTCAGTCTATCACAGGACAACCTTATCTTTTGCATATAACCCAGTCCCTCCAAGATTTTGCAGTTTTGCGATCGCAGAAATGAACGCAAAATCAAGGAAACTCCGCAATATTCGGAGGAGCTTGCAATTTTCCAAAATTAACGCAGATTTTCCGCAGATTCGGGCCAAGAAGCGTCATCAAGACGCCTCTTCGGTTCACGAGCGTCGAACATGAGTACAGCTAAAAAGGTCTCGTTTACCAACAAACATTACTACGAAAGACCGTGCAAAACTATTTCGTGCAATCGCAGTTAGGGATGCACCGAAAGTTCGGCAACTGAAATTATTTCAGAATATCTCGTGCAGTTGCAGTTTTGCCAATTCAAGTAGTTTTCCGCAACAAAGAAGCACAAAAACTCTGCAAGCTGCATCGCAAATTTTGAAAAAAAGCCACAGCAAAATCAAGCCACAACAATCACGAAAAACTCCATGAAATCCTGTACGGACTGATAACCCTGTCTGTTTGCATATAATTATATTACATTTTTTTTGTCATCTTGCATCCATGGAAACCTACAGTTTGGTTTTCTTGACCTTAGTGTATCATTAGTTATGTTTCCATCCACGTATTTTTATGCACATTTTGGGATATGACATAAAAAAATTAAAAAAAAACGTTGGATGGAAACTCCAGATGTGATTAAAATCTTCGAAATGTGCATAAAAAACCTGTGCCCTCAACTGAGGCGGATAATTTTTTTAATTCGATAAGAAGACGCGCATAAACTACGATGGAAGCACATTTACCGTATAATTCCTCGATCACAGTCATGTGACTTTGCCCCAACAAATCATGGGACTGGATAATTGGCTCAGAAAAGTAAAAATGGCGGAGAGTAAGATTCAACATTTTTGAACATAATTTTTTTTAAAAAAGTGACTTCAGTTCTTGATGGAATTCAATTCAACGAAACACACAGATTTTCCAAGAAGTGAGAGTGGAGACGATCCTTAAAGGATACAAGAAACCTTGGACTATTTTACGAAATAAATGGAAGAGCCTTAAGCAGAGATACATGGCGGAAAATAGAAAGCTAGGGCGCAGCGGAGCAGGTGGCAAGAGCGCATTTCGCTACTTTGATGATATGGACAAAATACTAGGACGATGGCCAATGGTCACGTCTTCCAACATAAACTCCGGTATGATCAACCTCTTGTTTAGGGTGTGTCAGATTGAGTGGGTTCGTGCACTTCCCTGCTTGCAGCAACTTCCATTTGTATTGATAATCTATACCACTTTCCTGGGAAATTACTTTGTTTCTCTTGGACACATGGCATGGAAACGGTGCTTTATTTGCACATGTTTTAAGCGATATTTAAATTTTTTTGCATAAGTTAAATTCACAACTTGGATGGAAACATAGCTATTGTATTGCAGTACTGTGTTTTGGAAAAAAAGCTATGCTCAATAAACACATACGTATTGTTTTACGAGTCTAGCTACCTCCCACATCTGCCTCGGGTCCATTCTCTCGTCCACAATTTCATTAGTTTTATCCTCAACGATGTGTTAAAAACCTTATTTATTTGTAGCATACTTATCCATGGCATCAATTAGTCAAATTTCAATAACAGGATTTTGAAGAATGTTCTACATTCACATGCTCGTGCACACTTAGGGTCAATATATCAAAGCCAGTGCACCTACTGGTGTGTTTTCAAAGGTGGGAGGAACCTGGAGAACTGGAGGAAAAGTGAGAACATGTGAAACTACACACAGGAAATAACCCAAGCTCAGGATCGAACCGGGAACCCTGGAGCTGTGAGGTATTCGGCATTGTGGGTAATGTAGGAACCTGTTAACAAGGAAAATTGCCACGTCGGCGAGATAAATTTAAACAAAAAAAATTTTTTTTTTAAAAAAACACGAACTTATTTTGAATTTCTCAAAATAAAATGAATCTTGGACGCCATTGAAGATCACATGTTAATTAGAAAGGTTCGTATGCAAGTCATGCAGGGTTTACTTTTCCTTTAACCACTCAACTTCAACAAGAGAGAATGAATTATAAAGTTTTTCATGAACTACCTTTATTTTTTATTTTTTTAGCTGATTTTCAAAACTTCACCATGTCTCAACATCCAGCCTATGCAATTCACGGCAACCAAAAGTCATTAACACGCTTTGTCTCCAACTTTTTTTGTCTTACGTTTTGGATGTGAACTGGGGCAGTATTTAGGCCATGTGTCCCAAAGGAATGGACAAGAAAAGTCACAGAAAACGATGCACATTAGGAATTAGAAACAGATCAAACAAGCTCTAGATGTGCCACACTCTGACATTTGTCTCAAGCAACTTAAAATGTGAAGCCAAATACAATTTATTAAGCTATTAAGTGAGCTGAAGATGATCGGAAAGGGCAGCAAAACATGAAGTTCGGAGCAAGTGCCAGAAATCATAAAAGTCATAAAGTATAACACTAAAGTGGATAAACACATATGGCATTTTGTTGAATTCTCTCAGTCATCCACCTTCCAAATACACAGCTGTTTATATATCTGAAACTCTATATGAAACACACACCTCACTTTTCCCAGTTCTCTCAATTCTCCACTTGATGGCATCCTTGAAATTAATTTTTTACGCTAAAGGGACCATACAGTATCTAAACCCTTACGATATTGGCCTTCAACTAAATTTGCCAGATGAACATTGAGAGAAACTTTTGTCACAGATTTGTTTAGCTTTAACCTCTGAACGTCATGACTTGATAAAGTTGAAGCTTGTTAATCGAGAACCTGGATCTTTAATTTATAAGTTGTTATTACGCTAAACCTTACACTCATTTTGGCACTCTATCTTCAGCCATCGCCACCTACCTGTTCTTGCTTAGTTTCCCTGATTGTGTTCACCTGTTCCTTGTTTCCCCTTGATTAGTTTGTGTACTTATATTCTCCGCGTTGTGCAAAGTCTTGTACGTTTAGATAATCCTTGTTTTCCTGTGTTTTTTGTTCACAGGTTCATTCACTTCCTGATTTTAACTCTTTATGATGATGGATTTCCAAGGTTTAACGCCATCTACCTATGTTTTGATGACTTACTATGGACAACGTCTGTGATTTTTGGAAACACCCTAATAAACATAACATCAAGCTCACTTGCTTGCCTCCAGTTTCTATCACATGAAACAAAACAAAACATGAGAACGTTTATTTTTGGTACTGATGGGATTTTAGGTCACAGCCTTTCAGATGCTAGCACGACAGAACAAGCTGTATTTACTCACGTAATACTGCATCTACAGATACTTGCAATCAAGTACAATCACAAGACACTTCCCACTGATCACATTTGTGCAATCTGGAAGCCACTCTTATCTCCAAGCTCTGTATCAGTTCTTCCAATCCCGTGCGATGATTCTCCATACTGGATCTACCTAAGTATCTGGTAACCAGGAATAATTGGAGGCAGGTTGCTGCCGGGGGGCGAATCCCTGAGAAATGGATATGCTGTCCAGACATGAAAACATGGACAACCAGCTGTCTAAATGTAGAGCGACCGAGGAGAGGATACACGCAAACGCACACATGCAGCCACTCAGGAACACACATGCAAACACACACACACACACACACACACACACACACATCCGAGCAGGCTTTTTAAGTCCGACCCATTAAACATAAACCACAACGTTACTTTGCATGAGAGCCTTTTGATCAAGTGTGGGTGGAATGGCTTTAAAATGCTTCTCACACACGCATACACACTTATGTGTGTTTTAAGTGTGTTACTGATAATACACCTTCCATAACCCTCTCTCTCCGGGCTAATCAGTCGCGCATCTATGTTCTGATGTATTTGTTTACTCCTTTCCCCGGCCTTGTTTATCTCGCACATTTCCTGATGAGCCGCTTCTTTGGCTCGGTGGAGATTGTGGTCATGCGAAAGTGTCGGGTTGGTTTCGGGTTTTGTTTTATTTACTTTTATAAAGCGAACGGAGCAATGCGCTTTATTTATTCGAGCTCAGCTTAACGTTGCAAACCGGAAAACACAAAACTTTTTTACTTCTTTAACTTCTTTAAACGGTGTGTTTTCACTTGAAGGAAAGATATACATTAGGCAATTACTCTTGGAGTGTAGTTTTAAAGGAAAACTCTACCCTGAAGCAAATTAAATATTTTTTATATTGAAATATTCCTGATGTGTTTAGTGATCGCGGCTGTTGGTTGGTGCTGTATTTTCGTCATTCCCGTGAGAAGTTAGCTGTTTTCCGCTGCTCTGACGTGACATGATGCGTGTTATTGCTAGCGCAGGGTACGTCCGCGTTAATCCGGATAAATCTGAAAACGCATCTTTTTCTCTTTACGTTTTGGCCTTCCGCCCACACCGAAACAGAGCTTTTCCAAAACGCTCTCCCAAGTGGATACATTTGAAAAACGCCGTGTTGTAGTGTGGACTGAGAAAACGGAGGTATTCAAAGACGATGACGTATTTGTAGTCATGTGACACATTCAACTCAACACAAACAAGGTGGTGGAAGATGTTGTACTGCAGTTGTTGTATCCAGTTTGATAGCTTTGTTAAAGATTAATGTCACTTTGTATAGCGTGACCATGTTCTGGTTTTCCAAAAAGAGGACTTCTACCATCATTTACACATTTGAATGGCCAGGTAATACAAAGCAATGCGATAACATGAGATTAAAAATGACCTTATATGGCCATGGGCATTGTTTCGACAATTTGTCATTTTCTGCTTTTGTCAAGCAGCTGTTTGATGCCGAACACAACAGCGCTACACCATCGCGCGTTCACTGAGAGTAGGCTAATGGTTGAGATGCAGGAATTTGGCCAATAGTTGTTGCAAGCAAGCAACCATCGTAATGAAACTAACGCCGAATCCCGGACATTTTCTCAAATTTAGATTTAGACGCTTTTCTAAGGTCCGAAAAAGAGGACATGTCCGTGAAAAAGAGGACGTATGGTCCCCCTGAGGCGGTGGTAGCTCAGTGGTTAAGAAGTTGGGCTGCTGATCGGAAGGTCATGAGTTTAAATCCCAGCACTGCCAAGCTGCCACTGTTGGGCACTTGAGCAAGGCCCTTAACCCTCAACTGCTCCCTGGGCACCGCAGCAAAAATGGCTGTCCACTGCTCCGGGTGTGTTCATGGTTTGTAGTGTGTGTGTGTGTTCACTAATCACAACTTCTAATGTGTGTGCACTAACTTGGATGGGTTAAATGCAGAAGACAAATTCCAAGTATGGGTTACCATACACTGGCCTTCACATGTCACTTTCACTAAATTTGTACGACCTTCAGTTTGCGTTTTTAAATAAACGCCTGATGGAAATGATGCAGGATAAAGCTTCTTACGTTTTTACGCACGCGCAGTATAGTGATTGTTTTCAGACGTTTCAGTGTGGACGAGCAATTTTTTGGAAAACGGTTGAAAAAACCAGTGTAGAGTGTTTTAAAACAAAGATGCAGATCTATCCGGGTTAATGTGGACATAGCCGCAGTTACAGAAAAAAAACCCAAACCCACGACAGCATCTTTTCTCACATTCAGCATCATATTAACGAGAAACCACATGCAGAAGTTGGTGCAAACGTTTGACTCGAAGTCCCAGAATGCAGTGCGGCTATACGACGTAGTCGCGCTGAGATACGGCAGAGACTCAGTTCGGCTAGTCTGTGATCTACGAGATGACGAGTGAGATGTAAGCTGAACAGTTTGAGCTGAATGTATAGGTGAGATAGTGAAAGAGCTGGACCACCTAAAGGACTAAAGCGCCGCTGCATCGCTCTCTTTACGCAAGGGCTAAAACCCTTAACACTTCAGTACCATTCAAGTGGTAGGACACAGCGTATTAACTGTTTCAGATATTTTAAAGACTTGCTTGTACTTTCTAAGCTAAATGATGCACTGTATAAATGACCAAAAGCATATTTTTCGCGTATTTTTTTTTTAAATGCCCCCCAACAAGTAGATTTCATTCAGACTTTAGAAAAAAAACACAACGCTCAGAGTGTAGTATGTTGGAAACTTCTTCTGTTTGTAAAGCTTCCCGGGTGGCTTCCTCGTGAAGATGACTCGGAGAAAGCCAAGAGGACGCAAATCATTTTACAAACATTATTGCTCAACTGCAGTTTGTTCCCCCGCTTCTCAGATCTACGTCTTTCTGCCACAGTGGTCCACGCTGACGTCGGTAAGTGTCTCATATCTGCCCTGAAACAACCTGCACGCAGATAAATAAACAACGTCACATGCTGATCCAGAGTATACGCCTTACTGGTGAAACACTTCATCACAGCAGAAGTGAACAAAATGATCCTTATAAATCACCTGATTAATTCTCCTTCTTAGTGCTTTCACTGTGGAGGTAAATAGTGTGTGTGTGTGTGTGTGTGTGTGTGTGTGTGCGTGCTGAGTTTACACAGGTGTGCCTATATGTATAGGTGTGCTTGCTTCTGTGTTACTATGTATTTTGTGTGTGTGTGTGTGTGTGTGTGTGTGTGTGTGTGTGTTGTGTACTGTCCAGATAAAGGCAGCTATTCTAACAGTAGTCTTTGTGTGGCCCCTACCGTCCTGCCCCCAACCTCCACGACCTCTGACCCCTGATGACTCCGCTGTCAGCACCACTGCTGTAAAGAGGGCTGAAACGATTAGGAGCCGACGACCCCGAACGTGACCCCATAGTGCATTGCGCACACACGCGCACACACACACACACACACACACACACACACACACACACACACACACACACACACACACACACACACACACAGTGACCCAACTACAACATTCACTCTCAACTTTCACTTTTCAGTGTTGATTATGTGGCTCATTAGGTCTCTCTCTCTCTCTCTCTCTCTCTCTCTCTCTCTCTCACACACACACACACACACACACATACTAACATGGAGTGTGTATGAAAGTGAATAAACACTGTGGGGTCTGTGACTCACACTGAAGTACACACTCTTTACTTTACTTTTACTTTAATTTTTCACAGTTGAGGTGAAAATGCATTTGACTTGACCTCACCTGTCACCTGTCACCTGTCTCTCTCTCTCTCTCTCTCTCTCTCTCTCTCTCTGAGTTAATGATGTTTTCTCTGCAGTTTCGATTAGCTTCGGCACCACACAGCTCTCTCTGCAGCAGATTAACCCAAGAGCACACATATTTCTGCAAGATGCTGTGTGTGTGATAGCAAGTGCCCTCTCTCTCTCTCTCTCTCTCTCTCTCTCTCTCTCTCTCTCTCTCTCTCCCTGAAGGCTTGTTATTTCATGTCTGTTCAGACGCAGCTCTGTTTCTGCCACTCCGACCCCGCTCCACTCTCACAACCGCAGCCTCGCCTACTCCTCCTCTCCTCCAAGGTCGGCCTTTAATGCTCTCTCTGTGTTGGATCTGAGAGAAAGACAGGATGAGAGAGGGAGGAAGGGCACAGGGAGACGAGACAGAGATCATTGTGTAGATTAAGCGTGAGAAAATGGCGAGGACGGAGACAGACCCGGGAGACAAATGACCCACGGGGACAAACGCAACAAGCAGCGCAGATCTTTGTTTATATAGCGGAAGAAAATCCTCAAATCTATCTTTTACATGTTAAAACGAGTAATAGATCGATTATTGTCAGGATTATAAATCTGTGGAAACGATAACAAATCATAAAAATATGACCGTTAGCATTAAGTAAAAGCTGCATGTACACACTGGCTGATATCTTTTGTACCCTTTTCTGGCCAGAAGCTTCAGGATCTTAAAGATTAAAGTTTGAACTCAGTTGGAAAAGTTTATAGAATCCCTTCTTTTAGCAGATAGTGATGAGTAAACAATCGCCACCAAACTATGGAAAAATATATTGCTGGTCATCTGCCATGTCAGTCAAACTGACTTTATTGACAAGATGTACAAGGGAAAAAAAGGTAATTGTGACTTTATATCTCAAAGTTCGACATTCCTGACATTTTTTCTCACAACTGCAAGTTCATATCGCACCATTTTGACTTTATTTCTCGCGATTACGAGTTTACAAAAGAAAAAAGTCAGAATTGCGAGTTGCAAACTCAAAATTGTGAGAAATAAATTCACAATTGCGAGAACAAAAGTCAGAATTGTGAGAAATAGAGTCACGATTCTGAAATATAAAGTCACAATTAGCTTTTTCATTTTTTTCTTCATGGTGTAAACAGGGTTCCATACTATAACGAATGCTAATTTTGCACAGACATAATACTCAACATTAGCATTTCTGTTTTATTAAAATTCACCTAAAAGAAACGTTATATTATTATTATTATTATTATTATTATTATTATTATTATTATTATCACATTTTATTTGCTAGACAGCATTAAAGCGTAATAAACGGTAAACTTACCTCACCAGCCTGTATCAACTCCATCCAAATGTTGCCCAAAAAAATCTTTTCAACTCAAGGGAGACATTTTGGAAAATGGCGGTGGCATAAAATGTGTTGATTTTAATTTTATTTAGACTAGTCTACAACAACTAAAAAAATTGGTCATGTGACTGTGTGTGCCAAATCATTCTTCTTCTACAATAGACTTTCATGGGTTTGTTTTGAATAGGGAAACATTATTTTCAGCACTACAGCATACAGTATATTCCCATCATGCACTGCGAGCATGTGTTTAATTACTGACCAGTGGCTGTGTACTTGTATATCGAATTGCTATGCAAATAGAAAATAAATCAATTTGCAAGTAAACAAAGTGTAAAGATATCTGCAAGACACGGTCGAGTTAGTCGATTAGCTGATTAGCTAGCAAGACATGGCTGGGTTTATCAGTCTTGATAATTAACCGATTGGCGATCAAGACACGGTCGAGTTTGTCAGTCGTGATAATTAGCTGCTTATCTAGCAGGCAATTTTTTTTCTCAATGATACCCATGATGCTATTGATGACAGTGCTAGCATTTTAGAGAATTTCCTGCCGAAAACTAGCGCACTACCCACATACAGACACAGCAGAGTGATTAGTGATATCCAAAAGGTTCCTGTATTCACACATTACTTCCCGACAGTGGACTCCTCAAGCCTGGGATCTAAAAAAGAAAAAAAGAAAAAAAACCCTGCTGATTTAGACAGTGTGTACGATGTGTTGAGTCAGTGAGTAAATTTTGAGTAGACGCTGCGAAATTTAGGTCAGAGCAACCCGGCCAAGCGCTGCGGCTTTTCAGCTCGCCCTCATCCTTTCTGTTCTTGTTGCTTTACAAACAGAATCGCACACGGGTGCCAGAAATTGAAACAGCATGTTAGAGTGTTCATGTGGTCAGTCGAGGAGTTTACGTGTGTACATGTGTGTAGGCCACAGCGACTTCAGAGTGTTCCTCACGAACGCTCTCTAAAAGTGTCACCAGGAGTTCAGAATGGGACACCTTCCCAACCCCCTCAATGAAATAACGCATAGTAATATATTCCTACGATATATTCCCGTATCATTTTATTTCCATTCTCCTACACAGTTTGAGACTGTTTACTCATCCACGGAGCCTCCTTCGTCCTTTTTACTGCGTGAATATAAATCGCTTTTACCGCAACAAGTCCTGTTTTCGATTGACTTATTATCGTTGCTGTCCAAGTACGTTTTGGCTCCTAGGTGAAGCAACTTGCGGTTAAGAATCGTTCCAGGACAAGGGAGACGCTGGGAGTCTGGATGCGAAAGAGTAATGTAATTGTTAAAATGGTTAGGTCGTCTTTGAGGTCGTGTTTATTTAACGTTTGTGGAAGGAGTGTCCAGAGTCAGTGCTTTGTATCAGTCAGAAGGAAAGCTGTAACTTTTCGTAACGAGTTTACGATTTCCGATTTACAATTTCCAATCATCCAAACTATGGGAAAAATATGTTGCTGGTCATCTGCCATGTCAGTCAGATTGACTTTATTGACAAAATGTGCAAGACTCTGTTGTACGGAATGCCGTTTCCACCACGGAGAGAAATATAAAAAAGCTAATTGTGATTTTATATCTCACAATCCGACTTTATTTCTCGCAATTTTGAGTATACAGCAAGCAATTCTGACATTTTTTTTCCTCACAACAGCAAGTTCATATCGCACAATTTTGACTTTATTTCTTGCAATTACAAGTTTACAAATGAAAAACGTCAGACTTGTGAGATGTAAGCTCGTAATTGCTAGAAATAAACTCAAAATTGCGAGATATAAAGTCAGAATTGCGAGAAATAAAGTCAGAATTGTGAGATATAAACTTAGAATTGCGAGAAATAAAGTCAGAATTGTGAGAAATAAAGTCAGAATTGCGAGATATAAAGTCAGAATTGCGAGATATAAAGTCAGAATTGCGAGAAATAAAGTCAGATTTGCGAGATATAAATTCAGAATTGCGAGAAATAAAGTCAGAATTGCGAGAAATAAAGTCAGAATTGCGAGAAATAAAGTCAGAATTGCGAGAAATAAAGTCAGAATTGCGAGGTTTAAACTCATAATTGCGAGAAATGAATCAGAATTGTGCAATATGAATTATCGCAATTGAAAAAAATGTCATAATTGCGAAATGTTAACTCACAATTAGTCAGAATTGTGAGAAATACAGTCGCAAATCTGAAATGTAAAGTCGCAATTTAGCTTTTTAAATTACAAGTTTACAATTTCTGATTCACAATTTCTGATAACACGACAAGCTGCAATTTTTGTACTATTAAACTCCAGAGAGAGAAAAAAACAGAGGCTGCTGAGGCGACGACTATTTATACGTAGCTGTTATGATGTAAACGATAATAGGATCTCACTTGTCACTCACGCGGGTGTTGCACAACATTACACATAGCTATACATGGATAAAAATAAAAAAGTAAGAAATTGTACTCATTGTACAAATTGCTGTTTTTTCAGACGTGCTGAAAAGAATCAGCTTCGGGTTGGTAGCGGTTGTCGTGTTTGGCTTTGCAGTTATAACGCGCGCATTAATGACAACTGACTGAGCTATAAATGTGATCTTAGCTAGACTATTAATACATAAACAGCTCAGTAGACAAGTATGGACTATAGATGTACATATTAGCGCCTTACATTAGTAACAAAGTGTGCACCTCCATAGACCTGTTGATTTTCAACAAATTTGTGATAGAATTAAGCATGTTTTCTTCTAAAAATGTAAATAAAACTCCACAAAGTTTTAACATAAAACACGGTGACCTATAGTTTCTTTTACACTTACACTGCAAGAAACAAAATCTTAGTAAAAAATATTTTGAATATGGACAAATTTAGCTAATATTTCTCTTTATTTGATTGTTTTTAAACAAATATAAGGATATTAAGCCTATATACGTATTTTGACATTATATTATATGGAAGTAGTAAATATATCTAGAAATAGGCTTAATGGCTTATATTTCTTACATAATGTTCACTTGATGAGAATATATATATATATATATATATATATATATATATATATATATATATATATATATATATATATATATATATATATATTCACATTATAGCAATAAGAACCACTATGGAAATGGTCAAGTGGCTTCAAGATGTTCTCTATAGCTATAGCTGTAGTTCTTTGATATGCATATGGTCCATATGTGCACGTGAGTCGGAGTAGGAGTCAAAATTCAGAAATGATTCGAAATGATTCTGAACAGTGAGTCGGATGAATCGAAACTCGCATAGTTCAAAGGAATCATCAAACGAGTCAAAACTCACCTATTTCAAATCACTTTGTTTGTTCTAAGGAATCAAACAAGTGAGTCAGAATCTCCACCACTAACTAGGAGAGGTCTTCCAGATCAATACAGGGAAGTGTGAAGGTTAAGCCAAACCAGATGAAGCTCTTGGTGACTCCTGATCTCTGGATAATGTGAGATGGATGATGGGGAAAGCGACTGACGCTTGAGAACTTGCAGAGAAGCTCTTGAAGTAGACACAAAGCAAAAACACAACTCACCTGTATGACTCAAAGCATTGAGTGTTTGTGTGTGTGTGTGTGTGTGTGTGTGTGAGACTGTAAGTCTAAAGTTGGTTTTAGACTGTATGATTTAGGCTGTTCTCCATGAAGATCCTCTAATGATATGCTTTTAATTACAGACAAATTCATCATCAATCAATCATCAGTCAGGTCACATAAACACAAACATTCTTCAAAGTGAGTTTGAAGTTGGTAACAAGGATATTTTTTACGTTTATGTTTTGCCTCTGGTGGATTTTAGATGAGCGTCATAGCAGCAACTCTCACTCAGATTTTAGAAAATGAATAGAAATTTTGACACTACCAGAACTTTATCATCGGATGTCTTTGGTCACATTGACGTTAAATCCGCCAGCTCACGACCAAACAATTCTTTTACTATGTCCATTTTTTGTGTGACATTAAGATCAGGCTGGAAATCGGACAGTGTAAAGCCGGCGGCGTGACAGAACGAGTGTTCGTGTTAACGTGTTGGTTTGGATGTCGCTGTTTATTCGCGTGCCTGTATATTCTCACACGCACGTCTGATTGTGAAGGCTGAATCGGGTTGTTTGTAAGTCTAGTGAGAGCCAGATTTTTTTGCACGCCATGGCCCAGATTTGGCAAACAAGCCAAAGAAAGTGTGGTTCCGACTTGTTTGAGGTTTGAGCCGATCTGTCGGGGAAGTTGTGTATAGTATCAGTATGTCTTGACAGTTCCAGCTATCGAGAGTTAAGCAGTGACATCTGGACTGGGTCTGGTTTCATGACTGATTGGCTGCATGAAGGATGAAGGCAATAAATCCCACCTTGTCGTGACTAAGTGGAAAATGGACAGGCTTGTTCTTTTTGGCTTTGTCCTGCTTGTCAGGACAAATCACCTGGTTACAGTGACGTATTAAGTCACGCGCTTCGCCGTGCTTATGGGACTACAGTTGAGACTGCGCTTAAGTGCGTATGATATATGTGCGTCTTCGGTGATGTATGTTATCCCTTTTAAAACCTCTCGACATGTTGTACCATAATCCACGTACAACGTCCCGGACGTGGCTTAAAGGACACGGACGCTGATCCCTATCCGCGCACCTCTTTATGAGCAAGTGATTAATCCCTTTGGAGAAAGACAACACCAGAAGCCACACAGGGGGGGATTACTGGCCTCTATATTTAGGGTTTTATGTACATGAATATTGGCAGAAGCACTCTGTACATGTGACAGGCAGAGCGGACACAGAGAAGAGCACATTTACAGAATCCCAAAGCGATTCACTCACAGAATGAGATAATATACAGACAAAGGCAGCGGGGGAGGGGACAACACCTCGACAAACCGCCCGACTTCGTCAGGGAATTTTACAACATAGTTTTTTTTTCATAGCAGGAATAATTATAACAGGTAACAAGCAAAAAAAAATAATAAACAGTTCAAACAGCAAAACAAAAATGAAGAGGTATAAAATAACTTAAGAACTCTTTCTAAATGTGAGTACTCAGTGAGAGAGCGGATTGGGAGGGGTTGATGTGATCACAAACGATATGCAGATGAGTTTAACATAGTTCTCACAACACAACGGAAAGCAGAATGGCCGATGATTCCAGGATGAGTAACACAGATGATGGTACCTCCCAGTACCTCTCGTTAACGGCACTCGTTAACTTGCGAAGAACATACAGGACTCTATCTCGCTCTAGAAGCAGTTCGAGCTCTGCCACTAGGCTCACCAAGTAGTCAGTCAGCAGAAAAAGAAAAAAAAAAAAACGACTTAGTAGAATATCACTTCCAGTTAAATAAACTTTTCCTCTCATTATATATATAATATATTTACTTCTGTGCAGAGTCTATTTTGTGGGAATTTTTTTTGTATTTTTCTGTATATGTTTTGTTTTCATTTTAGCAGTACTTCCTCGTTTTCACCAGTTTGCTCTGGTACTTGACTGAGTGTCCGCCATGACCGATGGCGTAGACATCGAGGAGGTAGCTCTTGCCCGGCTCCAGGCCTGTGATGGTTTCGGTGGTTACGGCTTTGTGTGGGTTGGCGCTGTGGAAGTATTTGCAGAGCACTTTCTCGTCCCTGCGACGCGTCTCGGGTCCGGCACACTGGTTGCGTTGGCGGCGCCGCTGCTCCTCGCCGTATCCATCGGGCACCTCGCGCTGGTACACGCAATACTTGTTGCGCTCCTGCGTGCCGAGCCAGGCCACGGTGACAGATTCGCATGTGCGTAGTCTGTCGAAGGCCTTGATTCGTGTATCCTCAGGGAGAGAAGGGAAGGGCCGCTTGGCATCAGCACGCGTGCTTGCTAACACCTTCAGAGCTGAAGCACCTTTGCGAGACCCGCGTACCCGGATAAGGTACTTGGCCTTGGGTTTGGCGCGGAGCTGGAATTCACGCACTCCTTCCACGTTCTGCGAGAGCACGAGTTTACCATCGCGGCGTACCTGTACATGAACAGCATCCAGGCAGGAGTGCACAGAAAGGGAAACACGTCGGTGGGAGGAAACGGGAGCGAATCGCAGCAGCTTGATGCCCTTCCTCTCGACAAAGATGTCAGCCATCTTTCCATCCTTCAGCTCTACAGTCTTGGGCTCAGCCTCGTCCTTGGTGCGGGCGAAGGTGCCGACGTAGGCCGTACTAGCGTTGGAGGCTACATTGACAGCAAACACATCAAAGTAATACTGTGTGGCCGGCCTCAGCCCCGATACAGTAAAGATGTTCTTGTTACCGATGCAGATCTTGCGGATGTCTGAGGGCCTGGGATTGGTACCTGGAGAACGCCACTGCTTGGAGGCCGCCACTCGGTTGGCATTCAGAGACCGATGGCGGTCCTTGGTGAGGTCGTTCTCTGGCGAAGTGAAGCCAAAACGGGCGAAATCAAACGGGCTGAAGTCTAGACCCGGCTTGGGTGCTACCATGAAGGAGTCATCGGCGCCCATCTTGGCCTCAGCGGCGCACAGGCTCTTGAAGTTGTGCTCTTTGTTGACGACCACGCAGTAGTGCACAGGCTGGCCCATTCGTGAGCCAGTAGGGGTGGGCTTCCAGGCCAGCGTGACGGTGGTACGGCCCAGGCTGGTGACATCCACTCTGGGGTCGTAGGGCAGCTCTGGGTAGGGCTGATCTGATTCTGGTGTGGTGGTGGCATAGATCTTCAGGCTGCTGTCCTTTTCCGTGGAGAGAATATCCAGCTGGTAGAGGCCTGAAGGTGAGCTGCTGGAGATGAATGACTCCACATCATTGCCTTTGTAAGAGAAGAGTTCGGTGCCTTCACTGGCCGTCACCTGCTGCTTCTGCTGCTCCAGAGGCTCCGGCTCACCTAGGAAACACAAACACACCTGGATGAGGTTTTGGAAGAATCACAAGACCCTCAAGAATCGTTGTGGAGCCACACTTTAGAAGAAACTTCTCAGAATAGGTGAGGCACACACACATGCACAGATTAAGCAAATGATTCACCAGTACTCATAATTTCTTCAGCTGTTTGGATGTCTGTGACCAACTAATCCACCCCAGACTAACTAATAACTTCTCTTTTTTTCCCCCACTTGATTATTTGCTTTTCTTTCCTCCTTCACCTGACACCAACAGGTAGCAACGGAAAGCAACCTGCAGCTTATACGAGAGCTCAGTATTTTATCATGTCGATCCTGATGAGGTCAGTCTGACTGTCCTGAGCCTTAGTGGACGATTAGTCGTTTGTGCCACTAGCTGCAGTGTTTTCTTTCCAAATACTGCTCAACATCAGAGCCCAGCATTCACTCTGCCTTCCCCCAAAAACTCCACAGCCATACAGAGGGGCCTTGTAGCCTCTCAGCCCACAGTCCCCATCTGGGCCTTCTCCTTAAAGCCAGGCGAGAAAGCATAATATTTTGTCTGTCAACCGAAGAGAGCGTACTAAATTAACAGACAGCATGCACAAAGACACCGTTCCCTTCGGAGGCATTCGGCAAACAAGCCCAAAAAGCTCAAGCATTATGTACGGAGACCAAGCACTTGTGTAGAATTATGTACGTTGCTGTATATTTACAGTACATGTTATGCTGTATAAATCTTCTTTGGTCTGAGTCTGGGGTGGGTGAAGATGATAATAATGATGATGATGATGATGATGATGATGAATGCCTCTTTCTCAGGACAGGTGGCAAAATCCGGTCATAAAATAAACTAAGACGGAAATGTAGACATTCTGAAAAAATAACACCCTTGAGTAAAAGTGAATTAATCAATTAATGCAAGAGGGCTGAGAAGTGCTCTGGTACACATTACTGTACCCAAAGACTCCCAAAACACACACACACACACACACACACACACACACACACACTGTAAAACAGACACACATGTTGGTCACATAATAGATTCATGCGCACATGGATGTCTTTTATACTCAACTGGAAACGAAACACACATGCACAACAGACAGCTCTTTCAAATGGATACTGATAATCTCAATCTATCATTCTCTAATTATTCTATCTCTCTAGTTCTAATCCTCTCTCTCTAAATAAAACCACGACTCCACTCCAGGTCTGGTGTGTTGTGGCACTATTTGCATTTTCAGATACGCTCCAGATGGGGAGAGAGAGTCAAAGAAATCAGGGTATAGACCTACAGGCAGGGAAGGAGAACAGCTTAACAGAACAAGAACGTGTGCTGCAACGATGCTTTGATGTAAAAGGAAGTAAATGGAGTAAAGAAAAAGTCATGACCCGTGATTTTGTGCTTGAATTATGCGCTGATTCGATTGGAACACAAAAACAATTCCTAATAAAGTCTACACCATGTATTTATGATCTCTATCTGCTCTATCGCTCCCTTATTCTCCTATTTTCCTTTCTGTGGATGTCAGATGCAGTTCATGAGCACAGAGTGTGGTAACACTTAGACCAGGAACACGCCCAACAACTCACCCATACACACACACACACACACACACACACACACACACACACACACACACACCCGGAGACTACTCTGGAAAACACCACCTCGCAGACAACAAATATTTACAAATATTTACCCAGATTCATGGTTATGCACTTGGAATAGTCGGGCTCATTCACACAGTCTTTCCACCACTATTTTCGTTAAATCAATCCGTGACTATTTTTACCCGACCTCTCTAGATGATTCATTGAAACTCATCCGGTTGGCTGATTAAACAAAAAAGCAACGCATCCCAAAGTCATTTGCTAGTTGGCGTTAGAGTAAGTAGATACACTTTGTTTAAAAAAAAAAAAAAAAAAAAAGGTGGCCTAATGGTCACAAATGAAACCTAAACTAAGAGACTCTGACGTTGTCATCTGAAGACACTGCAGCAGATGAAAGGATGTCATTGGGAAAGGTATCCAGGACACACTGTTCTGTTCTTTAATAAAGCACATAAGGATTGAATGTCCAATTCTAATTCTGTCCGGAGACGGATGGAAGGATATGTAAGTGTGCATTAAGCCATAAGCTGTATTGATTGGTGAGAGCTGAAGACCCCATTATTGACTCTACATTTGGCTGTTTCTCTAGCACATGACTACACTTTCAGCTACGCTGCGAGGGATTTATAAATAAAAATTACGTTCAGTCTAGTGGTATAGCAATAAGGATATTATACTGTGCATAAAAATGATCATTTAGGATCCATTTGTGTTGAGACATACGGTCGAGACCTGACTGTAGTTACCTGATCCCTCTCCGCTGGCCTCCTCCGGCAGCTCCTGCAGCGTCAGCCTCCACTCGAGTGGAGCGTCACACGGCGTCACCGTCACTGACAGCGGCGTGTTGTCCTCCTCCACTACAAAATAGTACCTGCGAAAACAACAACACAGTTCAGGCCTGGCCAGCGTATGACTCATATCCTGCCTTCCAGTGCAGCCAGAATAAAACCAGTCCCATTTGGATGGCAGCTACAATCTGACGTATGCTGTTGTGGCCAATTCTTAGGAAAGCCATTCTGTGGCAGATCGCAAGTTTGGTTCCTGAGGAAACCACAGCCATCCATGGCCCGGGAGTCCAAGAAAACAAAATTGGTAGTGTTTTCCATGTAAGGATTAGCATTACACTTTCTGCCCTGTCAATCAGAACAAGACTAGCCAATCGTAGGCATCTGTGAAGTCGTGTATGCGGAAGAGGGTACATAGTGCTTTCCTCCGAGCGTGTTACGCTGCCCTGTGAAAGCAGGTTGAAAAAATGCAGAGGCTTCACATGTTCCAGAAGAACCACGTGCTAGCCTTCACCCTCCGTAGCTGGTAGCTGTTGTGTAACAGGGGAGAGCTAGCTAATGGGTGATTATTGGCAAATGACCAAATTGACCAAAACATGACCCAAAAAACATGTCTGTGGTTAACATAAACTAACTTTTGGCACACTACTTAGCCAGCTATGTTATTCCTTTCAGGACGTTCAGTAGTTTATTGCTAGTTGATAAAATTTTTTTTTTTAAATTGCCACTAGTTTGAGATCAGTCAAACCAGAACCTGTGGACTATTCCATGTTAATGTACCCAACAGTATTATTCTGTATGTCTTAAAGAGCGATTATAATGCCCTGTAAACCACAAACTTTTACTCCACTTCGGCTATGGAGAGAGCAATCCCTGAGCATCTGTGCCATTATCACCCTCATCACGCTAATTCATTATCACTGTTACATGTGCTCACAGCATATCAACACTGTCTATTAAGGACTCAACTACTGAACAAAGAGCTGTCATGCCTGCTTGATTACTGACCCATCTTAGCAGTCCATCATGAAAGATTTATTAGATTATCTCACTAAGGAGTGACTGAATAATGAACTTGAGCTAGTGCTATTCTGTTACAGTACAGAGTATTCGCACATTTTTTTTTTTACAATTCTTGCTCTAGATTTGGCTAGCGCATGGGACAATGTCGCAAAATTGTTCAATCCAATTATGAGTACGACATCTAAGAGTGAATGTCATATGTGTGTAGATTTGCTGGTTAACCCAATCATACGTTTTCACCTGTATGCTTAGTTGATGCATAAAATATGAACCGAACAGAACCTGTGAAAAAGAAACTGTGGGAACAGTTTGGCATGACTACATGTGGCCTGCGTGTCGGAGCTGATTGATTCATATGGGTTTCCACTCATGCCCTTTGAAACAACCTTGCCCCCTGTGCATATGAGAGAGAGAGCGAGAGAGAGAGAGAGAGAGAGAGCGCAGAAGTGCCGTGAACGTGGGTATCGTCTTTCGCTAGAGACACCTGCTTCTTCATCAAAAGTGGTTCTCATTCACGCGCACACACCCACGTTTCCCAGCATCTCATCCATAATGCATGCCTCCTTATGCCCTCATCAGCTGTGCGCTGGCTGTAATCGATTCCATATTCTCCATTAGGACACGTAAAACATATCCACACGCGGAGCTGCGTGAAGTCCTTCACATCTTGTAAAACGTGTAACAGAACATCTATAAGGTTTTACCAGGAGTGTAGCGCAGGTCTCCCAGTGTAAAATGTTGTGGAGTTAGATGGTGTTGTAGATTCTTGGATTCTTGGAAGCTGTTAGTCTATGCATGCAACATTTTCTTTAAACAGCGATAACATGTTTTGTGTGTGTGTGTGTGTGTGTGTGTGTGTGTGTGTGTGTGTGTGTGTGTGTGTGTGTAGGTGTAGGCATACCTCTTCGGCGTGTCCCTGAACAGGTATCCACTAATCTCAGCACCATCGGGAATTACAGACGAGTCGTGAAACAGAGCCTTATCCCGGATCTGCATCTGGAACAGGCCTTCATCGCGAGTGGGTAACTTCTGCCCAAACACAGCCAGCACCGACGACAACAACAACACTGCAAAGCAGCCAAACGCTCGCCTCATCCTGCTACAGAGAGAAAGAGGGAAAGAGAGAAAAAAAAAAACATGAGTGTACAAGACCATAAAGCATGACTGCAATGAGTGTGACAGATTTAATATGTCAATATGTATCTCTAGTACAGTTGTGCAATGTGTTAGATGTTATCGATTGTGATGGCCTTGCCACTACCTACAAGTGGTAAATTTGTCAAATATAAAACCTACAATGTTCCTGTTTTTACAAGGTACATGAATGCAACACAGAAATGATAAAAGTAAAATGTACATAAATGTACATAAAGTACATTTTGTAAATTCAGGGTCCAGTTCGTAAAATCATCTCTTTTTTTTTTTTCATCTTTTTCATTTCAATTCTGCTCCCTTAAAATGTCCTGCATTTAAATATAATTGTGAGGTGGGTTTTTGTGTGAAAACTTTCAAACTGTTAACCAGTCATTAGCACATGCAGCTGTAACAAATAAGATTCAGCTGTAACATGAGGATTATATCTCCGCAAACATTAAGACAGTAATTTGTTTTACAATTTATCGTCTTACTTACAAATGTAATTAGGAGTTTGAGATTAAATTCGATTTCAATTAAATCTCATCACTGCAGATGTACTCTGCAATTAATCTCGATAGGAAAATAACTCCATGAAAATAATCCAACAAATACAATTCACTTCAAGGAAAGTTCCACTGATTCAGTCTGCATCAATTCAATGCCTCTTTAATTTCAACATACATACTCCAGGAGCCGAACTGGAGCGTGTACGTGCACGTGACACATACGGAACATCTTGTAAAATGCATATACGGTCACATGTGTACACAAACCTGCTTAATATTTCTCAATCGTCACACGTAGAATTGAACTTGATCTTTCTCCATCGATGCAAAGTCGCAAACTGAAAACTGGTTCATCGACTAATTATCACTTCCCATGTTACATAACGGTGTTGACAGCCAACACCGGATCTGCAACCGGACTAAAGTCACTGGCGGTGAAACCTCACACGCTCACAGATGTGAAGCACATGCGCTTGTTTGTATTTGTTCTGGAGCATTTCAGCCGTCCGGATTTGTTCATTTGTGATGTCAGCTCATTATTTCCCGGTCATTCGAAAGCCAGTCCTGCGAAATTTAAAGCTGTGCGTGCTCGAGGGAAGTCTGTCGGGTTAAAGATCTTATCATTGCAATAATATAACGGGTCTTCAAGGTTCGGAAAATATTTGTCAGAATTTGCTTTTTGTAGCATAATTGTATCCCAAACTCCATAAATCACCAGCCTTGCTAATGTGGGGGAAATGTTAACTTTGCAGGTGTCATCCATTCTGAAACATTGTCTGTGAGAAATGTAACATGCGAGAGGGATTTAATTGAATTTCAAACACTGAAAAGCTCAACCACTAAGTCAACTTTTCCAGAGTTCACTCATGACGTTCCAATGATATGAATCTCAGCTGTAGGATCATGTTTGATTCTAAGGGGACAGTAGGTTGTTTCTTTTAAATCTCAGCTATTCTGTTTCTACTCCTTTTTAATGTAACTTAGTGTTACATAGCATGCAAAGGTTGCTAGAAAGGCAATTTACGCTTTATTTGTAATGGTCAAGGTTGTGGATACAGGTGGCTAATACTGGAAACCTTTATCTGGTTAAAACTCTATGAGACTAGTCTATTAGTGCATCCCAAATCGCACAATTATGCAATATTCTATGCCATTTGGTAGTATAAATGGTGTGATTAGGGGGTTCACACTGAAAAACCCCAAAAAACTAAGTGCACTTTAAGTTCCCGGATGAAGCACTCATTCAACCGAAAAAACGAAGTGTGGAATGATGGACACGTCATGCACTCAACGGTCGCGGCTTTCCTTACGTAGCGGATGGGGAGGGGCTATATCAGGCTCAGATGCTGAACGGAAAAAAAAAAGAAAAGATAAGAAAAGTGTACATTGCCAGCAGCCATAACCACAACCACAACGTACTATGTTGATTTTAAATTGTGCAAGCAAAAATCTCCTGCGGAGACGATTACGCTCGATTACGAGTGACAGTGACTGAGGTCTTGTTGGGCATAAAAGGAAACATTGACATAAACAGTAAAATGTACCAATTCATTTTTTGTTATCTGTTTGGCTACGTCACTAACGCTAGCGCCATCGCATTACATGCGTTTGACATAATTTGCCCTCGACCGGGAAACAGCATGTACTTCTGGTTAGTACAATACCGAAAGTCTGCCATTTGAGACGATAGTACCCTTCTAAAATTCATACACAAGATAGCAGAGTGTATACTGTAGTATAAGTGTATGGTATGTCATTTGGGACATAGGTTATGTCAGTGTCCACTTTATTCCCTCATTACCCAGCATGCAGTGCTGCTCGGTGTCCCACCCCTCTCGCTCAGATCCTATCCTCTGTCTATTGATTGAGCCCCATTGATCGAAGCTGATGGCTAACCCCGATCCCTGCTGATATAATCAGGCTAATGGTGGCAGATTAGGCCGATACTTTACTGCCTTCTTTACTGCAGCTGGAACGAGCGGGTGTCCTTTTAATGACCTCTCTTCCACCCTCCTCCCTCTCGTTCGCTCTCTTTCTCTCACCACCTCTCTCTTCATTCATTCTGTCTTTCTTTGTTTTGTTTTTTCATCTCATTCTCTTGTTCTTCCACCTCCTCCCCATCCTTTATTCCATGTTTAAAAGTCAAATTCTCTTAAACATCCTTTTTTGTTTCTTGTGGTTTGCTTAAATTTACACGAACATTCTTTCAGTTCTTCGCCACTCTTCCAGACATTTGGTTTATCACTGTTGGGTATTACTCAGGTTTAGAGCTGAAACATTAAAGGCTTTAGATATTGGAGGGAAGTTTCTCTGGCAGAAAACAAAACATCACTGCAATCTAAATACATTCATTTCTTTAATGAAACCAGGGTCGTGGTATTTACAACAAATTGGGCTAGTTTTTGGAACAAGGTTGCGGAAACATAGGCTATGGCAAACAAAGACAAAGAGTACATGCAGAAAAGGTATCCACAATGTACAGAACCATTTCTGTTTAAACATATTGCACAGATTGGGGAAAGGAAAGGGGATTATGGATTGTATAATGGCCATATAAAGTGATGATAAACAGCTGTATTGCAGATCAGAAATGCGTGTGCACCACAGTGAGCTTGTTTTTCATGCAAAGACTGAGAAAAAGAAGAAATGTGTCTCCCTTTCCAATGCCCAAACTGTTTGAGCTAGTTTGAGGTTTTTTTGCACGGTTTTTGAGAAATAGTTGGGCTGGAAATTTTACTGACACTGTAAAATTGAGACTGCAACCCTGACAGAAACTAAGCACCCAAAGTGCTAACTGGAAGAAACTGTAGTAATTTACAAACTTTGTGTTTTGAAATCTTAAATTTTAAATTAAATTTTACATTTACCAGCAAGTAACTAATTAAAACAGTCAGATGCTTTATTAGCAAAATAAGCTTTTTGAAAAGACTAACAATTGGTGGACACAATGATTATGACCACTGTGTTCACCAGGATGGCCGAGTGGTTAAGGCGTTGGACTTAAGATCCAATGGACATATGTCTGCGTGGGTTCGAGCCCCACTCCTGGTAACCTCTTTTAGTGAGAAGTGTTGGCTCAGAAGTTAAGGTCCCAAGGATTCCCAAAGGAATCCCTGTAGGACCAATAAGTAAGGTCTGTAACCATCAACTGTTCAGCTGTATGTGTTGATTATATCAAGTTGGATACAAGAAGAATGCAAATGTAGCTCCTGTGCTCTTGCCCCTACAACCTACTTTCTAATGTAGCAAAGTGGTGATGCAAGTGGAAAGGTTTGTGTACAAAGATTTTGCATCCACAGTATCAGATTCTGGCGAACGCCTGAAAGTTAAACTAGGATTCTGTCAGATTTGGTAGAGATATGGTACGAGTTATGGAATCCTGGATTCTTTAAAGTTCTAGTTGTAGGACACTCTACAAAATGATTCTGGCAATGTCATAGAACATGAGAACATCAAACCAAGATCCTGTTGTTTCAGTAGAGCTATGGTAGAGTTATGGAACCTGACAGACTGAATCAGACAATTCAGTCTGATCTGACTTCTTTGAGGTTCTAGTTCTAGAACGCTCATCAAATGTCAATGGCGATGTCAAAGAATGTTCAAGATTAAACCAGGAGTTATGGATTCCTGTCTTCTTTGAAATTCTCATTCTAGACCACTCATCAGACAGATTGTGATGATCACAGAACGTGAGAACATTAAAGAGAGATGGGAGAGTTATGGAACTCTGTCTTCTTTGAAGTTCTAGTTCTAGAACATAAGACATTCATCGCCCAGATTCTGACGATGTCATAGAACGTGAGAACATTAACCAGGATTCGGTCAGATTCCCTGGATGCAGTCGCCTTTCCCACAATGGATGGCATTCTCTTGCTAAAATTAAACTTCAAAACAACTCCATCTGGAACATATAATGCTAAATGTTTAATTAGAGCCAGGGAGGATGTCTGATCATAATTTGTGAGTGGATAATTTGAAGGCAGAACCCGACCACAATCGTGTCAAACTTGTTTTGCTGCTGTTTTTTTTTTTTTAATTTTTATATACGTTCTATAATATATTGCTGGAACAAGAACTTTTTGTTACTTTTAGGTCATATAGAAAATGAGATGCGTGACAAACAGAGCATGTGTGTGTGTTTGTGTGTGTCTGTGTGTTATGAGGCTGGCTGGAGGATTAAGAGAGGATAATTCTAAACAGCTTAAACTCTTTGAGCACAGTAATGGTCCATAGTGTTTGTATGACCATCACTTATCCCCTCTTAATCGCTTACATAAAAGTCAAATCGAAATAAAAATGTCAATCCCACAACCTTTGCTCTGATCTCACTGCAGCCATCAAAGAGAACGAGCATACGGATTACAATTGCTCCTCACCAGCTGCACAAAAACTGAGCTAACGCTGAGAAAATGACTGATTGGTTTCCATTGCTAATAGTGTGATTTTCGTCCATTAAGTCACATTTAAATATTTTCCTAAAAATAGGGTTCAGAACAGAAAAAGCACACAAGTTGTTTGGTCTCTAAGTGACCGTGTGCAAATGGTCAAAGCAACAAGCACACACAATCAGTCATTAATTAATTGTGCTCGTTTGGAAAATGTGTGATCCATCACTGGGTGGATGAAAGGGCTCAGTCAGCTCAGACTGATAATGTCTTTCATCAATCACTCGGTGAGTTGATTGATCTATGAGCGGTGTTAATGTGCAGTAAATCGCCTTTTAACCAGAATCGTCTTTGTGTAGCTATTCACTGGAGACTTTGGTTATTCCTAGAAGGTTGTCGGGACACACACAGACACACACGCATACACACAGATGAGGAGCACATGTAGAGAACATGCACAGAAGCGGCACCAACAGTGCGGAAGCACATGGGCATTTCCACATGCCAATCAAACTCCAGTGGTGCTGCCCACAAATGCCAGAAAGCCATCATTAATAGCATGTGTATCTGTGTGTTATTCATACTGACTACCGTGGATATTCACAGCTCAGGGTGTGTGTTCTGATGCATACAACACACACATACACTGGCAGTGGGGCGGAAGAGAAAAAAGAGAGGAGAGCAACTTGGCATCAAAACTTGGCATTAAGACAATATTTTTCTACAACACTGATCGCAATCTACACTTTGGAATGTGTGCAGGAAAATATTACAGCGCCATTGCACACGCAAATCCAGGAGATATGGAAGGACAGAACCGAACAGATTTTGGGGTTTAGCCAGCATTCCGAGACTATGGTGCTTAAAATTCCTTCCGGTATCTAAATTACAAATCTGGACAATAACATTTATCATTATTGCTATGCTGGAACGCGACAGGACTCAAAAGATGGCAATGGAAAAGCAACAACTACTCCCATTCTCTCACTTAAGAGCTCTGGACTTGATTTCAATTTAACTGCCAAACCAAAGTGACACCACTCTGCCTGGGCAGCCAAATCACACACACTAGCTAGAGAGAATGATGGCTAATGCTAAGCTCCAGAGACACCACTGGAACGCCGTGCTGCCAGGCTCTCGTCCTTTTTGGCCAGAGCTCAGAACGGCGTTTGCAGAAGCTAAACTTAGAGAGAGTTTGGTGAAGCTTGTTACAAGACTGTTTACACTAGGCTCACACAGAGAATGCCATTAGTGTGTAAGCCTCAAACAGCACAGGGGTGCCGAGTATGGCACAAGGCACTGCACTGTAAACCGTAGATCTTCATGGTTGTTCACATGTATGTGTCCAGAGTGAAGTTTTAGCCAAAAGATGATCTAGTTGTTGTTTTTTTGCGCCATCAGATCAGATCTTGAAAGGCTATGGCATACAATCTCAGGGAAACTAGTACTAAAGTGTCACTGGGGTGGTGCCCTCATGGGTACATCTGTTGCACCTTTAATAGTCATCTTTCACCTGGAAACGTGGACATAGTGTACATTGAAAAATAATTTAAGGTACATACTATACTATACTATATATACTAAAGGTTCAAAAGGTGCACCCTTGAAGGTACCACCAGACAAGGAAAGGTACAGTTTAGTACCCTTTTTCTAAAACTGTACAGTTCAGAGTGACTTTCCAAAGCGGATCTGCTTAGATAGAATCAGGTGGAATAAAAGACAACCCTGATCTAAGGTCTCATCAGTAGCTCAGTAATTCCAGCGCCACTGTTAGGGATGCATCAGTCCCACTTTTCCATTTATAATACGATACCAATATCAGATCTCCAAGCATCAGCCGATACCCGATACTGGTCCGACACTGACATCCTCGCAGTAAGTATCGGTTTCCAAGTTATTTGATCACAGGCAGGTTCCTGGCCTGCTGTAAGACAAGCTATGTCCTTATTGTCACACACATTCACAGCATAAAATTCATCAGTGGATCAGATCCAATACCAATCCAGCGTATTAGAACGCTATGCGCTGACATGGATACTTAGTACTGAATGGGTGCATCTTTAACTTTTCTCATTGATGTGCACAATAGCATGAATGGAAAAATGAGTTGTAAGCTGGATCTAATTGAGTCAGATTGAGAGAGGCAAGATAAGACATGTGAACAATTGTAGCTCAGTGCTTAAGGTTATGTTCCAGTGACCCCAAGGTTATGAGTCAAGAGATGGCCATGAAGAGGGAAGTGATCTATAGATGACTCCAACAAAACCAAGCTTTAAAACGAGTCAAAATGGGCAGCTCCATTAGAAATATGTGCACATTTCTATAATCAAAACTAAAAGTGCGAACAAATGTTGGAATCCAGTCAGTCATGCTTTTGTTTCAAAGTGTGGGAGAGAGAGAGAGAGATCTGTTCTAGCTTTTCAGTCTGAGTTCTCAAAATCCTGCCAAGCTTCAGTTCTGCATAAGTCAGCATTTCCCTGCTCTAAATTAGGTCTTAGTCACTTCAGCCTCAAGTGAAAGCCTTCTGCACATCACCATATCAAGACCAAGGTGACAAGAAGGCACGGTGGGAATCCGGTCCATGGCCGCCTTTTCCGTGTTTCCACCCAGAGAGCACAGAGGCACCGTTCAGAGGGTGTGTGAGCAGTGTGTGAGAACCGTAAGCTGAGCTGTTTGTATGGAACCCGCTGGGAAAGAGCATTCCGGAGGGAATATTCAGCGACGTTACGGGCTGAACAGGTATGGAAATGAGGGGGTAACAGAGTGAAAAGAAGCAAGTGGGAAACCCCTGATTCTGTACCTATAGAACTTGACATGGAGACCTGGGGAGTAGCGCGACCCAAAACAGCGACCCAAACAGGCGATGCATACCGACGCCGTCCTGTCACACTTGCCGGACACACACACGGCCATTGCAACAGTGGCGGGATTCTTTCTGCACAGCAGTTTTCAAATGCAAATGGAGGGTTTAGATACGCTATGTGACACAGGCCTTGCCCATTTTCACACTTTTGTTCCACTTTTCATTGCCTCTCTGAGAAAGAGCATGAAAGAGAGACCAGAGAGAGAGAGAGAGAGAGAGAGAGAGAATGCAGGAACAATGACTTGGCCTCGCTGTTAAATACACTTATTCAAATCCTCTCCTCTCTGTCTGCTTTTCTTTAAGGAGCAAATAGAAAATATCGCATTTACCAGGGCAGGTCAGGCAGGCAAATAAATAAATCAAATAGTAATAGTTAACTAATTATTCCAGTAGTACTAATAACAAACTAAAAACAAATAAATTGGTTTTTAGTTTTGCAAGTAACTGATTTTTTCCCCCCATTAAATCCACTAAACAAAAATTAACAAATAAATAAGCCAAATTCTCAACCGATGTGATTTTAATTAGCTTCCTATACTTTTTTTTCTCTCAATGAAAACAATGAACTAACACCATGATTCAAGTTTACCTACAAGTCATATTTCAACTTTGTCTTTGTTCTATGTTGTTTGGTAGAGATTATAGAAGTTGCGATTTGAGCTGGGTTAGACTGTCAGAAATAAAGAAGACTGTATTTTTGGGAAGGAAAAAAAAAAAACCCAATATAAATGTACCATCAACAGTTCAACGATTGTTCTTAGGTTCCTTTTATATACCTTGATGAGGTTCCTCTACAATTGTCTATCTCCAACGTAGTATTATGGTTACCACCACAACGACTTAACATAATTTTTTGTTATATATTAGTACCTTTCTTTCTTTTTAGGCCACACAGTTTGAAAATATTCGTTTCAATCTGGCAACCCTGACTGACTAACCAATTTTAAAAGTTTAAGAAATTAAGAAATTTCTTAATTTCTCAAAGACATAAAGATATATCAACATTTTACCACACCAAATGGTGAAACTACTCGTGTAAGTAGCCTAAAGGATTGTACTGTATACAAAAAGGAAAAAAAAACATTAAATCTGTGATAAAAATGACCAACGTTTCATTTTTTAAAAATGAGGAGACGTTAGCAGGCGATGCTAGCCAGTCTTTAAAAAATTGCAGTTTCCGTTAACTCACTGACAGACTCTAGAAGTTTCTGACAAATATTTTAAAACTGTCAAAAATCGGTCGTTTTGTCTCATAAACTGTGTCAGAAAGGATAAATAAAGTCTAAAATGTTTTTAAAAGGCTCAATATAGTCGAAAAATATCAGGACGAAGCGTCGCGCCTGGTGGCATTAACGGTCCTGTCAGAGCGCCTGGGAGAGCGCGTGAGACACTGAGCTGCTACCTCGCGCACAGAGCAGACCGGGCGCGCGCTTCCTGCCTGCCTGTCTGCCTGCCTTCCGCGTGCGTCCAGTTTCACCTGTGTTTAAAAGGCTGTGCTTCTTATTCTTCTTCTTTCCTTCATCCTCATCTCCCCCACCTCCTCTGAAACTGCAACCCCGGTGCAAGGGGCTAAATTAAAAGCGCGTGCGAGCTCGGGCTTGATTGAAGCGCGCTTGTAGATACGCCTTTAACTTCCCGGAGTTGTAAAAACCGCAAAAGAAAGAAGGGGAAAAAAAAAAACAACCCAGTTCCCTCGCGCTCTGGCACGAGTTTCAAAGGCAGCAGTTTAATGCTCGGAGAGTCCCGAGCTATTTTCCCCCCTTCTTCGACATGCCCAAAGTTTTCCTAATAAAGGAATTTTACGAGATTTTAAGGACCGCTTAGGACGGAAATGCAAAATCAGGTACCGCACTAGGCTATTAAAAAAAAGAAAAAAAAAATAAAGAAAAGAAATTAAGATTTTAAGGAAAGTTCCTCGCAATGTCTCGAATGCAGACGTCTTAAAGGTGCATCATGAATCTTTGCAATCTTGCAAAAAGTGTTAAGGCTAGGGTATTCCCTGAAGAACCCAAATGTCAATAAGAATTCAAAAAGGTTCCTTGGTTTTTGCACAACAGCTGATGCATGCATGTAAAAAATAAAAAAAATAATAATAAAATAAAAAGTTATGAAAGTAATAAAAATGGCTCAGTGTTATTAAATATTGTAAAACATTTTACCTTGTTCTGCTTTATTTGGTCCAGATGAATGTTAAATCTGCTTCCCGGATAAAAGTCTGTTACTTTTGATCCCTTCCAGGAGCGCAGATCTTCAACTCGAACGTATTACATTAAAATATATTTAAAACAAACAAACAAACAAACAAACAAACAAAAAAACACAGACCGATGCCCGTCTAGAACTGAACTTAAAAGAGAAGTGTGATGACAGTAAAGTTTGTCCTTTAAGCTCTTGTGCAGTAGATTCCTCCACTCTCTTTTGCACACCGGATTGACTGCGTGATGCGATGCGGTGCGCGCGAGACTGATGGGGTTTGCGGTCGCTCCAAACTCCAAACTGAGAGACAGAGGGGTTATCCTCAGGTTTTTTCCCCCCCTGCTATTCAGACTCTGACTGAACTGAAGTGAGAGAGGGTAGAGAGCTGACGAGCTCTGGTTCCGCGCGCTCGCAAAAGCGACTCCCATGAGCCTGCCCACTTCGTGTGCGCACACGCGCACACACGCACACACACCTACCAACCAACCAACCAACCAACCATCACATCATTAACCGAACTCCATGTACCAAAAGAAATGACCGGTTCTTGAAACATGTCATTTACATCTTCAACCATTATCAAAGTTGTTATAGTCATTCTATAGGAAAAGGCTTAATTAGTTCTCTTGCAATTAAGAGTTTAATCCAAACTTCAGCAAACATCTACATCAAAATAAATACAAACAGTAATCTTAATTTAACTTTTTTTTTTTTTTAAATATAAAACTTGTTAAGGTTTTATTGACATTACTATACAAAATGTTACAAACATTGTAGCTAGTGCGGCTGGTTTTGGTTCTCATGGTCATACGCTGACAAAAAAAAAAAAAAAAAATAGTACTAAACTGTACCGGTCCTTGTTGCTGGGGTGGTACCTTTATCTCTTGTACCTTTAATATATATCTTTCACCTGGACACATGGATATAGTGTACAGTGTATAGTGTTAAAAAGCAAAATGTATACTGCATGCACCTTTCTATGTACAAAAGGTACACCCTTGAAGGTGTCACACAATGCCAAGGTACCGTTTAGAACCCTTTTTTTTCTGAGAAAAAGACTGTATATTTCCCAATGTGCCTTAAATAATGTTCATAAATTTGCATAATTCTTGCTGCAAGTTTCCAAGAATCTTTTCCATGGTTCTTTTTTCCTAAATAACCTTCAAATGAATGTAAATCTTTTTTGGTGGAACATTTCTTTAGCCACCAGCAAAGGAAACAAAAAAAAGTGTTCTGGAGTTCTCTATTTAAATTTAAAACAATTTCTTTCTGAAAAGTGTACTTGAACTTCAGTGGTGAATTCAATGTAAATTAAGGTTCATTGGGAATCATTCATGTGTCAAGAATCATTGCAACAAGGCGCCTGGAGGCTTTTTTTTTTTTTTTTAAGATCCTGACTGAGAGACAATGTGATGAGCTCTTACAAGTCCAGGAAACTTCTGTTTTTTTGAAGTAACCAGTGGTATTTTGTGTGCTTGAACTTGACATGTTGTGATGAGCTGCAGTCTAGAGAACCCGTAATCTAGATTAGTCAGCATTCCTGCTGCACACTTTGCCTTATTAAAGGGCGTTCTTTGTGAGACTGGGGATCCCCTGTAACTGTTTACTGTAAACGGAAGAGTTGAGCCATTTTTCCCTCCAGCTGCAGGTAGCACACGACTCCTGAGATACAGTGTGAATCCCAAATGGCTTCATATCGGCCATATACGGCAAAGAAGCCATTTTATAGCCTCCTCTATGTAGTGCACCTATGTAGGGAGTAGGGCGGTGTTTGGAATGGAGCCACTTACAGGGCCTCTGTGTGTGAATGAGAAAGTCAATTAGGGGCAAAGAAAGAGAGAGGAAGAGAAAATTCCCACGTCTTCTTCTTTGCTTGCTCTTTGTCTTCCTCTCTTTTGTCTCTTTGCCTTTTTTTTAAAATTCGTTTCTACAAACAACAGTTTGCCATGCTGGGGTTATGTGAGGAACGCTGTTTCTTTCCTCAAAGCAGCCTTGTCAGGTATATGATAGGCAATTTTATACTTGTACTTTAATGTACATACAGTGCTGACATACCATTCATAATTCTAAGAAATGAAACTCTGAAACTCTGAAATGAAACATTCTGTAGTTAAATCTAGTGGAATTTTGAGCCAAAATAGTTCTGCGATAACTGATAAGTCATTTTATTCTAACAAAGATGCCACAATACTTAAAGGACAAGTTCACCCTGAATGATTTGCATATTACTCTTTATCATTAACACACGATCCTCTTCATCTGTACATTCTGCTCAAACACAAATGCTTTCAGGTTTCACGCTTCCATCAACGTCATTACAACGTTCCAACATCCCAACTTTCTACGTCGGAACTTTCTAATTGATGTGACGTTAAACATCGCTGGAAAATGCCCTTCTGTCCCTAGTGGCTAACAGTAAACTATGACTATTATCACTTATGTTTGAGATCATTGAAATTTTCTCCTATTAAGCGCCATTGTAACTGCACTAGCAATAACAATGCCCTCCTTGTGACATCAGCGTAGCAGACAACCGCTACCTTCTCACGACAATAACAAAAATACAGCACCAAAACCACTAAACACATCACAAATATTTGAATATAAACATATTTAATGCGTTTCAGGGCAGAGTTTATATACTTAACAGTTTACCACGGGTAAATCTGAGATGAAATACGATCACTTTTTGTTGACTACACAGATATTCAGAGCAGGCCCAAAGGTGCGAAACCCCCTCAGTGGCACTCTTTTGTGTGTAACCCAGGGAAAGTAAATATTTATCAATGATAAGGCCCACCAGACCAAATTCTGCCCCTGACGGAAGGTAATTATGTCTGTATTTATGACTTGTGAAGGCCGTGACTTCTTCAGAACCCATAAAGGCTGTTTATGGTACTTGAATACAGAGGAAAGTGTTTATGGCAGCCTCGCACATAACGACAGGCATTTACAAGCCGTGAATGTGTGCAAATGAGCTGATTGATTCATTGTTTGTTACCTCTTTAAGAGTATGTCTATCTCTATTTTAATTTTCTATTCCATTTTAATTTTATTTTATATCTGTCATGGATGTTTTTCCAAGTATGGCCTAGGTGCACCAGCGCCATCTAGTGATAATGGTTCTCATGATACAATCTCATGATGTGGAGAACTGGAAACAGGATCGAGGTTTTTTTTTGTGTGTTTATGTCATGATATTAGACCAGTAGTGATGCCATGATTATACATTTATATAAGAACTAACCCAATATGGCTACGGAGCTTGTGGAGCTGACAAAAGTGTTTAAAAAAGTGGGCAGTGGGGGCTCAACGGGTTAAGGCTCTGAGTTCCTGATCAGAAGGTTGGGAGTTCAAGCTCCAACACTGCCAAACTGCCTCTACTGGGCCCTTGAGCAAGGCCCTTAACCCTCTCTGGTCCAGGGATATGCAAAGAAAATAATTTCACCGTGCTGTAATATATATGTGACAAATTAAGGCTTCTTCTAAAAAAAAAAAAAATGTATTAGAATTTTAAAAGTGACATTAAATCATTTTCTGTGGTTTTTTTTCTGTCTTGTATTTAATAAATGTACATTTTTGTTGATAATTTGCTAGAAGTAAGATTAGGGATCAATTCATACATTTAAAATGTATATCCTGAATTTATATACAGTATTTCTGTAAAGCTGCTTTGGGACAATGTCCATTGTTAAAAGCGCTATACAAATAAAACTGAATTGAATTGAACTGAATTTGCAATTAAAAATATATCACTGGAAATTAAGGGTTATAATTTTGAGATTGAAAAAAAAAAATCCGAACCCTAAATACAAATTCTCGCAAATTCGAATCTAAAAAAAAAAAACAGCAACATTGAAACACTTTTTTGTCAGCTTCCAAGCTCTATATAAGGCCCTCGTATGAGTGTGAAAGATTAATCTGTACTTTATTCAAATTCAAATTGCTTATTCCGTTATGAATTTGCAGTTCCATTTCTTATCGGGTGTGCATGATTTAATGAATAAACTAAATAATTCAGTCGCAAAATTTGTTTACAGTGTCTTAACATGTATCATCCTGACATACTGAAAGAAAATGAGCCTCCACTTCATCCTCATATAGCAACTCTGTTGAAAATAATCTGCATTTACAATGCTGTTTGTCAATGAGGTACGACAGTCAATCAAAGCATATGGGTTGGACTTTTTGGTGCAGGAGGTGAGGTCTGACAAAAAGAATATATGACTCAGTTCACTACTGTCTGTCCTGGTCCACTAACAGCCCTGTGCTCTTTGACTTGAAGCCTGTCGTTCACGTCATCAAAGTTTCCAAAGACCGGGTCAATAAAGTTGGTGTTTACGAATGCCACAGACGTCCCCAGCCAGTCAAGAATCACTTCAGCCAGAAACAAGAAGACATCAATTGAGACTGAAGGGTCCTTAGAAACTGTCGCTATTATCTCTATCTCTTGAACACTAGTGGAGGATTTTCTGCTCAAAAATTGAGCCATTTTTGGAGTCATGGAGTCATTTTTATGGAAGAATCCTATCTGTACGATGAAATGGAATTGCCAGTCATTGCTCCTCCATTTAATCTGGCATGCGTTGCATGTTGCTGTACACAAAACTGGAAACGCAAAGGGCACTTTTTGTAATCGGATTTAAATTATCTGGGGAATAATTCGCATGGGAAATACAGCAGCAACTTATCAGGAAAAGTAAACAAAAAAATAAAGTATGTTCCTGTAAGCTAAGGTTATTTAGGAAAGCTAGGTTAATTTATGCACATTTTATTTTTCTTTCAAGGTTGGAGCATGTAGCATGTGATTAATGGCAACCCGTGCAGTGTCTTGGTATTTATGGACGGTTTGTACAGTATACATGTATGAGTATTAAAACAACAGTGTGGGTTTTGTTGTCATAATGTAGTCATGAAATAACTGTGTTGTAAAAAACAAAAAAAGCCAAAAAAAAAACCCCACCATTGTATGTCTTGAACACTTTGTGTCCATATATTCCGCTTTAACCAATTTTACTGATTGTAGAGCTACTTCAGAAAGAATTACACTGGCCCGGCACCTGCGTCTGACTCTCAGTTTCCACTCCTTCCCGTGAGAGATGAGTTGCAGCCTCAAGAAGAGTTGCATGTCTGTGTTTGTGGCTCAGCACTGACATTGCGTTGAAGTCGTTCAGAGGTTTGTGTAGCCTAATTGGAGCACGCTGCTCCGAGGAGAGTGAAGAACTGATATCTTATCTTAGTGTAATGGAATGTGGAAGGAGCTTCTCACACCACTTGAGTGATAACAGAGACAGAAGGGATTTGGCGGTAGCATTAGAAATCACAAACACTCTTATACACACACACACACACACACACACACACACACACACACACACACACACACACATACACTCGCACACAATCCTCCATCTGTGTCTGCTTTTCTCTCACAAACAGATCCCACCTTTGTAGCCCTTCATCTCTGAGGAATGCCAGTCATGAACGACAGGATGCTCATCGTTCAGGCTAACGGTTCGAACTGTCTAATCATTAACTCCTTCAACCCCATCACCACGACGACCTGTACTTCTGTAAACAGCCTGCACAACGTTTATGGTTTCCTCTTCCTGCCCATTTTGGCTTATGGGCACAATGGAGACAATATGTGACCTTTGACCTTCACCCCCATTGCCCCTGTCAATCCCACAGTGCAGGTTTTACTATGTGAACCCTAACAAATATACGAGCAAAAATGTGCCCAGGTTTGTGAGCATCCTTTAAAAAAAGAAGCGAATGGACTTGTATGAAAGGAGACGATGTCCTAGGCGGGTAGCGTTGTCATCTCACATCTACTGTGTCCCTGGTTTGATCCTGAGATCCTGAGCCTGTGTGGAGTGCGACATGTTCTCCCTGTGTCCGTATGGGTTTCCTCCCACTTTCTAAAAACATGCCAGTTGGTGGATTGGTGATGTAAATTGCTCCTAGGTGTGAGTGAGTGTGTTCTCACCAGTATCTACTTGATCCTGGTCAGGGTCATGGCAGATCCAGAGTCTGTTCCAGGAACAATGGGTGTGAGGCAGGAATACACTTGAAGGAATGATTTTCATGTCCTCAAACTGAAGTAATAACACAGTTATCCAATCTATTATCACTGTTATGAAGCACTAATGTATACCTTATATATCCTGATCAATGAATTGCAAGGGAATGGATACTTTACTGATCAAAAAGCTTCACGAATTTTCTGCTACTGAAACCAAACCAGTGACTTTCAAGATGATAAAAAATAAAAAATAAAAAATAAAGATTCACCCTAACAATCTTAAAAAGTGGAACCATAAAATTATTTCATATGAATACAAAAAGTCACATACTATATAACAGCCTGTCATTTCTACATAAGTACAATGTATTATAAATTATTCCGCATTCATCTATAAAAGATTTATGAAATGCTTATAAATGGGTTATAAGGCCCATTGTACAATGGGGTCCAAAAGTCTGAGAGTCTAATTTACTACAAAATTGTTCATTACAAATTATATTATCAGCAATAACCTGAGTGAAATGTGGATTTCTTAGTATTTGGTATTTGCTCCACAGGTTTGTGCAAAACCTGACAATCCACGGGCTTCACACAGGAACACTTGCTTCAGTGGATGAGATAAGACTTAAGGAAAATCTGACCTTTTATACAAAGGAGGTAACAGAACCAATATCACAAATTTGCTTACATTTAAAGTGACATACAACCGGTGCAGAATGCTGAATATTGAATATTGAACATTTCCTTTCTTTTTTATTTCATTGTCCAACTTTTTATTATTTATTTTATTATTTAAATAAACTTTTTATAACAGTTTTAAATTAAATTGAATTAAAAATTCTAAGATTTTGAATGTCCTCTCAGTCTTTTGGACCCCACTGTAGGTACCTTTGAAATGTTATAAATGTTATATAATAGGAACGGGTACCTTTGAAAAAAAAGAAAGAAAGAAAGTCTGTCCATCCATCCGTCCATCCATACAGGATTTCAATGAGTTTTTTGGTGATTGTTGTGAGCAAAAAAGCTTGATTTTGCTGCGGCGTTTTAAAAAATTAGAGTTTTTTGTGGGTTTTTTTGCGGAAAACTACTTGGATTGCCGAAATTCCTTAGCACGGTCTTTCACAGTGATGTTTGTTGGTAAATGAGACCTTTAAGCTGGACTCCTGTTCGACGCACGTGAATCGAAGAGGGCTTTGGCTGAATGCGTGTTGTGATGACGTCACGTGACACGGCCCAAATCTGCAGAAAATCTGCGGTAATTTTGAAAAAAATTGCAAGCTCCTACGAATATTGTGGAGTTTCCTTGATTTTACATTCATTTCTGCAATCGCAAAATCTCAAAATCTCAAAATCCTGGAGGTACTGGTAGGTAGATAGGTAGGTAAGTAGGTAAGTAAGTAAGAAAATTACTGCAATACACTCTCAATTCAGAAGAAATGTTTGCATCAAATACATGTGCCAAGTAGCATGTGTTATAAATCCCAGTGTAAGTCCTTTTCAAAGTAAATAATAATGTTCAAATATCTTTTGTTGTTGTTGTTGTTGTTTTTTTTTTAAAATATAACTTTAGGCAACAATTTGCTGTAAAAACTTATTAAATAGTTGGATCAAACTGCACAATGTTATTCTCTTTTCAAGTCACTCTACTTTGGGATGCGGTATCTATGTACACTGTCCAAAACACCGTTCTTCAAAGTTTTTTTTCCATCGACTGCTGCTTGTGGGAAAGAATTTTAATCAGAACCCTAGCGTTCGGGATGCACTGATAGTCTCCCCTTTCTGTCTTTTTTCACACACACGTACAAACTCTCCAGGTAATGGC
Source organism: Cranoglanis bouderius (assembly GCA_023630585.1). NCBI lineage: Eukaryota > Metazoa > Chordata > Actinopteri > Siluriformes > Cranoglanididae > Cranoglanis > Cranoglanis bouderius. The sequence continues at coordinate 3,539,892 of CM042570.1, forward strand.
AGTAAGCCACACGAGCCTCGGAGGCAAGCATAAACATTTGCTCTCTCTCACACAGCGATAACATTGCTCCGGTGTCTGTTGACATGAGCGGTTAGCCGGTTCCAAAATTAGATGCTCTTTCAAAGTTTCCTTCTCTCCTGGGAAAGATGAGAAGACACTGCGAGGGGAAAAAACAAAGTGGTAGAAGCCTTGACTGGGTCCAGATGAAAGGGAAAAGACGAGCAGGACGCCAGCGTCTGACTTCATTCGATTATCCAATAAGTGCGCAGTTTGGTTGAGCGCAATTTTATCTCGTTATCCAATCAAGCTGTTGCATGCCAGTGACGCCAGAGTCAGACTGCAGGCTAAAAGATGAGTGAGAGCCATGCAAACATCATTTCTAGGCAAACCTACACACGCTCTTACTTACACTCCCGGCAGGTATAAGTGTGTGTTTGCATGTTTGTAAGAGCCTGAGCTCAAAGAAAAGGGAATCTATCTGATAAGAATTATCTGAAGGTTTCATCGTAAACAGTTCCATGTGAGAGCAAAGAGCGACTCTGTGCCAAGTGTGCATTTAGAAAGACAGAATATACTGAATTGACTCATCTAAACATCTAACATGTGTATTTATAAAGACAGAATATGTCAAATTGAGGCATCTAAACATTCTTAGAAGTGGTCCATGATAGCATCAGAACATCTGAGAGTAGAGGCCTTCATGTTCCTGGTGGCATCTGTGGAAAGAAGCACTACAAGGAACATAAAAGCACACCAAAGACAGAAGAAAAGTGAATGGGGTCAGAGGCAACAAAGAAAGAAAGAATAGAGAGTGAGAGAGAGAGAGCGAAATGAGGACCATGACAAGAACTTCTTTTATGATCTAATGAGAAGTGATGTGGTTTTCAGAATCATCTCAGCTGTTCTCTATTCAGAGCCTGTGCTCTTTTAGTGACAGGCAGTACGTGAACATTTTTTTTTATTATTGTTCATGGCTCCTTTAAGCAAATCTAGGAAATCAATTTGGAAAAAAAAAGTTCTTGTATCTTTACAGTACTGTGAGATCTGGAGCTGCTACCTCACAAAAAACACGTTTTCATTTTCTTAAAAATAAATGAAAAAATAAATGAAAAAATAAAATAAAATAAAAACAAATCAGAATTTTTATATGTATGTACAATACTGCTAGAAAAAGAGTTGGTACCTCTCAAAAAGAAAATGTTTAAAATAAAATTAAAAACAGTACAAATAAATATAATACAGATAAATATAATAAAGAAATATAATAAATAAATATAATACAACAAAATTACAAACTGCAGAAAAAAATAAACAAAAAAAATGTTGGTACCAATTTTATGAACAAAAACAAATATTAGATAGACAGACAGACAGACACAGACAGACAGATAGACAGATCGACAGACAGACAGATAGACAGACAGACAGATAGATAGACAGACAGACAGACAGACAGACAGATAGATAGATAGATAGATAGATAGACAGACAGACAGACAGATAGATAGATAGATAGACAGACAGAAAGATGGATAGATAGACAGATAAACAGACAGACAGACAGACAGACAGATAGATAGATAGATAGATAGATAGACAGACAGATAGACAGATAGATAGATAGATAGATAGATAGATAGATAGATAGACACAGACAGACAGACAGACAGATAGATAGATAGATAGATAGATAGATAGATAGATAGATAGATAGACAGACAGATAGATAGATAGATAGATAGATAGATAGATAGATAGATAGATAGATAGATAGATAGATAGATAGATAGATAGACACAGACAGACAGACAGATAGATAGGCAGGCAGACAAATAAAATGTTTTTTTTTCTACCTATACACTGTTACCAGAACAGGAACTGGAACTTCTGAAATATACAATTTTGATAATAAAATCAAATTCAATATGCAATGACAACTGTCTATATACCATATATAGGTTCCCTCCCTTAAAATATTGTCTGATGGCCATAATATCGTTTTGTAAGACTGTGTTTTGGGGAAAATGTGTGTTCTGAAGTAAATAATGTTAGCATGAGCGTCGACACCTGCAACTTTCACATGGAGTTAGTGAGCTTCTCCTTTTAGAAGCACATTATCCCAGCAATCCATCAGCGAATACACCGTACTAAGCCGTAGGTCCTCAGTCAATATGACAGCGCCGAGCACTAAGGTGTTTGGAGTGCTGTGTCCAAACATTCCAGCACCAGGACATTCTCTGGATGACCCCTCGCTTGGAATTCTGGGACCAGGTGACTTACAAATCAAACTTCTAGACTGTAAAAACAAAAACAAGCACTAAGCTAAATTGGTATCAACATGGTTACTGACAACATGGTTACTGTAAGTGATCAACATCGTAGCTCAGGATTTCTAGAAAATCAAAAAAGTTCAGTTAAATGAAACAAATGAATCTGGTTAAACCTAATTTAGAAAAGTACACCACAATAGCCCTGAAACGCATTAAATACATTTAGATTGAAATAATAAAGATGTTTTTAAAGGATTTGGTGCTAATTTGGTTGGTTGGTGCTTTATTTTCATTATTCCTGTGAGAAGGGGGTAGTTTGTCCGACTCAATTTTAACAATTTGAACATTAGCGATGAGAGCTTCCTTTCTTACTCACCATTTTTTAGCGACATACAGTGGCATCATAATGAGAAGTAGTGGGGACGTTGGTGGAAACCAAAGTGTGGACTCCAAAGCAGAAGTTCCAAAGCAAAGTTACAGTAAAGCCTCAGCTCGACTTGGCTAGTTAGCGATCTAGGAGATGACGAACTTGATGGCGTTGACGAAGGAATTAGGGTTAAAGTTGGAAGCTAAAGGACTAAAGGACTAAAGCCCCACTGCATCACTCTCTTTAGGTATAGAGGAAACGAAGGCTAAATCCCACTGATACTGTAATCGGCAGGTAGTCAAACCGCATTATGGGTAGAAAATTGTTAACCAAAGTGACGCCATTGGACGCCATCGAAGATCAAATGTTAATTATAAAGATTGATGGACTATTTTTCATTATCTTCGACGTGGTAGTAAAAATTTCAAATCAATATCCCAGGTCAAATCATTTTAGCAGCTGTGTACTAGGTGGGGTTATGTAGAGGACGTCAGTTATTATTGCAAAATACAAGACCCACCATTCATAAGCAGGGTTTTATACACAGATCTTTATTATTATTTTTTTTAATCAATGATGCACTTATTTTTCAATTTACAGCTTCACACATGAGAGATTGTGTGGTAAAGCAGAAGAGTTTATCTGTCTGTATGGGAAACAGAGTAAGAAAACAGGTTCTGTTCAGTACAAGCCAAACGTTTTAGTGCACTCCAGTCGACTGCACACACACACACACACACACACACACACACACACACACACACACACACACACACACACACGGAACGAGTCCGAGATGTTTATGAGTTTCAGACATCAGTTATCCCAGTGAGATGCTCAGGCTTTATGAGATTTGTGGTCACCATAGGATCCGCTGAAACACAACACCGCAGTTTGTCCCTAAAATACACCCAGGCAGTAAAAAAGACTTTAGCTGAGAGATGATCCAATAACAACAACGGGCTGATGTGCAGGCAGCTGTGAGCAAGTGCACCAGATATGTGGATACTGAAACACTAGTGCACTGAAGACATTTGGACGTAAATGTAAAGTCTGTTTAGTGAGGCTTTCCCACAAATCACGGTCGTAATCCATGGCAGGCTGGATGGACGTGCAAGCAGACGAGATCATCTGAAGAAGTTATTCATGTGGACAAGGTTAAGTCAAGACAAGAAACAAGAACAGAAACGCAGAATTGCAACCTAGACTAGGGACAGGAGAACGACGAACGAACTTGCAGAGGTGCCATTACTTTGTTACAGTAGTGTAACAAATCTGAATTTTACCAGAATGAACCCAAATACCCATCAAATAAATCTTTCTGCTGCTATGTACGCTTTATATTTAACCACAGCAGTTTGTTTTGTGACAGCTAACAGTTTGTTAAATTTGTCAGCATGCTAGCTAAAATGTGAGAGATTAGCAATAAAGCTGCTGTTACTTATGCTGCGTTCGTGGCCAAGTTGTAGCTTGTAATTCCCCGCCTACAACCGCTAAAAAAACACAGAAAACACCCCTCAACTTGCAATTTCACCTCACAAACTTGGGGTAGTCTTCTCAACTACCAGTTCCTTCCCTGTTTACGGAGTGACGTCAACTCAAAATGGCCGCTCACACTGTGAACGGTGTAAATTCGCCTTCTCCACTTTTAAATAAGTTTATAACAGTATTGAGTCAATATACAGACACGGTACCTGGTTAAAGCTCTAACACTGACCATACTAATCTCTGTTTTGAGAAGGTACTCATCAACGTTAGAGTTATATTGACTTTGACTTTTGACTTTGTTATCACCAGTGTTAGCCGGCTAGCTTGTTGCTAAGCTACTCGTTGTTGTCTGCTGTGCTGCAATTTCAGTACAATATGTTGCATGAATGTTTAACTACACTACAGTAGAACAGAACCAATAGTCACTCAGGCCTGTAACTGTAAAAGTAGCTTTTTATGAGCTTTATGTGTTCTGACAGAGCAAACAAAAGACACACTTTCATGGAAACGTCCCTGGTTTTTTCCCCCGCTTTGAATATCCAATGTCCCGACATGGGGAAATGACATTATTACAACTTGCGAATTACAACTTACAAGGCACCAGGAACTCAGCATTAGCCTTAGATAATGTTTTCCCACGTTCCTTGGTTCCTTGGTAAAAGAGGCACTAATTTACGATCAGTACATAAAATCGGCTAAGACTAAATTCTTTAGTGAATCTTTCTTGTATTTTTACTTTCATAATTGAAGTCGGTTTAAGAATTTATCATTTTCTAACTGAGTGATGAACTTGGAGCTGTACTTCAGACCTGATTTTTGACTCACGAGCATGGTGTTGGAAAGCAGTTACTCAGGCTTAGATTGCCCTCTAGTGGTGTGTAAGAGAAGAGAACGTTCTACATTCACATTTATGGCATTTATCCAAAGCAACCTACATTCATCTCATTTATACAACTGAGCAGTGGCAGCACTGGGATTTGAACTCATGACCTTCCAATCAGCAGTCCAACGTCTTAACCATACTATGTCTGAGTTAAAATCAGAATCTCAGAGACTATAAATCTTTCTGAAATGGTCCTGGCTTTAAAGTCACAATTCAGCAGGTGTAGTTATGAGGCCACAAGTTTATTTGTCATTGTAGCCTACACATACACTTATACAATGAGTTATCAGTTTATTAGATACTATATAGGTGTATCTACCAAATTGGTGACTCCTCCTAAACTGTACACTCCAAACATCCAACAAGTCGAGGTTTAAGTGCTTTAGTCAGCAGCAGGTCTTCATCAGTTCTGGAATTTCATCTCACAAGCTTCCAGTCATGACTGAGCTCTAACTGCCACAACATATGATTTAACCTTGTTTTGCAAAAGCATGTGCTGTCTCAAATGCTTTCCAGATCAAAGGTTACGACAGTCATACAGAGTATAAATGGTATAATTAGCCGAATAAATTTGGACTGTAACCAACAAATAATCTGCAGTCATGCAGGAGCATTTAACATGTACTGATGTACGGTGTATATATGGCTTCTGAAGTTCTACTCAGGCTAATCTTTGGCTACAAACGTCAAAGAGAGAGAAAACAATATAAAACACCCACATGTGCTTCTTGAACATACCATTCCAGACCAGATTTAGTCCCGTTTTGGGTTATAATAAGCTCTACTCTTCTGGGAAGGTTTTCCACTAGATTTTGGGGTGTGGCTGTGGGGATTTGTGTTCATTCCGTTTCAAGAGCATTAGTGAGGTCAGGCACTGATGTTGGGATGTTGAGGAGGCCTGGGGTGCATTCAGTGTTCCAGTTCATCCCAAAGGTGTTCAGTGGGGTTGAGGTCAGGGCTCTGTGCAGGACACTCGAGTTCTTCCACTCCAACCTTGGCAAACATGTCTTCATGGAGCTCGCTTTGTGCACAGGGGCATGGTCATGCTGGAACAGGTTTGGACCTCTTAGTTCCAGTGAAGGGGAATTGTAACGCTACAGCATACAAAGGCATTCTAGACAATTCTGTCTCCAAAACAGTTTGGAGAAGAAGCAGATATGGGTGTGATGGTCAGGTGTCCATATACCTTTGGTCATATAGTGTATCTGTGAACACTTCTCGTGTCTGAGTGTGTGTAATCAGGTATGAGGTATGCAAACAAGACATGGCGGTAACACTGAATTCAACTATTGGCTTTTTTTGGACAGGAAAATGATAAACATTTGACAAGGCGATGTAAAATCTGATCTGGCAGGATGAGAGGGTATGAAACAGTACCATTACTCATCAATGGGGGGAGACAAAAGATTAAGAATTCCAGTAAAACTCCAACCTGACAAAATGAGACCAGTTTTATATTTGAAATAATGTTTTGCTAGATTAAAAATGGTCGTTCTCTGTACTCTGTGCGAAACACTGCCTCAAAAATAATGGAAATATTTTCCCCCTAAATACTGGTGTCAGGAATTTTCCCACATACTGTTTGAGGGGAAAATACTATTTCAACTGGAATGAAGGGAAAATGTTATTTATTCAATTGTTTGTTTGTTTGTTTAAATAAGAAAAGATATGTAGTTGGGAAAAAATGTACTCACTGTGTGTAGTATTTGTTTTTCAATTTGAGTATTTTGCCTATTCTCCAGAATAATTGTGGAGGTAACAGCATTGTTGTCTATCGTACAGAATAAAAGATTTTAAAAAATACATTTAGACACGGATAAAACCTGGTCTTGTAATCGTGCCTACAGATTATTTCAAGAAAATACATTGAAATGTTTCATTCTTACATAAATTGGAATTGAGGTTTGTGTATCGTATTGTCTGTATATGTGTACCTGTGTGTGTGTGTGTGTGTGTGTGTGTGTGTGTGTGTGTGTGTGTGTGTGTGTGTGTGTGTGTAGGAAAGCATCCATACATAATTTACACTCAGAGGTTCGGGTTACTCGCTGCATTATTCAGAGAGAGGCCTGTTTTTCCTTCGCTTATAGTAACACAGTAACGGCTGATGCTTGTCTCACATCTCGGGTTCATATTCAAACCGAATCCACCAACTTCACCTGCTGAATCTTACATTCATTTATTCATGGAGCACTGAGCTGACTCTGTATCAGTAGGCTGTAAGAACGGCTTTGTAGAATAGTATTTTTGGATGGAAGTCCTTCCTGGTCGTTTCAGGAAGGAATAAAACACTGTGGGGGTGTGCTGTGATGAGAAAATAATCATCGACAGGGTGGTGTGATGAAGCAGAGTCCCTGTTACCGTTAAGTTTTTAGGAATTGTTTTCCTATAACAGCACATCCTTGAGTGTTTTATTCCTTTTATACCACAGCAACTGATTACATTGTCATATCAGAAAACGTATTCTTTATTAATCTTTTTTTGTTTTTTCTGTCTGCTCTTCATTCTTCGGTTGTGTGCTGTCCTGTTCTAGACCTTAGAGCTGTGACTGATATGATATCCCGGATCTGTATCTGCTACTTGGGAATAACGTTGCCATGAAGGGGTGTATATGGTCTGCAGCAATGTTTAGGTAGGTGGTACATGTCATAGTAACATCCACATGAATGCCAGGACACAAGGTTTTAATCAGTGAGCCTTGGGCTCCCAGGACCCTGTCGTCGGTTCACCGGTTTTCCTTCCTTGGACCACTTTTGGTAGGTACTAACCACTGCGTACCGGGAACACCTCACAAGACCTGTCGTTTTGGAGAAGCTCTGACCCAGTCGTCTAGCCATCACAATCTGGCCCTTGTCAAAGTCGGATCCTTACACTTGCCCATTTTTCCTGTTTCCAACACATCAACTTTGAGAACTGACTGTTCACTTGCTGCCTAATATATCCCACCCTTTGACAGGTGTCATGAGATGAGATAATCAGCGTTATTCTGTTATATAGCCAAGAATAAGAACGCAGGACACTTACAGACAGTGTCACTTCATGCCGGACGAGATGATTTGTTTCCCCCTTCCGAACAAAAGTCATGAATGACATAAATTCTACAGATTTAATAAGATCTCCTCCTCTTCTTCCTCCTCCTCCTCTTCCTCCTCCTCCTGCTGCTGCTGCTTCTCTCAGCTGCTTTTTCCTGGCACGCGTCCAAGATAAGAGACGAGTTTGTTTCGCGGTTTATTGTTTATCTGTGTTTCTATGGGACAGGAGAAACCTGTTACGCACAATGCACGTCTCTCTTTGCACCTGCTCACCAGCAGAATGGAGAGGGGGCTGAAAGACACTTGTTAACCTTTGACCTCCTGCTGGAACCCTAAGGTCGTTTAAAGAGCGACCCGGGGAATTAACAGTATGCTTACATCTGCTTGATTAATCATTTCTTTTTTATTTTACAAGCACATATTTAATTACATAATACAAATACAATTACAGGTTCATATGTAAAATGTCTACATAAAAGTGTACTGTATGTATGAGGAGAAAAACAGATGAGATGGGATTGGAGTGTTAATGAGATCAAAGCACTTTTTTTTGGGGGGGGGGTTCAGTTGTGTCAACCACCATCATCGCCTTGATGAACCACAACGACGACCCTGATGATAACGATAATGATAATGATATCAACAGTGGTGATAATGAAGCTGGTGATGAAGACGGCGGTGAAGATGCTCATCACCGTGTGTGTGTGTGTTTGTGTGTGTGTGTGTGTGTGTGTGTGTGTGTGTGTGTGTGTGTGTGTGTGAGTGAGAGAGAGTTCTCCTTGTGTTCACTGTCACTCAGACTCATCTTGATCGAGAAGTTGATTATCTCCACTGACCTCTGACTTCCCCGCCCTTCTGCTCTTTCAGAAGTCCTCATCTCGTTAACACCTCACTGACACTCTCTCTCAGACACACACACACACACACACACACACACACACACACACACACACACACACACACACACACTTTTTCACCCCTCCCCCTCCATCACTCAATCATTCCCTCAACCTTCCTAATTTCGCTCAAACTGCTGTAGCGTAACCAACTATAATGAGTATAGCACTCCGTGTGGATGTGTGTGTGTGTGTGTGTGTGTGTGTGTGTGTGTGTGTGTGTGTGTGTGTGTGTGTGTGTGTGTGAGAGTGCTATTCATTTTCATTTTAGCTACGTGCACGTGTGAAGACGCAGATGTTACACGAGCAGCTTCGCTCATATACTCCAGAGGTGTCTACGTGTACGGTTTAGCCGTAGAATTTGTCTTATGGTGATACGGGAGACGCCTGAAAATGAGACTTTTCTGCTTTTTCAGCTAAAGCAGTAGTCAGACCAATAAATTCGTCACCCGAATAAAATCTGGGGGAAAAAATAAATAAAAAGCGGATTCACTGAAGGGGAAAGGACGTGAAAGGACACGAAAAACGCGCATCTGTTTTGCAACTTTGACCTGTGATTTCCCGAGCCTCCATCTTGTGAGCGAATGGAAACCAAGTGGGCGGGACTGTGAGGTCTTTGTTTGTTAAAAAAAAATATTGAGGCGCTGCTTATTATTAAGACATTTGCCCCAGTGTTTAATAACGGTTTGGCGCACATCTGAACAAATGATCCATCTTGGTTTTGGTGGTGAAATTCTGTTTGTTTGGTGGTTTGTTTGTTTGTTTGTTTGTTTTCCACAATGTTGGTACCTGCATACTCATCTACATCCCTCTATGCGCAAATTCGAAGCAATACATACTACAAACACGGGGGTACCCACAGGATTTTTGGATCTTCTGACAGGTTCATTGCATTTAGCCCCCATTACAAATTATTTCTATCTTTGCTCTGCAGGTTCCCTTTGGGCCTCCTGTCTGCTCAAGGGTCTTTAAAATCACCACCACCTTTCCCTCGTTTCCTTCATATTTCACCATGCATATCAACGTTTAGAACTATCTTCTAACACCTTGCGTGAGATTAGTTTCAAATGTTATTTTTTGGAACAAAGAAAAAAGAGGGTGGTTGGTGCTTGGACCCCTAACAAGGTCCTTTTCACCTGTCATCATGAGGACTTAATCCCCAAAAAGAGGTCATTA
>CM042570.1:3555000-3622500 GCA_023630585.1 Cranoglanis bouderius
CGAAAGGGCCAGAACATGCAGGGTTTTTTTGTTTGTTTGTTTGTTTGTTTTGTAAAAGACCGCTGTTGCTTAGAAACTAGGCGGGCTTTTCCTTGATGGTGCTAGGATGATGCTGCTGTTTAAGCTTGCATGGAGAATTCATCGTCTTGGACATGGTTAGATTTTTTTTAATAAGCTATTTATAGCACTGGACCGTCACTGCGCATTGACTTGTGCGCACGCGCGGTGTGTCATTATTCAGTGCGTGTTGTAGGATACCATATGGCTTGATATGAGCTAGAAACAGGGCCTAGTCTAAATTCGGTTTTTGAGAGATGGGCTCAGAGAAGCAAACGTGCAAACAGCAACACCTGTTTTAACATTTTAAACTAAAAATTCTTTTCCTGTGAAGCAAATGAGCTGTAGGCTATAGGGTGGCTATTCAGCTCGCGTGCAGTTGCGCGTGGACTGCAAACATGTCTGCTACATTTGATCCATGCAGAGGAGCTCAAACGGTTTCCCCTACTGCTCTGTCATAATATGTCAAAGCATTGGAGAGAAACACTAGGCATGCGGTTTAGGACACAGCCCGAGCTGTAGGGCAAAGCCTTGTGCTGCTGCTGCACCTTGTGAATAATTCATGAGGTGACGTGAACACTGCGGCGAAGTGCCTGTTCGTTTCAGCTGGGGAAATGGGCGTGGCTTGTATAAATTACGGCCATGACGCAAGCGGATGAGTTTTTAATCCGCTGCCGCAGCAGATCAGATGAGCGGCCGGGTAACGCCGAGGAAGGGGGGGTGCGCAGTCGGTCGGTCGGTTCGAAAAAATTATTATAATAATAAAATTAAATAGCCGCTGATTGTAATCAGAGACTAAACGCGGCGTGGACGACCGTGCAACGACGATTTATCGACGACCGACCCCCTACAGCTCCTCCTCTCTCGCTATACCCTATATAGGAAGTTAAAGGTCACTGTCTGCGCGCTCCTGTTTTTGTTCTTGAAAAAAAAAGGAAAAGAAAAGGCCGCGGCTGTTCGCGAGCTCCCGTTTTTATTCCCGTATTTTGACGCAAATAAATGGGTGATTACGGCTTCGGCTTGTTACAGACAGCGAGTCTCGACAGCGGCAGCGCACTGTTCGGCGCATTCAGATCGTCCTACTCGAGCCTCTCCCCGGTCACCGGTGACCTCCTCCTCCCCGCCGCCTCGCTGCCGTCTCTCTCCCGCAAAAGCAGCGCAGCAGCGTCCCCGCTCTTCCCGTCGGCCGCCGCGCCCCGGCGAAACATGCAGGATGAGCCCGCGGGGGTGACAGCCTCGCGGCGTCAGGTCGCGTCCACCGAGTCGAGCGACGAGGCCGGAAACGCGGCGGCCGAGCGATCGCCACCCACCGGAGGCGGCGACCACGGTAACGGTCATACCCACACGGACTACGACTTCAGCGACTATAAGGCCGGACAAGGCCGCTTTGGTGCTGTCGCGTCACTGCGTGACCTTGAGAGAGAAAGGAACGAGAATCAGCACGCAGACTCCGAGTGCGCCCCCGAAGGCCCCGGTCAGCTCCCGGAGGACGCCCTGACCGATGCTGCGGCGCCCTCGAGCTCATCCGTGAGTCCCAACAAGGTCCAGATCCGAATGGAGCCCGCAAGTGCGCATCTCGCGGCGGCCTTTACGAGCCTCCCGCATCACGAGACCTCGGCTGCTTCCCCCTCCCTGCCCGGGTTCGGTGCACCGTGGTCGGTGCACACGAGCTCCCCCCCGCCGCCGGTATCCAACAACGGGAGTCACATCATGCCTGGTACCGAACCCGATGGAGGATTCTATCCAGGAATCCCTTCCTCGGTGAATCCCGGCTTCTTCCAGAGCTTCTCTCCCGGTGTGAACGCGCACGGGTTCGGCGCTCCGTTCTCGCCGCAGATGGGCGGCGCTCCGCCGCAGCACGCGCCCAGCCGCCGCTCCCCGCTCAGCCCGCAGCACGGCGCCTTCCTGCAGCAGAGGAACAGCTACAACCAGCAGCAGGTAACAACAGCAGACCACCGAGCGAGCCTCATCACGGGATGCGCAATATATCGTTTAATGTCGCGATATTATTCGGTTTTAATATCGATGCGTATATCGCGGTACGCTGCAGTATGCAAATCAGTTTTGTGTGCTGTGATCACGTGGTACAAAGGGCGATCTTTATCCATGTCCTCAGTAGTCCATTAATACGTGTTTAATAGCTGCACTGTAAGACATCATTGCACAGAATCACTGGATGAGGCGTCAGAGCAGCAAGATATGGATAAATATATATATATATATATTTGCAGTTAATTAAAACAAACGTCTGAATCTGTGATGCGTCCTAATTAAACTCCGAGTGAGTTAATGTAGGAGTGCTCATTTATACGAATCTGTTACTAGTAATGTGAAGACCAGTACCGCAAGAACGATTAATAAATAAAAATAATAATAAAATGTGCAGTCCGATTAGACGTGCATGTTGAACTGGTTAAGTGATGAACCGTGATATTCAACTAGCACAATATTTTTTAAAAAGGTAATCGTATCCGTTACTCGAACTGGTTTCCATGATGAAATAACGATTTAAGAAAAAGGAAGGAACACACCCTGACATGGGGTATGTGTAACTGTGAGAAACTCAGTCTGCATCGTATGTGCCAATGTAATTATGATATTTTGTCCATATTGTGCAGTCGTAGGCTGGTTCAGAGGGTTGGGTCGGATTAAAACCATAATTGCGCTGGAAACTAGCCAATCTGGCAACCTTTCATTTAATCAGCATCTTCATCTGTGCATAAGTACTGAATAATAGATCGCAGGGCTTTTGTTATTAAACGCGGCCGACTCGATTATCCTGTGATAATTATCTTGTAACTATCGCCGTTATATATTGTCAATATTTATCATTATCTGAGATCAGGAAATAAATTGGGACATGAACGTGATCGGGGCCAACATGGACACCGTCAGCCAGGAAAAGTCAAATATCAGATAGGACCATACACAAATATTCATCACAGAAATATATCTTAAATCGCCAAATGAGTCCATTTTCACTGTAGTTATTTGAATAATTGACGGTAATTACTCAGTAATATACTTTAATAATAATAAGCTGAGACTTTAAAGGGTTAAATGGCGATTAGCAAACATATTGCAAAGGATAAGATCATTTCCTTTTTAAATACATTTTTTATTTTTATTCCATGTTTACAAACTTAAATAGTCGGGGAAATCGTATCGTGATGAAATATGCTATTTCATTCTTTGATAAAATTCCCTCACCACAGCGGTCACTATAGTTTTCTATTACACTAGACATTGCGACGTTATTTAAAAGCCTCTAGGATGCGTAAATGTGTGTGTGTTGTGCAGTGAGTGTGTGTGTGTGTGTGTGTGTGTGTGTAGTTGTGTAAGCCCATAATTACACTGGATATTTGGATGCTTAATAATTTTCAGTTTCTGGTTCAGTTATTAGGTAAATAATTAGACCTAGCAAACCCGAGTCCGGGATAGTCACACAGCACTGGAGTTTTGTTTTCTGAACGTGTCCGTCATGTTACTAAAACCGTCGAATGTTCTGATATCGTTCACTGATGCGTACTGCCGCGCTTAATACGTTATTTTATAGAGTCGTAAAGGCAAAATGGCGATTTATTTTAGCTAGAAATTCATTCAGGCCATTGCAACGACAACTCATCGGTGTAGCCAGCTGGCTACATTTAATACTTTTATTTATGGTAGTGTTTATTTTGTTGTTGAAATTTAAAACTATCTTTTTCCAAGAAGAAAAAAATTGTTACTAAATAATAATTCACCCTTTTGCTCAAAAACTGAAAATATCAGAAGCAGTCAATTAGACAGAAGTGACACTAACTTTCTATGTCCTTGTTATCCGTCAATGATTACTAACCAAATTGCTAAAATATGACTATATATAATATATTATCATTAAAAATCTAAGACTCACACTAAAGCTAAATTAGCTGATAAATTAATACTGCTTTATGGAGGAATTAGCTAGCTAGATATTTATTTTTACCTAAATTAGCCAGCTCCTTCTGTAAAACTAGTTTGTAATAGCAAGACAGTACAAGCTAGCTAGCTTTAGTGAACAGTTATGTAATTAATAATAACTAACTATAACTGCATAGTAAAATCTATCTCCCTCAAAAGTCTAAGCATACAGTATGCTTTTTAAATTCAAATTATCTGTTTAAATTAAGACTGATGGGTGTATTAGCTCGCTAGCTACTTATTCTCAGCTAATTTAGCTCCATGACAGCACCTTTTTGTAACGTTGGCAAAAAGCTAGCTAGCACTAGTGAACAGCTATGAAATTTTTAATAACCAAATGACTAAAATATGACTATATATAAAGTATTATCATCAAAAGACTCAAACTAAATTCAAATTAGCTGTTAAAATTAACACTGTTTAATGCTAATTTAGCTAATTTAGTTCCCTGACAGCTCCTTTTTTTTTTAGCATTAGTTACAAGCTAGCTAGCTTTAGTGAACAGTTAAAACGGTAGTATTTGAATTTAACACATTTTTATTAAGTACACACCTGCTGTATACTGTCCTAAACCTTTATACCATCTTCTATATTAGTACACAATAATCATATTTTATTAGTATTAGCTGTTTTGACACATTTGAGTTGTGTGTTGCGTGCGTGTTCAGAATAAAGGCGTTACGGCTTACTCCTGAAATGCAGCAATTCTGGAGGCAGCGCGTGTTTTCGTTCCCAACGTCTAGACGGCAACATCATTATCAGTCATTTACACCAAAACACTCATCTTGTCCACACACTCACGCGCACACAAACACACACACACACACACACACACACACACACACACACACACACACACAGACACAGCCTGATATCTAATTATACACACAGGCACTGTAGGTTGTATAGATGGGTGTGGTGAATATACACAGGAGAGATGGGAAGAGTACACAGAGTGAAAAACCAACACACACACACACACATACACACACATACACACACACACACCCAAACATACTCGGTTATATGAAGTGCAAATATGTGCACAGATTAAAGTGTGTACATTTGTGTTTTATCTGTAAGCTCTCTGTGTGTGTGGGGGGGGATGGAAAAGCTTCTTTTAAGCTTCTTAAACCCCTCTCTGCACCACACACACACACACACACACACACACACACACACACACACACGTTACACTCTCATTAACACCTGTACTGACTTGATTCAGATCTTTATGTTTCTTTTCCTTTCCTTTTTGTGTCTCTATGTCTCTATCTTTCTGTCCACACCTTCATTGCTTTCTCTTTAACGCTCTTCCTTTTTCCTGTCTATTTCTGTCTCTCCCTTATTTTCTCTTCCTTGCTCTCTCATGTTTTTTTCGTTCTATCTTCCACCTTTTCTCTCTTTCTCGGTTTTTCCTGCACTCTCGTTCCCTTCTCTCATACCGCATTTCCCCTCCCCCTTCTCTCTCCCACTGTCTCTCCGTCTTGTCTTCAGTTTCACACTGCTTTTTCTCTGTGTCTCTGTATTCTCTAAATCTCTTGTTCCGTCACATAGCGCATTAGTGTAACTCCTCTCTCTCTCTCTCTCTCTTTTCGCAGCCCCTGATGAAACAGTCTCTTTGGGGCAGCGGTTGGAACTCGGCGGGCGTGTCCTGGGGCAGGGACCATCGAGGGCGTGGTGTCGGCATGGCCGTGCCCGTCTCGCTCGGCCAGATCTCGCCCATGAAGAAGCCGTTCAGCAGCGGGAGCGTCATCGCCCCGCCCAAGTTCCCACGCTCTGGAGCTTCGCTCGGCCCTAAGACCTGGAGCGACGACAGCGTGTTCCGCACCGACAACAACAGCAACACACTGCTGCCTCTGCAGGTACAAATGATGTGACTCCCAATGTGTTTGTGTGTTTGCGTTTGTGTGTGAGAGAAAAGGTTTCAAATGCGACACTACATTGTTCTACTTGGAACCTTATTCTGAAAAGGAAGGCCTACATATCTCTACATATCTCTATATATCTCTACAGATCCCTACATATCTCTACATATCTGTACATATCTCTATATATCTCTACACATCTCTATATATCTCTACATATCTTTACATATCTCTGTATATCCCTACATATCTCTACATATCTGTACATATCTCTATATATCTCTACACATCTCTATATATCTCTACATATCTTTACATATCTCTGTATATCCCTACATATCTCTACATATCTCTGTATATCCCTACATATCTCTACATATCTACATATCTCTACATATCTCTACATATCTCTACATATCTCTACATATCTCTATATATCCCTACATATCTCTACATATCTCTATATATCTCTACATATCTCAACATATCTCTGTATATCCCTACATATCTCTATATATCTCTACATATCTCTACATATCTCTATATATCTCTACATATCTCAACATATCTCTGTATATCCCTACATATCTCTATATATCCCTACATATCTCTACATATCTCTATATATCTCTACATATCTGTATATATCTCTGTATATCCCTACATATCTCTATATATCTCTACATATCTCTATATATCTCTACATATCTCTACATATCTCTATATATCTCTACATATCTCAACATATCTGTATATCCCTACATATCTCTATATATCTCTATATATCTCTACATATCTCTGTATATCCCTACATATCTCTATATATCTCTACATATCTCTACATATCTCTATATATCTCTACATATCTCAACATATCTCTATATATCTCTGTATATCCCTACATATCTCTATATATCTCTATATATCTCTACATATCTCTATATATCTCTACATATCTTTACATATCTCTGTATATCCCTACATATCTCTACATATCTCTATATATCTCTACATATCTCAACATATCTCTACATATCTCTACATATCTCTATATATCTCTACATATATCTACATATCTCTACATATCTCTGTATATCCCTACATATCTCTATATATCTCTATATATCTCAACATATCTCTACATATCTCTATATATCTCAACATATCTCAACATATCTCTATATATCTCTGTATATCCCTACATATCCCTACATATCTCTATATATCTCTACATATCTCTACATATCTCTGTATATCCCTACATATCTCTATATATCTCTACATATCTCTACATATCTCTGTATATCCCTACATATCTCTATATATCTCTATATATCTCTACATATCTCTATATATCTCTACATAGCTCAACATATCTCTACATATCTCTATATATCTCTACATAGCTCAACATATCTCTACATATCTCTATATATCTCTATATATCTCTACATATCTCTATATATCTCTATATATCTCTGCATACACAAAAATCGTTCCATTCTCCTAAGCAAAGAAAACCGTAACATCATTTTACTGTGAACATAAACTTTCAGATTCTTCAGCCTTCTTCATACCAACCTGGCGTTTACATTACATTACATTACGCTGTACGATTTTCACACATCGTAAAAGAATTATTTGGTCGTGAGAATATATAAATATATAAATTCCTGGCTTAGATATCAGTCCCTCCAGAATTTTTGCGATTTCGCAATCACAGAAATGAACCCAAAATCAAGCAAACTCCACAATATTCGGAGGAGCTTGCAATTTTTTTAAAATGGCCGCAGATTTTCCGCAGATCTGGGCCGAGACGCGTCATGTGACGCCATCACAACACAACACGCATTCAGCCTCTTCGATTCACGTGCGTTGAACATGAGTACAGCTAAAAGGTCGCATTTACCAGCAGGCATCACTGCGAAAGACCGCACAAAACTATTCCGTGCGATTGCGATTTCGTCAATTCAAGTAGTTTTTTTTTTTTTTTTTTGTAAAAAGAAGCACGAAAAACTTCGTGAGTCGCCTCACAGATTCGGAAAAAAGTCACAGCAAAATCAAGCGTTTTCGGTCGCAACGATTACAAAAAAACTCAAACACAAAAAAAAAAGTCTGGATACGCAACTAACGTCTAAATTGTGAAAGCGGTTAGCTTGTAATGCTCAGCCAATAGTGACTAGTTCACGGTGTTAATTATGACAATGTGAAGTGGTTATGTTTGTTTTGTTTTCGTAGTGGTGCTTCACGCTACCACTTTTAACTACAGTAGCTCCACGGACTCTGCTACTTTTTTTTTGGAACACACGCCTCTCTGTCCAATTGCAGTGTTTGCATTGTTAAACCAGCCACGCTGTCAGTTCGCTAATCACAATATCTCTAGCCTTGTAGCCAGTGTCTGATCTGATCAGATGGCTTTAGAGAAACTGAGCTGGTTCATGTCTGGAAAACTAGAGTCACGTCAAGACGCGTCAACAATCGCTTTCGAATCGAATCAAACTGCGTTGTATTATAGAGGACCTAAATATTCCAACCTCCAGGAAACATGGAGCCAGGTGATTAAATGTAGAACATACAGTAGGATTTGAGACATTGGAATGATGATTTAACACATACTTATTGGGAAATTTCAAACAAATTATTTAAGCAGAAGAATTAAAAAAGAGAGAGAGAGAGAGAGAGAGAGAGAGAGAGTACATGTATGAGAGCGAGAGACAGGGTGAGGGAGTGTACGTGTGGGTGTGTAGGAGGATCTTTTAGAGCTTAACCATTGTGTGTGTGTGTGTGTGTGTGTGTGTGTGTGTGTGTGTGTGTGTGTGTGTGTGTGTTGAGAGAAAGGCCGCCTCATTTACATGTGATCCACGCATGAGCACCTGGATTCACTCACCTGTATTCATGCAGTCACCCGGCTTGACGAGGCCTGTTTTACTGTTTTACACAATCACACCGATCTATAGAGGAGAGGACTGCGTCATGCCGCATTGCATCATGGGCCGGTATCACCGTCGTGTGAAAATCAGACCTTGCAACTTCTTAACTTCGGTACAAAATGCAATATTTCAGCAATATTGCTTTGCACTTTCTGTACATTTACTGTGCTGTAGAGGAATTTCCTAGTCCGTTTATAAACCTCAGTAACAAACCTTGTGGTAAAAACTGTTTGTATTGCATCAGCGACATGTTATTCCTCAGACATGATCAACCTAATCCGTGGGATTCCCCGTGGGATTCCCCAATTACACTGCTGTTCGTTATATTATATCATCATATTATCATATTATTATATTACTAAAACGGCATGAAGTCAACAGGAAAGGTTAAGCCCTACACCCTGAGGGATGAAAACGTTTTTATAGGTTTGTATTAATTGAATCTTTATTTAACCCGTGTAATCATTCCATTCAGTTCAACTCCATTTTATTTGTGTAGCGCTTTTAACGACAGACATCGTCACCATAGTACCGCAAGTAATGTTGTATGTGTCGGCAGTTAATACCTTTTTCGCTAAAACGACACGTCTCACTGCTTATGCAGAATACACTAAGGTTAGTGTCACTTCCTTTAACCTCAATTCATTACCGCGATCTTTTAAGATTTCCTGTTACGCTAAGCGCTGTGTGTAAATACTAAAATTAGCTGAAACGAGCTACCGTTATGCTAACCGCCGTGCGTAAATGCTAACGTTTGCCGTGTTTGCTAGTGAGCGAGCTTCCGTTTCCAAATTCAGTTGTCTATTCCTAATGATGTGTTCGTTCTTAGCTCCCTGAGGACAGCCTCCATTTGCATGATTTCACCGCTCGAGGGAACAACAGATGAAATATGTGGCGAATTAGTTGCTTGCCAAGCGTATGATTGTTCCTGAGTTTTTCCAACAGCCGGTTTTCTCATTCTCATTAATAACGTATTCGAGAATCCGGTTTGTCCGTTTTCATTAATGTCTACGTGTTTCTGTAAATTCGGTTCATTTCGTAGATTTGAATTATGACTCAACACAATATCGCGTGGTGTCGTGATCCTACTTGGTATCGGTATCGTGATACTTCAGCTGGTATAGTATGGTGAGATATGTTTATGGTATCGTGACGACCCTACTATAAATAGCTAGTGTGAAACGGTTCCTGTCACGCCTCCAGTGTTACTTTCTCTCTCTTTTTTTTTTTTTGGTCGTCCAGATGTTTTAAACTGAAGTTCTACAGCTCTGGTTCAGTTTGCACCTCATGGTTCAGTTTATAACAGTTCATATCTATCCCAAAATGCGTGCCATTTCCTTTCACTGCACGCATTCGAAGTCAGTCCAGAGTCGAATCTCTTTCTGGAAGTGAACCGAGGCCACCATGCTCAGACGCTCTTGGACCGGGCGGTTTTCGGGCTGATCCTCATGGCTAAAGAACCACATCGAGCGGGAAAACACGCCAGCGTTCCATTCGGAAGGATGAAAACGCTACATCCCGTGCGCGGAAGTACGGGACGCGGGTCGGTATTTTGAATAATAATAATAATAATAATAATAAACATGTCATCACTTTGTGTCCGCGATCCCGTCGAGAGTCTTTCGAGTGCAGTGTCGTTGAGCCGTCGTCGACGTGGTCTGCCTCAACTGTACCTCGTCACTTTTTCCTCTCCCTCGACCTCGCGCCCTTCCTGCGCGTCGGAATTCCGCGCATTCCTCGTGCCCGTCCTTCCTTCCTGCCTCGTTCTCCTGAACTCTCCTACATGCGTCACGGCCAGAGAAAGTGACCCAGACGCATCCGAGAGTCGGAAAGGAAGGGCAGAAGGCTTGAGTGAAAACAAGAACAACAATGTGTGGAGTGTCTGATACCAGACTGCCAAACTGCTCACAAACTCCAGATGGTTTAAAAGCTGTCAGTGCTAAAAAAAAAAAAATTATTAAAAAAAAAAAAACACCCCACCAGGCTCAGAGTGCTCACTTCTCTCCTCGCTTTGTGCTCAGCGGCTTCTCACCATTTTATTTTTGGAAGCTCGGTGCTAACGCTAACACTATGTTTAGCTTCTCTGGGTAGCACTTTTCATGCAAATGCAGAATGTTTAGGGGGTTTTAACAGCATGCTAGAGAGGGGAACACAAGGTTATCTCACGTCCTGGGTTAACCCAATTGCAAAACCTCGACTGGAGGAATATTCCTCCACTAGCCTTCCTTTTACTTTTATAGCTCTGTGCTTGTTAGCTTGCTAGCAAGCGGTCTTAATTACGTAATATCGACTAGCTACGTAAAACCGTGACTAGCTACGTGAAGTTAGATGAGCTGCATTAATGTTCGCTGAGGTAAACATGCAGCTGGCTTTGTCAGAGTATTTAGGACGCCGGCTAGTTCGCGTAAATAAAACCAGTATTTTATGCTAAGCAATATTTTCAGACAAAGAAGTGAAAAGAAAGCAGCGGTAACTAGCACACTAGTGGTAATGTAAAATAATGGTAATGTTTTTTTGCAATTGCTTGAGAGAATTTTGACTTAAGCTGCTCTTTCGAGGATGTGCCAAGGCTACTTGTTGGAAGCTTAAGGCTAAGGCAGGCTAAATAGGCTTCCTTTTTATCAGTACTGGGATTTTACCATATGGATATCGGAGTGGATATTGGTTTCCATTTCTTTCATGGTTGGAGCACATTTTTTTTCGGTGAAATTTTTCCAGACACACATTATTGTCCATGGTTTCAGCGTGTGGTCCACGTAGAGCCAGAGATTAAGAACGAATAAGACTCGTACCCCATATGTTCATCGCGCGTGAGCTTTTCCCCACGGATGCGTGCTGATGATGAGGGATCAAGATCATGGCTACATGCTGTAGTCCGGTGTTATTCGTGCAGACGCCTGCTGAGAGGGAGCTAACACATGACACAGCGTTCAATCTCTGCTCTTTTTGTTTCACCCGTTCATCCCTCAGGGAAGCAGAATTCCTCAGTATTCCTTGGAAATAACTGGTTCGACGTGAGCCGAACCTCAGATTGGTTCCTTGGCTTGGTTCGTGGTGCATTCAGCCGCTGGTGATTGTATTTTTAGCGTGTAAAGATGTGTTGTTGTTGTTTTGTTTGTTAGTTTTCTGTTCCCTGTAATATATACGACTAAATAGCCCGACCTTTTCTATGTAGTAATTTTGGAACGGCACAAAGTAACATTGGTCGCTCATCCGATGTCAAAGGCTCCAGCTGTCCGTTTGGTACCGGCTCAAGATTGGCGCCAAGAGGACCTAATGGTACTCAGGGACATGGCTATCAGGGGGAAAAAAAAAAAAAAAAAACCCAAACAAACATAGAATTTAAACAAAATTGAAAAACTGAATAGTGTAGCAGGGGGTGGCTTAGTGGTTAACACGTTTACCTCGCACCTCCGGGGTTGGGGGTTCGATTCCTGCCTCCGTCCTGTATGCGCCGAGTTTGCATGCTTCAGGGGTCTCTTTCGGGTACTCCGGTTTCCTCCTCCAGTTCAGAGACGTGTGTTGTAGGCTGATTGGCATCTCTAAATTGTCCGTAGTGTGTGATTGGGTTGTCCCCCACCTTGTGCCCCGGGGCCCAGGCTCCCCGCGACCCTGCATAGGAAAAGCGGTACGGAAAATGGATGGATGGATGGATGGATGGATGAATAGTGCAGTTTATTGGTGCTTTTTTTGATTGCTTATGCTATAAAAAGCAACATTGTGCTATTTACGTTAATCGCAAATATCTAAGTTGAATTTTTTTTTTTTTTTTTCAAAAAGCGTAGCATTTAACATTTTCTGATCTTACGGGACAGATTTTTTTTCTTTCTTATGCTATTCTACAATTGGTTAAAGCTATAACAGGGTTAGTTTTGTCTAGGTTGGATGTTTTGTTTTTGATTTTGGTTTTGTCATTGAGAGTGCACTGGCTCGTGCAACCCTTCAGTGGCTGGGGTCGATTCCCTGACCAGGACTCGAACCCTGACCACGGCGATGAGAGCACCGCATGCTAGCCACTAGTCCACTAGAGAACCATTTTAAGGCCCCGATGACTGTAACTCCAGTTTGTCTTTATGCGTCAATGTATCATTGAAGTAAAGTCTAATATTATCAATTATCGATCATCTCCATGTTTCTCCATACTATCTCCGAGTCATTCAACGTGTTTCTTCTGAATGCCGAGTAGAAGGTCTAAATATGGAAGAAGGTATTGCAAGGATAGCAGTGCAAATTCAGAAAAGCCTACGAATTAGAAATGCGCGCGCACCACGGTTACCTTGATTCCCATGCAACGACTGAGCAACGAACCGAAACTAGCTAGCTTTGGGCCATTTTTGTGCGATTTATGATAATGTAGTTGAGTTGGAAACTTCGCAACCCTGCAGCCAGTCCGTGTTGACAGCGTAACATAATCCAGAGCTTGGTTTAATCGGAAAAGTGGGACACAGGAAATGCTGTAAAATGATCAGACACACAGCTACAGCAGGAAGCAGGCCAAGTGCGTAGTTATTTACAGTCACACTTGACACGTGCATATGTTTCCAAATACAGTATGTCAGTACCCAGTGTGTGTGTGTGTGTGTGTGTGTGTGTGTGTCTCCTATTCTCCTTGAGAGTAGTGAGTGTGTGCAGTAAACATTCCCCCAACTGTCCACACGCATCTGCAGAATTGCTTTTGTCAGGACAGAGACACAGGATGCCCTTCTGACATTTATAGCAAAGCAGAAAGAGATGTTATCCATTCTACACACACACACACACACACACACACACACACATACACACACACACACACACACACATTTACTGTCCACGGGGTTTTCTAAAGGTCAGCATTCCTGGATGCCTCGTATTCCAGGAATAAAGGGGATCCACTTCGGTACTGGTTATAAACACACCGCTCACGTGAACCAGCGCAGGAGGAATTTCCCAGCATGCACTAGGCCAACATTAAAATCCTGTCATTTCTGAGACTCAAAGCAGAGTCAACAGCACATCCTGAAGCGTGTTATTCGTTTTACACCACATCAATTTGTCAACTATTACAAATTTCCGTTTATTAAAGAATCACACTTTTTATCCCGTTATAGTTACATTTAATTTTGTGGGACGTCCAAAAGAGCAACTTTACAACGTTATAGCAGCTATAAAAACTCATTCGCTCGCAAAACCCTAAATTTTTTTTAATTACACCAAAAACTCTAACTGTTAGAAAACACTGACACTGGAGACTCCTTCCATAAATGTTAAATAAACGTTTGAACCCAAGAAAGAAAAAAAAAAAATCACCGTATCAAGTATTACAAGACTCTTTTTCTATTTCTCTGTCTGTCTCTGTATCTCTGCATTAGGATCGGAGCAGAATGTACGACAGTCTGAACATGCACTCACTGGAGAGTTCTCTGATCGACATCATCCGGGCCGAGCAGGAGCCTCTGAAAGGTAAGACTCGCTTCCCTCTCCCTGCTTCCTCCTTCCTACTTCCTGTCCACTTCCTATGCATTGCGACTGAATGTTTCAAAACCCCCATGATGGAAGATATTATATATAACATTTTCAAAAGGAGTGAAAGGAATATGCCTGCGTGTATTTGTAGACTAATTTTTAAAACCAGTCTTTATTTCGGTTTTCTGTAGCGTATATGTGATTACCGCAAACAAACAAAGACAATATTACGACAGGTTTCCCTGTATTGCGAAAACAGCAGAAACGCCGTTTACTCAAAACACACTTAGAAACTGAGGGGCAGTCGTTGAGGCATCTCTGTGGCACCTCAGGCACCGTAAAGACGAGAAAAACGAACAAACCATGTAACACACCGACGTCTAAACAAAAAGGTATAGCTAGTCAGGGGTTCTAGCCTAAGCATGTATTTTGGGGGCGTGGCTTTGGAAGAAACGTATACGGGCCGCACGTTCGACAACTTATTTTGCATCCTAGTAGTAATATTTAGGTGAACAATCACTAGGGATCAGCTGATAGTACGATTTTGGCAGTGGCTATGTTTACACGCAGAGTCCGAAAGAATTCGTTTCGATCCCGAAATAACTTTTTATGTAAATCCTACGCTTGATACTCTGTAGACAGTCTTCATCTATATGTGCGTTCAAACTCGGAAGAGTTTTGTGTCCGCAGTAAAGTTCATTCCAAGTGCGCTTCGAACTGCTGCCGCGTAAAAAGGCCCTCTATCCGCCCTCTTCCGCATACATGAGCTCACGATTGGCTAGTGCCTCTGTGATTGACAGGCGAGAGAAAGCATGCCGTCGCTCCCACTCAGCGAGCGCGGCCGATTTCGCTCGCCTTGGCTTCCGGCCACAGTTATTCAAAATAGCTTCAAATCCGTGACGTGAACCGCGTTTTCTTACTGGACCGTTTTAAAGGAGCGCATCAGGACAGTGAAAGTAATCAGACACAAACGTTTACATGGCTATTATTCTTCTGTTTAATGGATTATTAAAAAGATTACACGCCTCATTCACAAATTAATTTTTTTCTTATTTCAGTTCAGCCGTTATTCGGGTTATTAACGGATTGTTAGGCCGCTTGGAAACGTCGCCACTGACAACGTTATCGATTTTACGGGGCTAAGAATTCCACACGTTGATAATCTCCGTCGATATCATGGGATGTGGTCATAAATGAGACAACTAATGTTTTGGGGGTTTTTTTGTTTTTTTTAACATGGCTTCACTGGCATCCATGCAATATTAAATACTTGTCTGGGACTGGAAAATCCTGGCTGGAAGTCTTTAATGTGTGTGTGTGTGTGTGTGTGTGTGTGTGTGTGTGTGTGGCAGGGTGTTGCAGTGCTTCTTTCTCTTTCCTCACTCTTTGTGTATTTTCACTGCTCTGTGATGAGAATTCCTTAGTACTCTGACTAACTTTTATTTGTACAGCGCTTACAACAATAGAGAGCGTCACGAAGCAGCTTTACAGAAATCTGGATGTAGGTTAAGAACCAAGAGGCGGGGGGGGGGGGGAAGCTCCCTGAGATGGCATGAGGAGGAAACCTGAAAATAAAACTTGTACTATTAAACACTGTTGCTAATTTGTCGAGTCATGGGAACCAAAATCTTCATAGCATCTTCAACGCACCATGGCAGCTCATCCCAGTGTGTCACTCAGCTCTCCGTTTGTGTGTGTCTCTCTCTCTCTCTCTATCTCTCTCGTGTTCAGGCCGCATGGGATGCCCACATCCTGGCGCCGATGGCCTGCTCATGCTCAATGGTAATTACATCAGCCAATCACATCTCTCTGTGCTCCTTCCTACTGACCCCATCATCTGTAACCCAATAGCACTGCATTTACAGCGTATCTGTTTACATTACAGCGCTGAATTGTGTAGTTTATTACAGCTGTATGACATTACTGACATTAGGGAACGTATTAGATGTAATGATACTTGCTGAAATGCTTACCAGATTTACATTCCTCACTCTTGTAACTTCTTCACTTTCTCATCGGCCAATATTATACAAATTCATATTAGTTACCGAATAATAGTTAGTTAAGGAATTTTACTCGTCAGTTGTACTGTAAAATTCATTTAGATGGAAACTAAGACTTAAAATGTCTGTCTGAGGACAAAAGCTAAATAATAACTAAATAATAATTCACCCTTCTCCTGAAAATATATATGACAAATTGTAGGCTAATGAAATCTTTGTGAGTGGAAGCAAATTAGCAAACAAAGGCAAGCAAGGAGCGAACGCTAACCCGCGAACAAAAGCAAACCACCGGACGGAAGAAAACCAGCGAGTGAAAGCTAATCGGTGAAAGAAAATAATAACCTCGTGAGTGAGAGCTAACCAGCGAACAAAAGCAAACCCAGCAAATGAAAACTAACCAGCGGATGAACGCAAAGCGGTGAAGGTAAGCTAAATAAGTGAATGACCGGCAAACAATAAGGCAAATAATAATAAGGCAAACCGGCAAACAAAAGCAAACCAGCAAGTGAAAGCAAACCAGTGGGAAAAAAATAACCTTGCGAGCGAGAGCTTACCAGCAAACAAAAGCAAACCAGCAAACGAAAACAAACCAGCGAAGGAACGCAAATGTAACACAGATGAAACACGGTGCGTGAAAGCAAACCAGTGAAGGAAAGCTAAATGAGTGAATAAAACCAAACCAGTAAGCGAAAGCAAGCCAGTGAAAGAAAAACAACGTTGCGAGCGAGACAAAAGCTAACCAGCAAATGAAAGCAAACTTGTGAAGGAAAGCTAACAAAAGTGAAGAAGAAGCAAACGAGCGAACGAATTGAAGGGAAGCTAAATAAGTGGGGAAAAAAGCAAACAAGCCAGCAAAGCAAACAAGTTAGCAAAAGAAAACGAGTTAGCCAAAGCAAACAAGCGGACAAAAGTTAAAACCAGTGAGTGAACGCAAGCCAACAGACAAAAGCTAACCAGCAAGCGAAAGTTCATTTGGTAGCTTGAACCACATCGACACTCCTGTTTGCACTATTTTGTTTTGTGCTCTTTGAGTGGCATAGCAGGCTGTCAGGATGAATGCTCATTAGAATATTAGGCCACGCCCAAATCTATTCAGTGAGCTGTATTTTATACTGTATAAAATTTCTGGCCTGATTTTCATTCACGGATTTGCTGGAAATTTATTATAACCCTCGGGTTTGGCACGGACATTTGCTCTATTTTGAAACCATATTCCCTCAGATACTTCCACAAGCACATTACATTTAGACACTGTATACGGGGTCACAGCGGGGGGGACGCATTTTAAGCAGACGCTTTTTATAGCATGGCCTTATCACTTGCAGCCACCTGGGGCCACTGGGGAGGACTGTCGAAAGGTCAAAGGTTGAACTGGGGGTGTCTGGAAAAAAAAGCCTTCCACCATTTTGTTGATCTTGGATTGATTTCATCCAATCCTGTTCTGGTCGTGTCCCAGTGCTCACTTAGTGTCTGCGAGAGGAATATCACAATCAAATTTTGCAGGGAGAGGAAAAAAAAAAAAAATCGAATTAGGGTTAAGTGCTTTTTCTGCAGTAGACATGTCGTCCCTCTGGAGTCTGAAAACCTCAATGTAATTAAACTGGTGCACTGGCACCATATTTATCAGCCATCTTGGCAGGAACCGCACTAGGATCAGATCTCCCTGTTCATATGACTCTTTCATCCTTTTACTCGAAATAGATCGATCGATACGTCAGTTTGCATTGGTGTAAAGGTTCTCAACAGCGGTAATACACGTTTATAGTATTTACAGACGTTATATTTATTAAACAAGCGCAACAGAGCGAGGAAATGAACGCTCCGTGTATGGGCGGTGATTGGGTGAAATGCACTACACGACCCCAGCGAACTGCAGGTACTTATTTACGGGACGCAGGCTGACGTGCTCTTGTGCGCATCGAATAACAGTAGAAGTATTAACAGCTGAGATGTTTTCAACAACATCTTCTGATTCTGATCCGCTGCAGCGAATCCCAGTCCTCTGATTAAACGCAGTGAGCCCGGGCGCTTGCTAGGGCTGGGCGATATATCGATATAATATCGATATCGTGATTAATGATTTCAGCGATACACCTTCCTGAAATATGGATGGTATGGTTACGTATTTATTTACGTTTTTAATCACTACAGATGAAATGGTACTGAATGGATGCCGTTGATTCGACGTAGTTTTAACGTTCTTTGTCTTTGTAGGCGTCAAAGTATCAAAATCAAACTCAGTTTAACACGTTTTTGTGTATTTTACTACTGATCTGTGGACAGTTTGTTAGCTAAATGATTATATATATATATATATATATATATATATATATATATATATATATATATATATATACTGTATATATTGATACACATCATGTATCGTGCCTGGTTGATTTTCATTTCACGGCTCCGCCTCAGTATTTCGCCAGACAGCCTTAAAGACAAACGGAACGTTCCAGAGAGCAAGAGATCTGTCTTCCAAACGACAAAAAAAAAAAAAAAAAAAAAAGAGAGAGAGAGAGAGAATCCGGAGAACTTCCGTAATTTCGTGCGACCAGTTAAGGAAATCCTGCGCTGGCCAATCAGCTTTCTCGTCAGACGGAGCGTTTGGCCAGACAATCCTTGTCCATTTATAGCAGCGCTGGAACACGAAGCAGGACATCTGCTTCGGCTGAGACTGACTCGCTTTAAGCTGTCCGATCTCCGGATCCAGTCTGTATTTTTAGCGCTTTACGCCGCCGTGTCTCATGTCAGCAGCAGCTGCTCACTTTCTTTCCTAATGAGAGATCGTCTGTGCGTGTGTGTGTGTGTGTGTGTCGGTCTGTTTCGTTCTCTTTCGTAAAGTGAAATGAACACGAAGGCAAGCGGCGATGAAGTAAAGGAAAACTTGCGCGTCGATATTTATAATCAGTATATGATTTTCAGCTGTGTATCTTTAGTTTTTAAGTCTTTGTGTATCTTTAGTCTTTTCTTTTCTCCTAGCGTAACCGCGCTAGCAATAACAATGTCCCACCGTGACGTCAGAGCGACACACAGACGCTAAGTTCTCACAGAAATAACGGCAGATACGGCACCGAGCAACACCTGAATCACAGCTTAGTCACAAATGTCTGAATATAAACGTGTATAACGTGTTTCAGGGAGGAGTTTTCCTTCAAAGCGGGCTGTCTTTACATACGCCATGCTGTTTTACTCACTCTGACACATGACTGAGGAGGTCACATGAATCATAAGAGTTCAGTCGTGGTCACGTGACTGGCTGCATGATGTCGGCTCACATGACTGGCTGGAGGCAGAGAGAGAGAGAGAGGGGGGTGGAATGTTTTTGAATAACCCTCAAAGTCCTCTTTAAACTCAGTCACTAATATCGCTCTTATCAGTTGTCCTGCAAATGGAGGTTTTCTGGATTATTCTGAGACCGCCATATTCTCTAGTATTAATGTATAAAGATATACTGTACATATATGATCACAGGAATTATTATTAATCATTAATAAGGAGAAGAAGAACAAACTTTATTTATAGGCTATTTTCCATAGATGCAAATGGTAGCTCAAAGTGCTGGGCAGTCAAGTAGTAAGAAATGAAACGGACAAGTATAAAGTTTCAATGAACCCGCGCCCACTGTAGCTTCAGATCAACGTTTTGCACGTTCTGAGATGCTTTTCTGCTCGCCACGGTTGTAAAGAGTGGTTATGTGAGTTACAGAAGCGCGAGTGTCAGCTCTACCTCTCCCACCAACCAGCCGGTTCCCGCCTGCAGAATTGCCCCTCCATGGATGTTTTTTGTTTTTCGCACCATCCCGTGTAAACTCGAGATCGGCAGTTTCTGAAATACTCAAACCATCCCATCTGGTTATCCCATCCTTATTATTATTATTATTATTATTATTATTATTATTGAAGGTTTTTTTATTCTTTAATTTGAAGGGCATCAGAGAATTAAGATTAGATTTCTAATAGTGATTCTACTATAACTGTCTGTAAAAAGTATCTCTTAAACCACTGGAAGTCTATAATAATCTGTAAGCTTTTATATTCCACTTGTAATTTTTTTTTCTTTTACGTATAAATCGTAACCTGGCTACAGTCGTGATGGAGTGTTTTTTTTTTTTTTTTTTTTGTGATTGTTGCAGCCAGAAATGCTCGAAATTTCGCTGCGGCTTCTTTCAGACTTTGCGAGTTTTTCGCGCTTTTTCTTGCGGAAAACTGCTCGAATGGGCGAAACAGTTCTGCGCCGTCTTCCGCGGTGATGTCCGTTGACGGATGAGACATTTGAGCTGTACTCGGGTCCGACGCACGTGAACCGAAGAGGCTGAATGCGCGTTGTGATGACGTTACACGAAGCACATCAAGCACTACCCAGAATAAAGATTTTAGAGAAATTACTAGAAATATCCCTGTCTCTTCCTTCCACAATCATATGCCACTGTACTACTAAAATATATGTGCTGACAAAATGTGTATGGAGAAGTCTGAATGGTCTTGTATATGTTTTTGTGTATGATATGTGTATACAGCGTGTGCCTGTTCATGGGCTGCTAATTAGCGAGAAGTCGATTTGACACATTTTCCCCAAAACCTCAAATGCAAATCAGTAAGCCACGCCATGTTTGCTGTATGACTTAACAAGCCTCACCCTTTCTTTAAACAGCAAGGTTTTAAAGCTTCCGAATCGAACGGCCGCACGAAACGGCACAGAAAGTCCACATTTACCGAACCTTAAAACTTCAGGAGGAGGTCTGTCATGCTTTATACCGCCGCTATGTTGAGTTCTCGATCCTGATTGGTCAAAACACGTCGAGTAACTTTCTATAACAGCAGCTCTGACAGTAGTGCGGGCCGTAATTCAAATTCGCGGGTTTAATCCTAACGCGCTTGTCCTAGTACGATATCGTTTCTATGGTAACAACTCGTTCACAGGGACTTGTACGGTGACGCTTAACGCAATCTAAGTGTGATAATAATATACAGATAGAAATGTGGGGTTTCTTCTTCAGTCTTATTGAAGAGGCTGGTGATGGAACGGCTATTTATGGCTGCTATTGCGTAAGAGGTAACTGGAACTGACTTGTTTCGTGGACGTTTCGCAACATTAAAATGTAACCATGAACAGATAAAAAGCACAACGTGCTGTTTGTTAACTAATAAACGAGTCTAGTGACCGGAAATCCGTTGTGGTATATACGAGGAACGAAAAAATGATCAACTTCACACAACCCTGAAATAACGGTGATAACATAGTTACGCCGTGAACTAAGATTCCGAAATACGGACTATCCCTGCTGTTTTATGGAAGTATTTATTTCAAAAGTTTGAAGAAAGTCTTCGAGCATGTATTTACGCAAAATATTTTGGGTGAGAGAGATTTCCATTAGCCTCGTTGCTCCAGTGAAAACTAGCAAACGTCAGACATCGAGCATGTCTCGGCTTACGGACATCCGGGTTAAGTGGAAAACGTGTGAAATAGATTTTTCCGCCTGACCTTTCCTTTAAGGTAAAGCTTCACTCATATCACAGTTTTTTCTACTCTGTTTTGTTTACATGCAGCGAGGAGTTACAGCAGACGACGAGGTAAATTTCACTTCCTGCACCGTGTAACGGCCACCGTACCTTTCCCATGTGTCACGTATTAAATTCAACAGCAAGAGTGCTGGATTTACTAAAGCTCACGTTTTAAACCTAGCCTTAGCTACACCAGCAGTGATTGTGTGGTTAGAAACAACTCAGCCAATCAGGTTATCTTGTGTTCACTTTTTTTTTTTTTTTAATTCATGTGACATTAAATCAACATGAACGTGCTGGGTTGGTAGATTTGTACGTGTAAACATACTTCATCACCGGCGTAGGTGGAGCGACGAATAAATAATTCATGTTTGACGGATCTTTTCTCTTTCTACAGGACGCTCCTCCCTCTTTCCAATAGACGATGGTCTCCTTGACGACGGGCACGGTAACCAGGGCGGAGTTCTGGGATCTTCCGGTTATCCGCATCAGAACGGCGAGCGCATCGAGAGGTTCTCGCGGAAAGTGTTCGTGGGCGGCCTGCCACCCGATATAGATGAAGGTGATTGAATCAGTTCGTGTTTCAGTCGTTACAAATTTTAGATATTAGTTTTATTTTCACATCATGATACTCACACTCACTCACTCACTCTCTCTCTCTCTCTCTCTCTCTCTCTCTCTCTCTCTCTCTCTCTCTCTCTCTCTCTGTCTCTGTCTGTCTGTCTGTCTTTCTGGACACATGCAGATGAGATCACCTCCAGTTTCCGGCGCTTTGGTCACCTGGTGGTTGATTGGCCACATAAGGCAGAGAGCAAATCCTACTTTCCTCCAAAAGGTAACCGAAAATATAATTTAATAATAATAATAATAATAATAATAATAATAATAATAATAGTGCTATTGACTTCTATGGAGCCCCTGTAGGGAACTTTGTGGAGAAAAAAACCCCAAAACCATAAATACTAAAAAAAAAAATCTTGTGAACACAGAAAACAGTGCTCTCTCTATCCCTCTCCCTCTCCCTCTCTCTCTATCCCTCTCCCTCTCTCTCTCCCTCTCTCTCTATCCCTCTCCCTCTCTCTCTCTCTCTCTCCCTCTCTCTCTCTCCCTCTCTCTCCTCTCTGTTGTATTTATTGGCTGTGCCCAGTGCTTGTGCAAAGGCTCTGATCGACTTTCCCTTTTCTCAGCTTGGCTTCAAAATGGCTTGCTTTTCTCCCATAGACAGCTCTCTGGTCTTCATGTTGGTTTATCCTTATCTATCCTTTAACAACAAATGCAGTCTTCACAGGCAGGGGTCAAGCCAAGAAGTAGATATTCGGAGCTATTAATTCTTTAAACAATCCATTTAACAGGGCACACCTGGGCGGCAAAAGACACCCATCAGTCGCGTGTTCCAATATTTTTGATCACTTGACAAAATGAGCGGGTTCAAACGAGACGTGCCGTGTTGTAAGTCGTTTAGCCCATCCAGATGTAAATATCAGGGAATGGAAGCTGAGGTTCCGATCTGTCGTCTCATATTCACCTTTTGATCTCAAACCCAAACAAAAGAATTCATACACACATCAGTTTTAACTATATTTAAGGACAGTCGTAACAGTATTTTTGCTCTGTCTCCAAGGTTACGCCTTCCTGCTTTTCCAAGAGGAGAGCTCGGTGCAGGCGCTGATCGAAGCCTGTCTGGAGGAGGACGGCAAACTCTACCTGTGTGTGTCCAGCCCCACCATCAAAGACAAGCCCGTGAGTCCGAACGTCCGCGTTTGCTAGCACTCGTCCCTAACCGAGCTTACGATCTGAGGGGAAACGATCACCTGGACGTAACTACAGTGTCCGGCATCGCTCGTGTAAATTAGATCACGCCAGTGGTTTCCCATAAATCCCCACGCTAAACTAATCCGCCTGCTAGTGCATGAGCAATGGAGCTGCACCGGCAGTGGAAAGAACCGGAAAAATGCACTTTAAAAAACGAGCAATTACATTAAAAAAATTTTTTTTTTTAAATAGCTGATGTGTCTAATAAAGGTCAGGGAAATTCTCATTACATGCAGATATAACATAAGTGACGTGTATGTACTGTGTATACGTTTTGAAACGGGATTCTAATTGAATTTGTGCTCTTGATATGGAACGATGCTCTCCGTTCAAAAGGTCAAAGCCGCTCGAACACTGTCGCTAAGCAACCGGGAAGTATAGGCGCTGAGCATAAGCTAGATATTCACGAAATCCAATGACGTAACTAGCTATTAATCGGAAATTAACGTGATATCAAGCAAACGCCGCGGCATAAATTCAGCATAAGGGAATGAACAGAACATAGATAATGTAAAAATATTATAGAAATTCTAAAATAAATATTTCTAAATATATATATATATATATATACATGTATAATTAATTAAACATATTTCATACAAATTGAAACTTTAGAAATACTCGCTTAAATGATGCAAATATAAAACTAAAGAAAAGTTTGTTTTAAAGTAAAAAGAAAAAATCTGTAACTGAAGATGAGGGATGTGTGGGGGAGCATTTTTAATCTGAACAATTTTAACACAAAACATTTACAGAGATTTACCTCGGATGTGCCGGTAAAAGACAAAAATGGCACGGTACTCAACACTTGTCCACTGATACTTCCGTCAGTTCTGCCATACGTCAACACTGAGCCACAACAACAACTCAGAGCTACCAGAAAACATCGACACACACGTGAAGTCGAGTAGTTCTGGTTCCCCAGACACAGAGGAGTCTTCAGGACAGAGGATCTTTTTTTTTTCTTAACGCTGTCTTATTCCTTTCTTAACACACGACACCATCTGAACGCAGCATTACTATATAATAGCACTCCGATAACAATCATAGGATATTAACACACACTCGAGTCCATAACCCCTTTCATTGATCAAAACCGGTGTCTTCTTTCCCCCACTTCCTTTTTCAGCTTCTCTGAATAACCGAATAATTTGTATCGACCCGCAGCGTCAGGGTGTGGATCAGCCCGGGATCATCGTATCGCATTACGGGACTCCGTGTCCAGCCCCAGCCGCCAGTGAGCGTTACTTAGTCTTTCGAAATCCACCGACGTAATGTTCCTTCCTGCGTGATGAGGGTCTGTAATGTGTTTGTCACAAGTCTGATCTGTCTGTCACATGTCTAACGTTGATTAAATCGGCAGCCGTTTTAGGAAATGTTCCAAACAATAGGACACAGAATTTGTCCTGAATAGAATTTGTTGCCAGTTTCTAGAAATAAATTCTAGAGTGAAATGGAAAACCGTGTTTAGCTGTGCGTAGTCGTGTGTGCGTTGTTGTTTTTTTTTGTTTGTTTGTTTGTTTGTTTTTTTTGTTTGATTAATTATAGTCTGACGTCTGCGTCTTTCAGGTCCAGATCCGCCCGTGGAACCTGAGCGACAGCGATTTCGTGATGGACGGCTCGCAGCCTCTCGACCCGCGCAAGACCATCTTCGTAGGCGGAGTGCCCCGTCCTCTGAGAGCAGGTAACACCTTCAGACACCCCGTCTGAGATATTTGTATACTCGTATGTACTTGTATAAACGTACCAGAAGGGCTGAGCCTGTTGTCATCTGCCTCGGCAACGGTGTACGGAGTCACGTCTTGTGTGCGATCGCTTCAGCATTGGATTGGGACTCATTCCTTGTTTAGCACTGCAGCAGACGCAACGTTTTTATCTATGAATAATTTTACAGCACCACGACCTTTCCGAGCAAAATGACCCCGATTTGCCGGAATGATTCGTGATATCCTGTCAACTTTTGGTACGACGGCTCCCCCTGGTGGCACACGGCTTTCAAACAATACGATATGAACCATCAGATATAGTTACAGTATCAACCTGCTCAGGTATTTCAAGATAACACGTTACGAGGAGCGTAGGAATGTTCATTTCTCTCAAGTCAGTGTAAACCGTGAACATTCAAGACACTTGAAAATGATATCTCGTTAAAGATAAAACTATACCTTCACATCAATCTTAGGATTTTAGAACACACCTGATACAAATAAGCCGTCTACGTTCATTGCAACCCTCAAATATCAATCCTGAGACCCTCCGGTATTTTAAACGTGGCTACCGTCTGAAATGTCTCGTTTTATTCCGCAGTTGAGCTGGCTATGATCATGGACCGCCTGTACGGCGGCGTGTGCTACGCCGGGATCGACACCGACCCCGAGCTGAAGTACCCGAAAGGGGCGGGCCGGGTGGCCTTCTCCAATCAGCAGAGCTACATCGCCGCCATCAGCGCCCGATTCGTCCAGCTGCAGCACGGAGACATCGACAAACGGGTACGAGAGCCGATCGGAGCTCATCCTCCATCTGCGTTCAAAAGAGTAGAGCCTCATGGGAGTGAAATCTATCGGATAGGTCTGAATTACTTTAGACTCAATTGACTGTCATAAATGTAAACCCGCACTTAATAATGTGTCGCTTTCTGGATACGCGGAAGGGCTTTAGCAAGGTCACCGCTTCACAGGGGTCTCAAGGTGATTTCGAGCAACCTGATCTTCCACATAACTTAAAAAAAACAAAAAAACAAGCAAATAAAACCTGTCTGGCAAGCTGCAACCGCTGACCCCACCCATCGCTCAAACATTAACCGAGTCGGCTTTACAAATATTACTTTACAAATACAGACACGGCGTGCTAACCGTCCCACTCCATATCCACCAGTGCAGTTAAACGATTAAATAGGTTAGTTAGATAGCAGAAACTGCTAGAATATTGCTTACCGTTTGCTATTTTGTTAAAACAGTGTAACTATTTCCCTACTTACAGTTTATACCGCGAATTCTCCATTCCGATTGGTCAGAAGATGTTGATTCATTTCGTATAACAGCAGCTCTGATATTAGTTCCAGCTATAATTCAATTCTTGTTTAACAAAGAAAAGAAAAAAAACATACGTTCTGTAAGGAGATGTTTTTGAATTTGATATTTACGGAAGGAGTCTCCAGTGTCAGTGTTTCCACGACGGTTCCACAAAGTTCCGGTTTCTCGATAACATGGCACGCTGCGTTTTTGTTTTTTTGTTTTTTTAACGTATCCATTTCAAGCGCACGAGAAAAAGCGAGGCCGGTAATGGAACGACTGCTTGTAGCTGCTATAACGTAAGTGATAACACGAACTAACTTGTTCTCAAGGACGTTCCACAACATTAAATGTAGCTATACCTGGATAAAAATGTAATAACTTTGTAATAAATTGTCACTGTTGGCAGGTTGTTGTGGTACACTCTTCCGGACATAACCGGAAAATGATGGTAAGCTACTCGATAAGAGTATTTCCACTTCGCTTCGGGATACATCGCGCCATCCCACACTGTTGATTATTCTGCTGTAACAGCACACCCCCAAGTGTGTTATTCCTTACATGTCGTCTTTCACGTTTGATGTTGACCAGTTGATCTAAGTCGAAGTCTGTGTCGTGCAGGTGGAGGTGAAGCCGTACGTTCTGGACGATCAGCTGTGCGACGAGTGTCAGGGGGCGCGCTGCGGAGGCAAGTTCGCGCCCTTCTTCTGCGCCAACGTCACATGTCTGCAGTACTACTGCGAGTTCTGCTGGGCGAACATCCACTCGCGCGCCGGCCGAGAGTTCCACAAGCCGCTGGTCAAAGAGGGAGCCGACCGGCCGCGCCAGATCCACTTCCGCTGGAACTAACGAGCGACAAGGAAGCGCATGCGCCTCGAGCCCGAGCTATCAGTATAGAGCACCTAACAGTATACAGTATATAGAGATCTATGGAAATATTTATCTTTATCTTTTGTAGCAGCCAGAAACACTACATGCCTCATTTGTTTCACCAAATCACACACTTTTGCTCCTCTACCCTACCCTACCCTACCCTACCCTACCCTCAGTCCCTGCATCTCAGGCTTTTGTGGTACTTTGGTGTTTTGTTTCGTTTTTAAAAAGGAGATTAACAGAAAAGAGATTCGTTAGGTTGTTTTTTGTTTTTGTTTTTTTTTTCCCCCCCGAATTATTTTTATATGTCAGATTTAACAAGTAGATATGAGAATGTCTTTCGCATGAGAGGGCAGTTGTCTGTCTGTCCGTCTGTCTGTCTGCTGCTAAACCCTCCCCCAACCCGTGGGCAACGTGCGCAATTGTCTCTGGATAAACACTTGATGATGTAATCCGGGGGAGCCGCACCATAGTGAGTGTCGAAATCTGTAAGCTCCCCTGCTCTAACAGATGCCTGCCAAGGGTCTTTACCAAAGGTAGTGAAAGAAAACGATATTCTCGCCTTTATTCTGTAAATTCTGGAGGAGAAAAAAAAAAAAAAAAAAAATCGAATTCACGCAATTTCAAATGTAGTCAATCAGCCAAGACCAAAATATCACGAATACGTCCGAGGCGGTTTATTGTTTATTGTTCACACAAACAAAACTGAATGATGTAACGTCATGTCGCCGTCATCTTGGAAAACGCTTCTTTTTTCTTCTTCTTCTTCTTCTTTTCCCTTACAACAATTTGATATCGTACATCCCCCTTTGGCCCCGCCTCCTAAAGCTCGGGAGCGTATTTGTAGCTGGACATTATGTAAGGAATAAAACACAACGTGTCCTGACGTGCTTTATTCCTCGTGTACTACAGCCGGCGTTTCGTTCACTAGAGAACGACACGTCGTACGGTTTTTCCGTTTATATTTACGCACGATGTCGCCCGCGTTCCGTGACATTATAAACGGAAAAACCGTACGACGTGTCGTTCTTTGGTGAACGAAACGCCGTTCATGTTATCGCTTACGTTATATTAAGTCGTTGCCTGACGAGGGAAAAATAAAAACGCAGCTTTTTTTTCCGTAACCCGTGAAGCGGAAAATTGTCGAGATGAATCAACACCTCCTGATCGGTCAGATCCGATAATTCGATAGCGCCGTGGTATAAGTGGATGATAAGGTTTTCCCGTTAAAAGCTAAGATGTACGGTATACGTTTGGACTTTTTACGTTACTTTTGGTTCGACACCGAACAATCCTTGGCTGGTCGACTTCATTTGCGATAAATTTTGCGAAATTAGATATCTCTCCGATCTGTTCCTTTAAGACGTAAAAATTATATATATATATATATATATATATATATATATATATATATATATATATATCTAGTTACTCTGTATTGTTGACCTGCAGGAAGACTAATACCTCTGGTTTTGTTGCAGTTTAATCGTGAGCTCCGTATATAAAACAAAACGCTTTGCTGCTATAATGAATAAACGACGTATTATCGCGATATCTAACGGCATCTTTAACTAAAAACGTTAACAGTTACAATCGAAATGCAGCGTGCGCTCTCACACGGGCGTGGAGGAATGGAATGTGAAACCGTACATGCATGTGTGTGTGTGTGTGTGTGTGTGTGTGTGTGTCTTTGCACCTGTTTTGAAAAAGACACGAGATTCATTTTATCGATCGCTCACACTACGTAGCATGAGAGATTTCGAAAAAGGCTCTCAAGCACAAGGTGATATCGTTGACGGTGAGCGTAAAAGGAACGTCGCG
Organism: Cranoglanis bouderius; assembly: GCA_023630585.1. NCBI lineage: Eukaryota > Metazoa > Chordata > Actinopteri > Siluriformes > Cranoglanididae > Cranoglanis > Cranoglanis bouderius. The sequence goes on from CM042570.1 coordinate 3,584,270, forward strand.
CCGAAAATGCGTACTGCTGAAAACCTTTGCATGCTTCGATATGGTAATCCGTTATACACAAATAGCGTCGTTAGCGTCGTCGGTTAGCGCCACTTAGCGTTATCGCCTAGTGAAGAAGCGGTGTGCCGTCCAGTGCTCTCGAAACGTCTCGTCTGTGTGTGGTGCGTGTTCGCGTCGGCGTTTAATTTAGAAATGATGTAGATAGCCGGACGTTAGAGTGCGTCTACTTTCAGTGCCTGCTACTCGCGCGGGTCAAGCTGAAAACGATGTATAATACCACACAGAGGAGTTCATGTGTTTTTTTTTATACCAGAATTCATTGAATACTGAGTCATATTCAATAAGTAGCTGATTATTTATTTATTTATATTTTTTTTTACCACAATTCATGCTAACGAAAGCTTGTTTGCTGAAGCAGGAAACTTGACTCCTTGAATATTGAGTCAAAAAGAAGAATCGCAAGAAAGATAAAACATTATAACTGGCATATTCAGTAGCTAGCTGACGGGTTTTTTTTTTTTTTTTTTTACCACGTATCCCAAATGCCGTGTCTTATTCCATGTTAACACTGTCTATAAAACGTTGCTGTTCACCGGGGCAGTAAACTTGACTCACGTGACTCGGGGTTGAGTCACGAAGAAGAATCACTAGAAAAGCGAACTAATAACTAACTTTGTCCGGTAGCTACAAGGCTAAAAGGCTGATGAGTGATTCCCTAGCTAGCAGCCTACATAACCTGTAGGACAGACAGCGTAGCTGACTTCACGCCACGTTCCGTTACGCGTATTTTAAATGTTACGTTCGCGAGCGTCATGCGGAGATGGCAACATCTTACGCTTCGGCCGTAGCAGTTTTTACGATTTTTGACGCCTGAGGAATGAATGTTCCTTATTAACTCGCAGCTTGCGTTGCCTCGCTGTCTTCAAACCGTTTCAAATCTGAAAAGCAAAATGTATCCTTTTAATGTATTTTAATAGATTTTTTTTTTCCCCCGCTAGGATTTTATTATTAGCGAACTGTCGCCTCCGCATCGTGCTAAAAAAAAAAAAAAAAAGACCCCAAGCGACGTTTCTCAGCGCGTCACGAGTCACACGCGACATCCTTCATCCAGTGAGACTACACTGTGCGGGGGAAGAAAAAAACGACTAGCGAGAAATCCGGACTTCGAAATGGCCGACGTTCTATCGAGCCGTTAAATCGTATCGCCACGACCGGACGTCGGTCCTAGCTTTAGCTATGTAGCTACGGGAGCGCGAGAGGTGATGTTTGTCTTCTGCGATGGCCGACGTTCTCGTCTTCTTTCTCTCCGGGTATCGACGTGGATGGAGATGTTGACAAATAACTAAGATTGTAATTAGAAATACAGGTGCAGATGGACCTAAAAGAAGGATTTTTTTTTTTTTTTTTCACTTTTTAAAAAAGTTTCTTCGTAGCGGTCCGCGCAGATTCCGTCGTCTCGTCTCTGTGATGTAGTGCAACTCCGTAGACAGTGTTAGGGACAATCTGCGTGGAAGCAACGGATGCCTGCGCGTCACGCCACGTTTTGGTACTGTACTCATCGTAGTCGCTCTGTGCGTGTCTAGCTAGTTAGCTAGCTAGTTAGGCTCCTTTCCGTATTCGCTGTGCTTGTGGCGTTGGTGATGTGTTCAGTGCCCTTCGCGTGCTCTGTGATCCGAACATTCACGTTGTTGTTGTTTTGTTTTGGTTTTTTTGTTGTTGTTTTTTTTGCGATCCGCATGTTCTTATTTATTTCTGAGTATTTATTCACGTCCACGTGCACTACTGTACTCTACGGTCCGTAGCACATCGATGTTATCGGGTCGGTATTGAAGTCTACTGTACACTCCAGCACACATACACGCAAAATAAATGTAAAAGGAAAAAAAAAATTTTCTTTATTAACGTTTTATTTCGTGTCTTCGAGACTACCTTTTTTTATTTAATGATGTTCATTCGTGCTAACTTATTCGTTAAAATTGTCGGACACGGTGACGTGTGATCGAGTCGTATATATCCGGGACGTGAACGGTGGTTGAACAGAAAAAGAAAAGTTCGAAAACAAGGTTAGGACGAGTGTCCCGGAGTCCACGAAGGAGCGTTCCCGACAACATTTAAACCGTCACGTAATCCCTTTAACGCTCCGCTGTAGCTGGAGTCTGTGCTCAGTACTGTGTCCTCCTCTCTCTGTGCAACGTGTGTTTTTGTTTTTTTGTTTTTTTCCGTTTCGTTTTTCCTTGTACGAAGTCGTATTTATTTCTATTTTTGTAGATTGGATTGTATTTTTCTATTTCACTTATTCTTCATTCCCCCCCCCCCCCCCTCCCCAATTATTTATGATTCAGCAGGGTTTTCGGTGGAAATATATTTAAAAAAAAAAAAAAAAAAACAAGCTAAATCAAACCACCCATGCAATTACGTGTATAGTGATAGATTAATTAATATATAGTTGCTTTTGAACATTTTAACGTGATTAAAAACTTAATATATTCAGTTATTATATTATTTGAAGGTTTTTTTATTATTATTATTATTATTTTTATTATTAATTTCATGGAAAACACTTGAGCCTCTCTGTCTCTCCCCCTCACTGACGTGCAGAAACTTGAACACACTTTGAAAGGCTGACTAACCTCGGATCTGTGTCGTGTCGTGCAATACTGTTTCTAACGTTTGTATAAAAGAATAGTGAGAATTACAGTGTATACCTTTTTAACGCAGATTTATTTTTGTCATTGCCTATTTTGCAGAGTTCCGATTCACGGTTGTCATTTTTTTACGGTCGGAAAAAAGAAGAAACCCCTTTTTTTCATTGCGACTATTTTTAAGAACCCAGATCTCTTTGTACTGATGTAAATGATTGTAGTTTATTTTGGATAGCGTTTTGCTAAGAAAAAAAAACAAAAACAAAAGGAGACTTTTTCATGCATTTCTATTTCATTTCATCTTGTTTTAATCCTTTTTTTTTTTTTTTTTTAATTTCACTTTAATAGTTGGAATAATACTTGGAATAATTTTTCATATATGTCATTAACATTATTTTGTATTTTTATGTGGAAATATATAAATATCTAATTTTATGATGCTAATTGCTAAGATGTTATTCATTTGAATTATTTTTCAAGCTGAGATCTTTGTAATATTGTTAATGTTACTAGTTTCTAAATCAGAGTCTGTGTACAGATCTGCTCGAGCGGTTTATGAAGTGTTCGGATTGTAATTATTACTGAATGGATCTTTGATATGCAAAATGAATATGATGTTGATTTTTATTTTGATTTTTTTTATTTTATTTTATTTTATTTTTTTAAATGGGGTGTTGATTACAATCTTTATTTCGTATTTCAGTTTCATGAATAAAGAGCCGCTCTGTTCGGACGCAGCTGGAGCCTTTATATAACAGTTTAATATATAAGTGTATTGGGGCTTCAAATCAAAGGGACGTAAGACAATTTGGACCAAAAAAAAAAAAAAAAAAGTTATATGTGTCAAAGAAAAGGTCTCAGTATTTTAATCACAGCTAGTACCTATATATACATATATATATATATATATATATATATATATATATATATATATATATATATATATATATATATATATATATATATATATATGTTAGGTTAGGTTTAAGTAATAAGCAAAACTAGTACATTATAATAATATGGTTATAATAATATACATACTGTAATATAACAATAATAATACTGTAAATATTAATATAATATATAAAATTTATATAGTATGTATAAATGAAAGACCAACATTTTTTTCATTGTGTTTTATATGTAGCCAAAATACTTATACTTAGCACAACACACTGATATCTAGTTTAAGAGGTTTTTCATAATTAAGAAATAAGAACTAATATTCTTAATTAATTTTACAAATTATTAACCATTTTATATAAAAATCAGCTAAATGTTGCATTACAATCCTTTTAAACTAAATTGTATGAATAATAGACGGAAGAGCAGATATACGTATCTCTATTAAAGTAAGGAATAAAACACTTGTAAGTGTACTGTAATTAGAAAATAATTAAGTTGTGATTTCACATATGATGTTATTTGTCCTGACGCATAATGGAGTTACTGGTACTACTACATAGTTGATTATTTTCCAGTGAGCAGATATGAGAGAGTTACTTCGGTATTGGAAGATTTATTTCGGTATTGGGAGAGAGTTACTTCGGTATTGGGAGAATTATTTCGGTATAGGGAGAGAGTTACTTCGGTATTGGGAAAGAGTTACTTTGGTATTGGAAGATTTATTTCGGTATTAGGAGAGAGTTACTTCGGTATAGGGAGAGAATTATTTCTGTATTGGGAGAGAGTTACTTTGGTATTGGGAGAGTTATTTCGGTATTGGGAAAGAGTTACTTTGGTATTGGGAGAGAGTTACTTTGGTATTGGGAGAGTTATTTCGGTATTGGGAAAGAGTTACTTTGGTATTGGGAGAGTTATTTTGGTATTGGGAGAGAGTTACTTTGGTATTGGGAGAGTTATTTCGGTATTGGGAAAGAGTTACTTTGGTATTGGGAGAGTTATTTCTGTATTGGGAGAGAGTTATTTTGGTATTGGGAGAGTTATTTCGGTATTGGGAGAGTTATTTCGGTATTGGGAAAGAGTTACTTTGGTATTGGGAGAGTTATTTCTGTATTGGGAGAGAGTTACTTTGGTATTGGGAGAGTTATTTCGGTATTGGGAGAGTTATTTCGGTATTGGGAAAGAGTTACTTTGGTATTGGGAGAGAGTTACTTTGGTATAGGGAGAGAGTTATTTCTGTATTGGGAGAGAGTTATTTTGGTATTGGGAGAGTTATTTTGGTATTGGGAGAGTTATTTTGGTATTGGAATACTTCAGTATTGGGTGAAAGTTACTTTGGTATTGGGAGAGTTATTTCGGTATTGGGAAAGAGTTACTTTGGTATTGGGAGAGAGTTACTTCGGTATTGGGAGAGAGTTATTTCGGTATTGGGAGAGAGTTATTTTGGTATTGGGAGAGAGTTATTTCGGTATTGGGAGAGAGTTATTTTGGTATTGGGAGAGTTATTTCAGTATTGGGAAAGCGTTACTTTGGTATTGGGTGAGAGTTACTTTGGTATTGGGTGAGAGTTACTTCGGTATTGGGTGAGAGTTACTTCGGTATTGGGTGAGAGTTACTTCGGTATTGGGTGAGAGTTACTTTGGTATTGGGTGAGAGTTACTTTGGTATTGGGTGAGCGTTACTTCGGTGTTGGAGAGTTACTTCGGTATTGGGGGAGAGTTACTTTGGTATTGGAGAGTTACTTCGGTATTGGGGGAGAGTTACTTCAGTACTGTAAGAGATCATTTGGTATTCAAAGAGTTAATTCGGTATTGGAAGAGAGTTACTTTGATACTGTGAAAGGTAATTTGGTATTGAAAGGGTTAATTCAGTACATAAAGATAACTTGGTATTGGAAGACTTAGTTTGGTTTTGGAAGAGCTAATTCAGTACTGTAAAAGTTAATTGGTTATTGGAAGAAAGTTACTTAGATACTGTAAAAGTTAATTGGGTACTGGAAGAGGTTCTTCAGTAATGTAAAATATAATTTGGTATTGGAAGACTTAGTTTGGCATTGAAAGAGTTAACTCCTTTATAGGGACAAGAACCGAAACCGAAACTTAAATAAGAAACATCGCTTAAAAATTGACGTCTTGTGAAGAATATGACAAGTAAGTTACCTCCAGCGGTGTTTTAAACATCAGATTATCCCCTTTAAAGACACATTATTAGGCTAGACATGCTAACAAACCTTAGTCTATGTGCTTACTGAAGTGCACGAGCTCAGCGTTTCCGCCTCAGGGTTGATACAGATTCCGGTTATCCAATATAATCCAAATATGTTTGTGTCACTGTCTGTACATTAATAAGTTTGGAATATCGAAACGGTTGGCTATAGGAAACGAAACGTTTGTAAAGATGTGTAAATGAATTAAGTTTGTTTTATAAACTGACGCATGGACGTATTCCAGAACTACTCTGATAAATGAATCATGTGAATCGATCCACAAGCAGGAACCAATCGGTTTTCTTTTCCGTCGTGTAATGCAAATATCTTTGTTCATTTTTGTACATTCGTGATGAGGACGGAATAAAGTTTGTTTCAGGAACCGCTCGAGGTGAGGGACATTTCGCGACTGGTCATTCTTGAACAACTGTTTTGAACAAACCAAATGAATCGATTCACAAGCAGGAACGAATCGACTTTTATTTTCTTCTACACAGTATAACAAGGTGAGAGCGTTTACTGAGAAATACTACAGGTGTTATATTGTTATATATCAATCAGCGGTTATTATAATAAGATATTATAGTATATATATATATAATTAGCGTACATGTCTAAACACACAGTATGAATGGGTGAATCGATACTGCTGTGTCGATTCTTTCGGTCCTAACGTTTCTTTTTAAAAGGGTATTCTAATATAGACATAGTATACATTCCAATCATTTTATTCTGTACTTATTCATTTGTCAGATGGTTCCATTTTTTTTTTTTTTTTTTTTTTGCAAAGTACATGGTTTGTTTAGGACTGGCTCAGTCAGTTGTGGGATTTGAACCCACAGCCATTCAGTCACTAACACAGAATCTCTACCACTGAGCCACCAATCTCATTTCCTACAAATGATATAACCATTGTGTTCCGTACAGGTGATGCATGTGTGTGAGGGAGGGTGGACAGTGTACCAGTGTACGTGTCCTCATGGAAGATCAGAAGTGCGATGATGTATTTGAAGAGAGATTGGCCTACAAAGATGAAGGAAGTTCACCTACAAAGCCTGAGAAAGTTCTTGGTGCAGAAAGGTAAGAGACTGTGTGTTTCTGTGTTTCCGTACCGTATGCACATACAGCCGTGGACAAAAGTTTTGAGAATGACACAAATATTAATTTTCACAAAGTCTACTGCTTCAGTGTTTTTAGATCTTTTTGTCAGATGTTAGTAACTGTTACTGAAGTATAATCACAAGTATTTCATAAGCGTCGGTGGCTTTTATTGACAATTACATGAAGTTTATGCAAAGAGTCAATATTTGCAGTGTTGACCCTTCTTTTTCAAGACCTCTGCAATTCGCCCTGGCATGCTGTCAATCAACTTCTGGGCCACATCCTGACTGACGGCAGCCCATTCTTGCATAATCAATGCTTGGAGTTTGTCAGAGTTTGTGGGTTTTTGTTTGTCCACCCACCTCTTGAGGATTGACCACAAATTCTCAATGGGATTAAGGTCGGGGGAGTTTCCTGGCCATGGACCCAAAATGTCGATGTTTTGTTCCCCGAGCCACTTTGTTATTACTTTTGCCTTGTGGCAAGGTGCCCCATCAAGCTGGAAAAGGCATTGTTCGTCACCAAACTGTTCTTGGATGGTTGGGAGAAGTTGCTCTCTGAGGATGCTTTTGTACCAGTCTTTATTCATGGCTGTGTTCTTAGGCAAAATTGTGAGTGAGCCCACTCCCTTGGCTTAGAAGCAACCCCACACATGAGTGGTCTCAGGATGCTTTACTGTTGGCATGACACAGGACTGATGGTAGCGCTCACCTTTTCTTCTCCGGACAAGCTTTTTTCCAGATGCCCCAAACAATCGGAAAGGGGATTCATCAGAGAAAATGACATTACCCCAGTCCTCAGCAGTCCAATCCCTGTACTTTTTGCAGAATAGCAGTCTGTGCCTGATGTTTTTCCTGGAGAGAAGTGGCTTCTTTTCTGCCCTTCTTGACACCGGGCCATCCTCCAAAAGTCTTTGCCTTACTGTGCGTGCAGATGCACTCACACCTGCCTGCTGCCATTCCTGAGCGAGCTCTGCACTGGTGGTGCCCCGATCCCGCAGCTGAATCAACTTTAGGAGACGGTCCTGGCGCTTGCTGGACTTTCTTGGGCGCCCTGAAGCCTTCTTCGCAACAGTTGAACCTCTCTCCTTGAAGGTCTTGATGATCCGATAAATGGTTGATTTAGGTGCAATCTTACTAGCAGCAATATCCTTGCCTGTGAATCCCTTTTGGTGCAAAACAATGATGGCTGCACGTGTTTCCTTGCAGGTAACCATAGTTAACAGAGGAAGAACAATAATTTCAAGCACCACCCTCCTTTTAAAGCTTCCAGTCTGTTATTCTAACTCAATCAGCATGACAGAATGATCTCCAGCCTTGTCCTCGTTAACACTCTCACCTGTGTTAACCAGAGAATCACTGACATGATGTCAGTTGGTCCTTTTATGGAAGGGCTGGAATGCAGTGGACATGTTTTTTTGGGATTAAGTTCATTTTCATGGCAAAGAGGGACTTTGAAATTAATTGCAATTCATCTGATCACTCTTCATAACATTCTGGAGTATATGCAAATTGCCATCATAAAAACTGAGGCAGCAGACTTTGTAAAAATTCATATTTGTGTCATCCTCAAAACTTTTGGCCACGGCTGTATGTACAATCTCAGACATTCTCTTCCACGCATTCTAAACTCAACTCAGCTGAGCGAAAACTCTTTCTATCATTTGGTATTAATAAACGCTGAAAAACCACCCAGCTGTGACCCACAGACAACAGTCTGGAAGCAATAACATTCCTCAAAGCTTTATTTAAGCATGATGTGTTCCTGGCTGGAGAACTGAACTTATTACACACATCCAATCACTTCAGATGATACGTGAGTGGCTATCAGACCTCATAAGTGAAGAGTGATGTTACTTACATTTAAAGAACACACAATACATTCTTAAAAGTTTTCCTGATACCCTGAGGGACTGTGTATTATCCATAATGCACTGCGAGTGGACATCTGTCTCAACACTGAGGAAATTAAATGGTTTTTCAGTGAAATAAAATGTAAATTTAATTTATCCATAACATATGCAGAGGTCATATTTGTTTAACATACTTGTCAGGTTTTAACCGAATGCTTTCATTTATGTGGTCTAGAGCTGTGGTATAATTTAAAAATCATTTTAATGTTCATATGTACTTGAGCCTACTGATAATGTAGTAAAAATATTTTTTACCGCCATCCAGTGGTGATACTGTCAAACAGCAGGAGAGAGCTAGCTCGCCGGTCTCCAATTGCCTGTCCATGAAGAGTGACTGGTCCATGGAGCTACCAGATAACACTCCTGAGCAATGGTATATCAATATATCCATCTCCTTCTTTACATAATTGGCTCTGTTTCTGATCTCTAGGTTTTGTTTCACCTCGTTGTTTCCCGATCGTATTCTACACTGAGTCAACAGTTCATTGTAGCTACATTGTCATGTACACATATCATATAGGTGCACATTGTAGACATACAATTACAAAAAACAATAAAGTGCTGTACCGGATACACTCACATCAGCACTAAAGACACTATCGTATCTGTAGGAAGATTGTGATGACCAATTTGTAATGGCCATCAGATCGGTCTAAGGGAATTACATTGAGAGCAAATTAAGAAGGCGGAATATGTTGCTGTCCTTCCACTGGAAATGGGATATACTAGCACACAGGTGTCTCAAATTTGGACAAAAGCACATGAGCCGTCCAGATGTGGACGGAAGGTGTGGGGGCCAGTTGTGTTTGACAACCCTCTTCATTTGTTCAACCTGTTGGGTTGTCTTGCATCCATTGCTTACATGCTTTGCAAGCTTTTCAGTAGCTTGGTGGGGGGAAAGATCAAAGATTTCTGGTTCCAAACCCCACTCGTTGCTTCCCTTCTTTCTTAATGAACTGGTGAAATGTTGGTTCGTAACACTGATCCAACGACAAAGTAATATCCTCTCAGTGGTGGTCCCTTCGCACTCATAGATGAGGTACATAACATCAGATGGACTGGTCAGTAATTATACACCTACAATGTTCACTTATAAGGTTAGTGTACCTGATAAAATGCCAATTGCATCAGCTACATAATGTTTGTCACTGGAAATAAATCAGTTCTGTTCTATGTTTAAGGGCGTCTCTAGAGACAAAGAGCTCATCTCCTCCAAGCTGTCTGTCCATAAGGAGTCACCACTCAATGGATCCACCAATCAAATTTAAAGACGGAGCGCCTTCTGAACAAATGTACCATCCATATTTGTTTTTAGAGTACTTTCCTTATAGTGGTTGATTTTAAGGTTATATTACATGTGCCTGGTCTCTGTGTCTCTTTAAGTAGGGGAACGCGGGAAAGCTCATGTGCACCAAGCTGCCTGTCCATGAAAAGTGACCATTCGATGGATCCACCAGTCAAATTTAAAGACGGAGCACCTACTGAACAAATGTACCATCCGTATTTGTTTTTAGATAGAGTCCTTTCCTTCTAGTGGTTGATTTTAAGGTTATATTACACGTGTCTGTTCTCTGTCTTTTCTTAAGTAGGGGAAAGCAGGAAAGCTCATGTGCACCAAGCTGCCTGTCCATGAAAAGTGACCGTTCGATGGATCTACCAGCCACTTTCAAGGAGTCAGAGTTCTTTGTTGATGAAAGGTTGCATTATGGTTGCATCGATTTACATGCAATGTTATCCTATAAATGATGATAACCTACAAATATAAGTCAATCTATCCTCAGTTTACTCTTTGACTTCCTTTATAGGGACCAGCCAGGAAGATCAGTCGCACAATCTGACCAGCGTGAACGGTTGTATCTTTCTGCCACATTAAGGGTAAAGCCGTCAAAGCTTGTTTATGCCTTTGGAGGAGAGACTAAATGTTGACAGACTAAGCACGCACTGTTCAATCAAAGTACAGATTACGCAAAAGGACAGACCAAAGTTTAGTGTTTTTATTTTTCAATGAAAGACACTTTTTCTGTTTACTCTGTTCGGTATTTGAAGGAGTATAGCACTTGAAAAAAAAAATCATGAATGCAGCTGCCTGTCTATCTTTAGTTTGCCCCACATCATTCTTATTATGCCATCAATGAGACCTTGTAATATAATAAACCCGAATACAAACTATTGATAGATATTAGGTTTTAGCCTCACATCTAATATCATGACCAGCCATCACACGTAGTCTTTTTATGTAATGGATTTAATTGTTCATATTAGAGCTTTGAGAAGAAGTTTATGAGTTTGATGGAACGGGAGATGAAGAAAATCAGCCGGATTCTCAGCCCAGATTACACTGGATCTGTGGAAAGTTCAGAGGAAGAGGAGGACGGCAATGACGCCAGAGAAGCAGCTCTAAAGACTGCCCTGCACATTCTAAAAGACATGGAAGAGCCAGACCTGGTTGAAAAGCTGACTAAATGTAAGATGGACACTCTTCCGTTATTAAAATCACGTAGATATAAAGTAAACCACAGCCTTTTTACTGTACAATTCATGTTTTTCCCTTGTTATTTAGTTAAACGTGTATACACACTTCAGAAAAAACTCAAATCCAACCTGAAGCGCAAGAGCGAGCATGTGTTTGAAGGAATCGCTAAGCAAGGAAACCCGGCCCTTCTCAACAAGATTTACACAGAGCTCTACATCACAGAGGGTGGATGTGGAACCCTCAACGATGAACATGAAGTGAGACAGATTGAGTCGCTGAACAGAGTTCCAGTGGCACAAGAGACGCCAATCAAATGCAATGAAATCTTTAAACCATTACCAGGGCAAGATAAACGCATCAGGAGCGTCCTGACCAACGGTGTAGCTGGCATCGGAAAAACCGTCTCTGTCCAGAAGTTTATCCTGGACTGGGCTGAAGGAAAAGCCAATCAAGATGTACATTTCTTGTTTCCGTTGCCTTTTCGGGAGCTAAATCTCATGAGGGAAGAGCAACACACCATGGAAGGACTTCTTCACTGCTTTTTCAGAGAAATGGAAAACTTCCCGCTCTCAGAACTCGAAAACTACAAGGTGGTTTTCATCTTTGACGGTCTGGATGAATGTCGACTTCCTCTAGACTTCAAAAGCTATGAGAGATGTTCGGAAATAACAAAACCAACATCACTGCATGTTCTTCTAACAAACCTTATAGCAGGGAATCTGCTTCCATGCTCCCTGCTCTGGATCACTTCCCGACCAGCAGCCGCTAACCAGTTACCCGCTAACTTCATTGACCAAGTAACGGAGGTGAGGGGATTCAATGACCCCCAAAAAGAAGAGTACTTCTGCAAGAGAATCAGTGACCAAAGTTTGGCCAACAAAATAATCCATCATGTGAAGTCCTCCAGAAGCCTTCATATCATGTGCCATATTCCTGTCTTCTGCTGGATCTCTGCCACAGTGCTTGAGAGGCGGTTGGGCGAAGCAGAGAATCATCACATGCCCAAATCTCTGACTGAAATGTACACCCATTTCTTGATCTTTCAGACAGTACAGAGAAATGAGAAATATACCGAAGGGAAAGACATGCAGCCTTGCTTTACCAAGAAAAACCTTCTTTCACTCGGAAAGCTAGCTTTCCAGCAACTCCATAAACGTGACTTGATCTTCTACGAAGAAGACTTGCAGGAATGTGGCATTGATGTCAAAGAGGCATCCATCTATTCTGGAGTCTGCACGCAGATCTTCAGAGAGGAGTTTTCACTATACCAGAGAAAGGTCTACAGTTTTGTGCATTTGAGCTTCCAGGAATATCTTGCAGCTTTATTTGTGTACCTCTGCTGGGCTGGTGCCACTGAATTTGACCAGGTTCAAGATCAAAATCTCCAGAAGCTTTGCCTTAATTCAACAATTTTCGATTTGCACAAGAGCGCAGTGGACTTGGCTTTGCGCTCAAGGCACGGCCACCTGGATCTTTTCCTCCGATTCCTCCTCGGTCTGTCTCTGGAATCCAATCAGAACCTGTTGCACGATTTACTGCCGAAGAAAATGAGCGCCGATCAGACCTGCCAGGAAACCGTGGCCTACATAAAGCTCAAGCTTGGGGAGAACCTTAGGCCTGAGAGTGCTGTTAACCTGTTCCACTGTCTGCAAGAGCTTAACGATCATTCACTCGTACAGGAAATTCAAACCTACCTAAACACGAAGAGTCTCTCGGCAGAAGTGCTCTCGCCAGCACAGTGGTCAGCTCTGGTCTTTGTGTTGCTGACCAGTGAGAAGAAGCTGGAGGTGTTTGACCTAAGGAAATACGTCAGGACAAACGAGGGATACAAACGGTTGAAACCCGTAGCCAAGGCATCCAGGACTGTCATGTTAGTATGATTATGTTTGCTAGTGATGATTATGCATTCACACTGCAGTAATCTGATGAGAGACAAAATAGATCAGAGACAAAATATTGGCAGGTATAATGGTGGAGTTTTAAGTTTCAGTGATTTTGCTTTTCAGATTGTCTTCATGCAACCTTACAAAGGACATCTGTCACTCACTGGCCAGCATTCTTGTTTCAAAGTCTTGTGCCATTACAGAGCTAGATTTAAGTTACAACGGCCTGCAGGACAAAGGAGTGGCGCAACTGTGCCTTGGATTGAAGAGTCCAAACTGTCGACTGGAGGTGCTGAAGTAAGAACCTACATTGTGTACTTCTCACCGTCTAGTGGTTCCCCTCCGCACTTTCTCCCTGGTCCATGGGTTCTCACTGTGAATAAACACAACCTGATAACAAATCCGGGCCCATAGGCATGGGGTGAGTTGGTTGCTCAGGGGGGCTGCTGGGGTTGCATCTCCCCTAGTGGTAACTGCCAGGGCTGCAGCTCCCATAAGTCCCCATATGGGTTTAAAAAAAAAACAAAAAAAAAAAAACTACTTCATCTACTTAAACCATCTTCCCTCATGCCTATCTGGATCGGGTTATTTGGGAAATTGAGCCCCAAAAGTTAACTGGGGTCAATACTTGTGCAATTTGCACAACTGATCCTCAGTTAGGAATGAATCTGTCCTTGTGAAATTAAATTTGGTATGATTGATTCCCCTTCCCAAAATAACCCTAGACTTGATCCTGTGCATTTAAGTGAGTATTCAGGCCAAATGGCTTGAGTTAATAACAAGTGCTGTGCGTTTTTTGTTTTGTTTTTGCTTGAATAGAGTATATAAATATATTATTTATTTTTTGTCTTCTATTCTAGACTGGCATTTTGCTGCTTCAAAAGAACTGGCTGTTCTAATCTTGTTTCTGCTCTGCAATCAAACCCTGGCCACCTGAGAGAGTTGGACCTGAGCTACAATCTTACTGGAAGTGATGCTCTTACTGAGCTCCTGGTATTACTGCCCAACAGTAGGATCGAAACATTGAGGTGATGTATGAAAATGTCCTTTCAGCTCCTTTAATTTTTTATTTTTTTTTTTGTAATTCCAACATATATTCTCATAGTAGTCGTGGTGTATTTCATACAGGCTTGCACACTGTAACATCACAAAGGAATGGTGTGCTTTTCTGGCCTCGGCAGTAAGCGTCACACCATGTCACCTTAAACATTTGGATCTGAGTGAGAACAACATAGGGGACATGGGAGCAGGAGTCTTTCCTGAATTACTGAGCAATGAAAATTGTAAACTTCAGTCCCTAAGGTAAGGCATACAGATGTTGATAACTTAGAGTCGTCTATGTCTTTACAGTCAGCTTCAGTCTGATTGAGCACTGTCCAGAATTGCGCCCAGTGGCAGACCCCCCGGGAAACTCTTCACACAATTTCAGGGACCCAGAGCCACATGCTGAATCTCACCATTTCCTCTCTGTAGCAAAGAGACAGACAAGATTTAAAAAGATCATACCCTCTCTGCCAGTAGGCACACTCTGAACCTAGAGCCAACCATATGAATGATGCATCCTCTAGTTTGGTCCAAGACATTAATTCCCAGTTTATTGTGAAGTTCAGATGCTCTAAGTCTGCTGAGCTGCTGGGCCTCCTGGTACAACTGAGCTGCCAAGAGCCAGTTATCTTTGTATTTTCCCAGATATATTCCCTTCTTCTGTTCCTTTTTCCCCTCATTCCCTTTCTTACATTCCCATTTTATTCCATGTATTCCTTTTTCCCATATTCCCTTTTCTTTTACTTACTTTTTCTATATTCCAATTTCCATATTCCCTTTTTCTTTTTCCTTTACCCTTATTCTACTTACCTTAATTCTCCTTTTTCACAATCCCTTTCTTTGTATTTGCTTTTCCTTTATTCCATTTTCCCAGTATTTCCTTTTCCTGTATTCACATTTGCCACGTTTCCTTTTCCTGTATACCTTATTCCTTTATTCCCTTTTCTGGTATGCAGTTTTTATTCCTATATTCCATTTCAGTAATCCAATTTCACACATTCCATTTCCCCTTTCCCATATTCCCATTTTCCTGTATTCCCTTTTCTTATATTACATTTTCTCTTCTTTCCTTTTCCTATATACCCATTTCCATATTCCCCTTTCATATATTCCTATTTTCCTGTATTTGCTTTCCCTTTTTTATTCCTTTCCCCTTATTCTATTTTCCTTAATTCCCTTTTCCCATATTTCCCTTTCCCATAATCCCTTTCCTCGTATACGCTTTTCCTGTATTTTCTATTCCATTGTTCCATTTTCCCAGTACTTCCTTTTCCTGTATTTCCATTTGCCATATTCCTTTTCCTGTATACCCTATTCCTTTATTCCCTTTTCTTCTTATTCAGTCATTATTCCTATATTCCATTTTCTGTATTCCCATTCCTCGTATACTCTTTTTCTGTATTTGCTTATCTCATATTTACTTTCCCCAACATTCTCTTTCCCATTTCCCCACATTCTCATTTTCTGTATTACTTTTCCCCTTATTCCCTTTTCCATGTTCCTTTTCCCCAAATTCCATTTTCCCATATTCCCTTTCCCTGTATTCCCTTTCCTTGTATTCCCTTTCCCTGTATTCCCTTTCCTTGTATTCCCTTTCTGAATGTCTTTTTCTGAATTATTTTCCAGGCTGGCGAAATGTAACATAACTTGGATAAGCCGCAACATGCTAGAATATGCATCCAGCTCGACGTCCTGGTGTCTCAGATCCCTCGACTTGAGTGACAATGACCTGCAGGACTCAGGAGTCAAACAACTTGCTTATGAACTGGATAAGCCGGCATGCAGATTAGAGAAATTAAGGTTTATCTAATATCCCTTAACATATCATAAGACTTTTATTAAGATGAATTTTGTATCTGTCCACGAGGAGATCAAGATCTTGAGAGACTTTTCTCCGTCTTCAGGCTCTCGTGTTGCGGATTCACTGAGAGAGGATTCTCGGCCCTGGCTTCGGCTCTGATGTTGAATCCCACATGCCTGAGAGAACTGGATCTAAGTAAGAATTTCCCTGGCAAGACAGCGATGGAGCAGCTGTGTGCAGCTGTAAGACAGTCCACCTGCACTCTTCAAACGTTGTGGTGAGCACCGTGCATAAATTTTTATACTGCAGCTGTAAGAATTGGAAGTCAGAGTACCTCTTTAAATGAATCATAAATAGACATAAATAGTCTATCTAATCAAAATTAAATAGACAGGAAGAAATTGCTCAACACTATAAATGACCAGAGGTATAAAAATAGCCTAATTGTTTACTCGGGTAAAAGTGCAATTACAAATGTACATAAATCCACTAAAATCTTTCAACTTACATAAAATATGAAAGTTTAAAGTAGAAGAAAGATTCACAAAAGAAAAAAATTTTAATCACGCACTGATTTTACTTACTGATGGCAAATGAATGCCTCTTTTACCAAACAAACAAGAAGCGTTAGCGAACATTACCTAAGGCTAATTAACAACAGAGTTAATCTGTCAAATGCTAACTAGCATAATCGTATCTCTGACCATACAAACTAGCTGAATGCTACAAAGCATACTGTACGTAGCAGCACAGAGATTACAGTGATTACAGTGTATTAGGTCTAATTCTTGATGTCACATCTGTTCAAATTTAGATCAGAAGTTGTCTGGTGCTAAATCGTTCCAGAATGACTTTACAAAAATGTGATCATAGAGAAATGTAAAAAAAAATATGAGTAGAGTAAGTCGATTTTTTTTTTTCCAATTTGGGACGTACCAGGTGAAAGAAAAAGTCAATTATAGCAAAAGAAAAAGTAAAAACGGTGCACATGGAAACACTGCAGAACCTTTCGTTCAAGAAACAGGAGCTGTGAAAAACAGATTCGATAAAACAGAAAGCTGGAGAAGGCAGGAAATAATTCTGCAGTATTCTCAGAAAAAAAGTATGTAAAAGTTAAACTAAAAGTAAAAGTATGGGTCAAAATTTTACTTACTGAGGCAAAAATCTACTTGAGTAACTCCGAAAATATCTACATTTAAACTCGAATACTCAAATATTCAAGAGTAAAAACGTATTTAATTTTAACTGATGAAAAGAGCTGACTACAAACTATGTTATTATGCCTGATCCTGATTATACATGACTAGCGAGCTCACTAAACGATCAGTCATGAGGAAAACATTCTGCTAACTCAGACACACCTAGAATCTGGCTTGCTGGTGTTCGGCATAGCTAATGTTTAATAACCTTTTGGGAATGAACGCTAAGGCACATTAGCGACAAAAGCTAAACTAGCTAGCAAATTTAACAAGCTAATTTACGAAACATGACCAGCAAGCTAATTTAACAAACGCATAAAAACATTTTAAGTAGCTAGCTAATTTAACTGGCTAAATTACATAACTTATCTAGCTAATTTACCAAACTTAAAGTTAATAACACAAGTTGAGGAAATTGCCTTGGGTGAGAATGTATTCAGTTTCAATAATACTTGAGTAAAGTACAAATCTTCCAAAATAGTAGTTAAGTATAGCAGCAAAGTACAATTAAATTACTGTACTAAGGTATTTTTCACTTTACTATACTTTCAGATATAAAAGTAACAAACTGTCAGTGGTACATCCATTGTACCTTTAGTATGTATATTTGAGCTTTAATAATAATTACAGGGGCATCATTTGACCTTAAGGATCGCTGATTTACCGTATAAGCTTATAAAGCTAATTAAAGGTACAACCATATGCACCTTGTCAGGTAAACGAGACATATTAAATGTGTTCACTTCAGAGAAGCATATATATATATATATATATATATATATATATATATATATATATATATATATATATATATATATATATATATATATATATATCTTTTTAAAAAAAGAAAAAAAAGTCTTTGGATGCTACTCATCTATTGTCTTCAGAAACCACTTCTAATCCTGCACTGCTACAGGAAAATATTTAATGATAAATCATGATTTAAATGGTGCTAACTAATGACTGAATTTGCTCATACAGCGTGGACCAATGTGGCCTTGACTCAGAAATATGCGCCTTCCTCGCCAAAACCCTTAGCCAGAACTCGAGTCTGAGGGAGCTAAGCCTCAGCAATAATGAACTCGGAGATGTGGGAGTAAGGACGCTCTTCACCGGGCTACAGAGTGGACGTTGCACCCTGAAGATCCTGAGGTAGAGTTCAAAACCTTATAACATAATCAGCGTAGCCTTCTTTCCCTTCACCATCGAACGTTCTACCGGTTTGATCTTGTAACCTTTAATGACTTATTAACCCGTGTTAAACGAGCAAACGGGTACTAAACTGGTGTAACAAAAAGAATTTGGCTATATTAGTGCTGAGTCGTGTAAATACCACAATCTGATTGCCTGATTCAGATTAAGACAATATTCTGATTCCCCAAATTCTGATTCTCACCCCTGGAATATGCCTATTTTAATCGGAAATTTGTTCCAGGTAAACACCTAATTCAGAAACTCCACTGAAAGGAGATATATGCGCGTGCTCAGTCTGCATGGAACTGTAGGTAGCAACCGCAGCATCTTGAATCTCCCGGGAAATAACAGCGGGAGAGGAAAAGCGCAGATCGGCATACTCACAACAACCACAAGTGTTAGGATTTCCCCTCGCGCTGAAGCGGGCGAGCAGCGCACTTCCGCATTCACGGACCCTCGTTTTGTTTAGGTCGCCACGTGTATCTTTGTTTTGGTTCACTGTCTTGTCTCCGCCCCTGTGTGTTCGTTGGTTATGTTCCTAATCTGTTATTATGTGTCTCAGGTGTTTTGTGTTTGAGTCTCGTTTAGTCCACGTATTTAAACCCCTTTGTTTCTTCGCCTAGTTACGTTGTTTCTTTGTCTCATACCAAGCCTTGTTTATCTGGACTGTCGTTTCTGGTGTTTTGATCTTCGCTACGGTTTCACGATATTGGATTATCGCCTCGCCCCTTTGGATACTGTTTGCCGTGCTCCTGACCTGGACTGTCTATGGATTCTGCCTCTGCCTTGCGTGTTTCACGTGTTCCTATACTTTTGAATATATACCCAATAAAGTGACTTTTCCCCCTGCGCTTGCATCCAGCGCCCGTTTCTGCGCCCCTAACAACAGGAATATTCCGATTCCTGTACGCATATAAACATCGTATTCGGAATATGGCGGCAACCCGAGTATAGACCTTAAATGGAATTTGATGTGCATGTAAACAGATGAGTATTTAAATAAGTTTAAAAATAAACAACTATGCAAATGTACAAAAACTGTCTGCCCTCTTCCGCATGCATGAGCTCAGAGATGCTCATGATTGGCTAGTGTCGCCGTGATTGATAAGGAAGAGAGTGTCAGTTTTGCTCTTTTGGACTTCCGATGATAGCACGAAGCTTAAGCGTGCACACCCTTAAGAATAAAATTCAGTTTTGCTCATTTGCAAACCACGAATTTCAATTCAATTTTCAAAAAAAAAAAATTCTAAATATCAATTTCAAAACAATAATGTTCACATTTAAATGACAGTCACAGTACCATATAAATAACTTTTGTTGTTGTTGTTGTTGTTTTGTTTTCTGACAGTGTACCTGTCGTATAACGGTTGTCCTCTCACCTTCTACTTTGCAGACTGGCTAACTGTTCCCTGACTGACAGCAGTTGTGAGTTCTTGGCCCCTGCACTAAGCTCAAGCACCACAGGCCTGTCAGATCTGGACCTGAGCGGCAACAGCCTCAGCCAAACCAGAGCCAGTTTCCTGTGCTCGATATCGAACATAAATCTTACACTGCGATAAGAACTGCTAAACCCCATGTTTCCTTTATCTCAATTATGGGTATCTTTGCATAGTTTTGTAGCTACCACACCAGATTCAATCAATAATCTCCTTCTCATGACATTCATGAGCTGGTACATGTGTGTTTGAACACTAAAATGGGCAGAACATGGAGTTTAGGCCTGGAATTATACTGTAATTCATCTTCAAAGGTGTCCATTTACAAAATTTCTTTCCTATTTTTTTTAATCATCTGTTGGCATTTCTGGAAACAATGTATCTGAGTTTGAATAAAATCTTTGGGAAAGAATTTTTAGAATGTTAGAATCCTTTAGAAGCCCCAATTTTAACTTTGTATGTAAATAAAAATAAAAAAAACAATATCTTTCTAAAACAAGGAGAGTTTTCTTTTTATATTATTTTCAAGACTTAAAGAATATGCAAGGAATAAAACACTTGGGGTTGTGCTGTTACAGGAAACTAATCAGTAACAGGGTGGTGTGATGCAGCCAGAAGTGTTTTATTCCCCTTATACCACAGGATTATTCCAATGAATGCAATTTTTATTTGTTATTATACAACGCGTCATAATTTTTTTTATCCGTTTCTAGTAACATTTAATGCTGTGGAATGTCCACAATCCAAGTTCGTTCCTGTCCGTGCCTCTCTTTTTGGCTCTCTCTTGAAGCTAATAGGACCAAAAACTAGCCTGTCGTGTTACCAAGTCCTGAAGACTTTCCCATGTCGGGAAAAAGCGCTGAAACTGGAGACTCCTTCCCTAAATGTTAAACGTTTCTTTACGGAAAACTTCACCATAACAACGATTTTTCTTTGTTAAATAAACATATAATCATTGATATGATGACATTTTCTGTGAGGAGATGTTTATTTAACATTTATGAAAGGAGTCTCCAGTGTCAGCGCTTCCTATCAGTCAGTAAGTTTTCCGACACCGGAAAGTCTTCAGGAAAGAGCCTGTGGTCTAAGAGGAATAAAACACTTGCTGTTAGCGGAAAATACCACGTAGTCACTGATTAGTTTCTGCTGCTTTAATGCAATTCTCTCAGAAATTCCAGCCTGACACTCTGATATATACAGTAAAAGTGCAAATGCAAGTCTTGTGGACTATTCCAGTCATAACATCATGAACTTTATTATCAGTAACTAGGCTTTGAGATCATTCTGTCTGTCTTCCTGGCTCGAGGACGCAGAAAGAGGAGGAGATCGGGGATCAGGGAGGGGTCAAATCAAGGCATCAAAAGCTAGACATGCATGAATATGAAAAGCTAAAAGAGGAGAGAGAGAGAGAGAGAGTAGGGAAGGGCAGAGTTCTGCTACACAGATGCAGAGATTACAGCAGCTGATACAACTCTGGAGACGCTTGCCTTTCCAATGTGGGCTGCACGAACAGTCGAGCCACACAAACAGATGTTGCAGAACCTAGATGACCGAGAAGAAGAAGAGTCCTGACAGAACAGGCCAGAGGGAGTTGCTAAAATGCCCATGACCACATAAGAGCAAAAACGGGCTGTCTCTTTAGGAATCATTACTGCAGCAAGACTGGACTACAGTTTACAGGGAAAAAAAACAAACAAAACCAAATAAGGTACTCATTTTTTTGGCATTCATTCCCTTATGAATCACATCACAACATTGTGCAACATTCACTTGAAACTGCGTAACACTTGTAATGCCCAGACTCTGATCAGATTGAATTATATTCAAGTGCTTGTAATATTTAAAGTGATTTGATCTGTTACACAATGTTAATGTTAATGTTAATGTTAATGAGCTCTACTACAAGTGCTGCATGTTCGTGCTTGGCTGTGAACACTGATAACTTGGCTGAGATGATTGGCGTGTAGTGAGAAGCCATGAGTCTTTTGAATTACTCACAGGAACACATTATTTCTGTACAACACACTCGTGCTTGTGCATGGCAGACCGAGCTGTCAGAAGTGTGTGCTATTTAATGCATGGACACGCTGGGCCTCATTTATCAAGTGTTGAGTACAATTGTGTGTAAGTGTTTTCGGAGGCCAAACTGAATGAAGCATTCCTGCCAGATTGACCAAAGTTTCACTGATTTTATGTTGATAAGTGCTAATAAATCTGTAAATTAAACATGTTCACAGCACCTTTACCTTCAGTCACGCCTACAAAACTCCATAAAAGGCAAAGCTCACAGAGAATGAAAACAAAATGACGACTGAAAGGTAATGCCGTGTACAGGCAGTTGGGCGAACTGTACGGACGGACACGCTACATGACCGTGTCTGTGATTGGTCGATACAAATGAGGCATGCCCAAGCTGATTCATTCCAAGATGAATGATAGATATATCTTCTTACTCAAATCGTAAAAAAAGTGTCATGAAATTTTGATAGCGCCACCTTCAGTATTGGAGCACGTGTACATGACAGCGACTACAAAACCACAGAGCATTAAACATTTCTTTACAGAAAGCTTCACCACCTCAATAATTTGTTACATTTATATAGCACTTTATATAGTATGGGGGGGAATCTCCTCAACCACCACCTGTGTGTAGTATCCACCTGGATGATGCGACAGCAGCCATAGTGCGTCAGAACACCCACCACCTATAGGTGGAGAGGAGGGTGATGTAGCCAATTCAGGGATGGAGATTATTATGGGGCCATGATAGATAAGGGCCAATGGGGAAATTTTACCAGGACACCAGGGTTATACCCCTACTCTTTTAGGAGAAGTGACCTGGGATTTTTAATCACCACAGAGAGTCAGGACCTCGGTTTAACGTCTCATCCGAAAGACGGTGCTCCTTCTTTTACAGTATAGTGTCCCTGTCCCTATACTAGGGCATTAGGACCCACACAGACCACAGGAAGAACACCATCTTCTGGCCTCCCTAATACCACTTCCAGTAGCAACCTTAGTTTTCCCCCAGGAGGTCTCACATCCAGGTACTGGCCAGGCTCAACCCTGCTTAGAATCAGTGGGAACCCAGGCAAAAACTGCAGGGTGATACGGCTCTGGCTATGATGTTTCTTTGCTAGATAGACATGTAATCATTGATATGGTGACTTTTTTTTTTTTTTTTTTGTGAGGAGATGTTTATTTAACATTTATGGAAGGAGTCTCCAGTGTCAACGCTTCGTATCAGTCAGTATGTTTTCCAACACGGGAAAGTCTTCAGGAAAGAGCCTATGGCATAAAACACTTCGCAACTATGCTGTACCACCTAGTCGTTGATTATTTTTCCTATAACCGCTGCTTTTATGCGAGTATACATTGTCTCCACATCAAGTATGCCGAGGTCTGTACTCTTGCTCCTTTTATAGGGCGCCATTTCTTTTGTCCTAATTGAATGGCTGGATTTATTTGTCTCAATTGATTCCTTTGTTTTTGATCGGATTTCTTTTCGCGTGTGACTGAAATTGCAGTTACTCATCAGCAAGTATATGATTTGAAGCCAAACGATTGAGCTGTGTCTACTTACATGTAAACTGACACATACTCAGAATGACTGGATTTTCACGAATACCACGTTACTTGTGTAAATGCTCCTGGAAATGTTTCACGAATTAATTAGGTCATAGCCAGCTTGATAAATGAGGCCCATTGTGTGTGTGTGTCAGTCTAACATCTATAATAAACTGAGAACTCTTGGTTTCCAGTCCACTGTCAGTGTGTGTCTTTTTGCATTTCTATCCTTCTTCTAAATCGCTTTCTGGATCACAGCTGCCACACGTCATCGTTCATCATGGAAATGGCGTTTCATTAGTGAGTAATTCAGTGAGGCCAACTAAAACGTTTTGTTCTGGATGATATCATGGATGCGCGTTTCTGATCCAGTTAGAACTGACGCTGGACAGATTTGTAAACCTCAAGTGGCTGAAGTTGTTTTATATGCAGTAGTCAATCACATATTCTAGCATAGATCGTGTTTCATTAGAATTCACGCAACCATTTACTTATAATTTATGACCAATGTTATGATATATAACACCAGAAATGTTCAGAGCTTTAAGGCAGTTCAAGCCACAGTGATCTAGGCCATCTCACGAACACCAAAACTTGGCCATTATATCTTATGTTTGAGATCAGTTACATTTCTTTCTCTTATTAAACGTCATTGTGACAACAATGTCAATATCCTGTGACCTCAGCGCAGTACATGACTGCTAACTTCTCCCAGGAATAACAAGGTTTTTATACGTATACACCCTAAAAATCCCAGAGTGTTTTTCTCACGAGTCTTTGCAGCAGCCAGGTTCTGGACTATATAACCAGATAAAGCTGTGCAAATGATCAATGCTACAACTTAAGACAGAAATAATCCAGAGAACAGCAAGGTCCTGAGATGCATGGGAAAACATGCATCTCTGGGAACGCAGGCCAGTAAGGGAATCCCGGACTGTTTGTGGGTGTGTGTTTGAATTTTATAGGCAAACTCGGGTTCCAGTACACATCATTCTACCCATTCGAGGACACATCTGGCCTTGGTGTGGGGCTTAGCCAAGTGCTAAGTGTGATGTGTAATCCTGTTCTATCCCAACAGAGTTCAGATTGCTCTGAAATACCATGGAAGAGCGAGACAGAGAAAAAAAAATGTGAAACAGGAAACATGGCTGAGATTGTTTGCACCATATGAGCCCTAATTCACAAATTATCTGAGAACAAAATTGATGATCTGAGAATAGATTAGGCAGGATTGGTCAAAGTTTCTGAGGGGGTGAGTGGGATTGGTGAGAATTCCTTCGGGAACAGGTGGGATTGGTAAAAAGTTCTGTAGGACTGAGCGGGATTGGTCAGAATTTCTGTGGAAGTGGGATTAAAAAAAAACTCAGTCCCGTATACTACTACTACTGCAAGACCAATATATCTAAAAAGGTAATGGAAGTCTATCTAAGCTAAAATTGTTACTAAAAATATGTGTGTGTGGCCGAATGTCTTCATTCCTCCCCTTGAGTGCAATCATTCCACCCCTTGAGGCCCCAACTCCCAAAGTTTAAAGGTGAAATTCTGCCTGCCATAAAGCTGAAGACTGAAGTGTAATGTGTGATTTGTGTGTAATGGACTTCCATTCATTTTTTTTGCTATATTAGATTTGTACTCAAAAGAAGAGCTAATCTTCATCAATAAAGCCCTAAAGGATACTTCATTGGGAAGACTTTATCATTTACAGGGATGATTTGTCTTTGTCCTTTCTAGGTCTGAAGATGCGGGCGATTGTGGGCATCATGTGTCTGTGCCAGTGTGTAGTCGGTCAGCTGTTGGAGGCCAAAGCGAAGACGACTTCACCGCGATTTATTTGCAGTGTCCCAGGTTTACCGGGTACACCAGGGAAGCCAGGACCGCCCGGGCCTTCAGGGGCTGAAGGCCATGTTGGAATTCCGGGAAGAGACGGCAGGGATGGTCGGAAAGGAGAGAAAGGCGAGAAGGGGGAAACGGGTATGCACAGGGCTTAACTAATCGGTACTAACACTCTGCAGAGACATGAAAGAAATGCAGCACAAGACCAGAAAATCACTGAACATTTTCCCCCCAGTGATCAAATCTGGCAAATATTTCATGTAATCAGCTTGAAATGTTTGCTCCGTGTCGATTCCCATAGATATCAGTTTTCTTTGATTTCTCTCCAGATCTGCTACCATAGCTCTGAGTTATTCTAACAGATGGAATTAAGAAAGGCTTAGAGTGTTTTTTTTTATCTTCTGATGACTGTGCTCACACATTTTGGCCTCGGCACATTGGAGCATGGCTGTAATGTAGGAAAACTGCTATACCGATCAAAATATAACAACATACACCATCGGATTGACCTGAGGAATCATTCAAGCCAATAGTTTGTATTTGTCACTTTACCACATTTGAATCTCAATTCAAATGTCATTTATTGCGCTCTGGGTCTCACACACACACACGCATACACTGAAAATGAACTATAGCTGGTCACTTTGTTACTTGCTAGTGTGAACATAGCTATGGATGACTGGTATAGTCAGGATTCAAACTCTCAATCTTCTGACAAGGTTGAAATCTTTGACAGTTTTGCCACCCAGGAACCAAATAGCTAGTGTTTTTAGAACTTATGAGCTTGCACTTAATGAGCTATTGAATTGTGGCTCTCTGAGGAATGGTATAGCATGTAGTAATAATCCCAGAGCTATGGATGGTAGTCTCACTGTCCTGTCCTGTCTTTGAACTATATAGGAATTAAAGGAAAAGTTGGGCCAACGGGCAAAATCGGCGAGCGTGGAGAAAGAGGTCCGACAGGTAAGCGAGGCCCAGAAGGCGACAGCGGAAACACAGGACATCCAGGACCCCAAGGACGCCCTGGACTGAGAGGAGCAAAGGGCCAAAGAGGCCCAGGAGGATTGCCAGGCAAGTGCCTGTGTGGCAGCCTGGTACCCAAGTCAGCCTTCTCTGTGGCCATCACCAGCAGCTACCCGGCTGAGCAAGCGCCAATCAAGTTCAACAAAGTCCTATTCGACGAGGGCGGCCATTACAACCCTCAGACAGGCAAATTCATATGCGCGTACCCCGGCGTCTATTACTTCTCCTACGACATCACGCTGGCCAATAAGCACTTAGCCATCGGCCTGGTGCAGAACGGGAAGTATCGCATTAAGACGTATGACGCCAATACGGGGAATCATGACGTCGCTTCTGGCTCGACGGTGATATTCCTCAATCCAGAGGATGAGGTGTGGCTGGAGATCTTCTTTAAGGACCAGAACGGTCTGTTTTCGGATCCGAGCTGGGCCGACAGTCTCTTTTCAGGGTTTCTGCTCTATGCAGATACTAGTTACCTGGATACACTGGCAGAGGACTATTCTTAGATCACTGTAAGGAATAAATATATTTTATGATGAACTCTACGGGCTTGGACTGAACTATTATTTTTAATATAAACAAATGACAAAATAGGGGAGATATTAACTTATCAGATGATTGCAAATGATACATAGGTCTTCATTTTTGACCATTATTACTATTTTGAACAAACAGATGTATTCCAGGATTCTGCATGTCAGTGGACTGCTAAACCCTCCTGGGCCCGGGACAACTTCCCTGGTTGTCCCCTGTGATGGTGGTGCTGACTCTTGATGTATATAGTGCCAGGTTAATATTTCCAGTACACATTTTCTTACAAACACAAATCTTTATAGACAGAAAGACATATCAAATGAGCCACTGGCCTAAAGAGTCCTGTTTATACTCACAGAAAATAAGTGGATAAGGCCATTTTCTCCTTCTCATGATCGGTGTCTTCTGGAGTCTGAATTTTCTGTCCAATAAAAATACTACAGGTCTGTGAATGACTCTAAATGTTGTCCATTCCAACAAGCAACTCTCTCTGTTTAAGCATGTAACTGCCTGCGATAATTAACAACCACATTTTTTGTACTGTACTAACTTTACTTAGTCTAAAATATTCATTTTTTTGCGAAAAAAAATCTATTCAATAACTTTTGATTCGTTACTGTCTTGCACAAATTCGATTTCCTAAACAGATCAGCTAGCTGTGTCTAACATGATGCGTATTTCAACACTTAAATCGAGCTAAATTAAATTATCCATGCTAAAAAAAAAAAAGAGAGAGAGAGAAAGCACCAGAACAAAATGAAAAACAGAGCATAGAACTGGACTGCAAGGCAAAAAAAAAAAGTTTCCTCTATGAAGAGTACGAAAAGACAAGCTGCACATGGTCTTCGTACTCATCGTGCATGGACACAATTATTTTTGCAAATACCAGTCAGTTGTTTTCTCATGTCTCGTAACTGCTGGCCTGCTACTGGAGACTTTAGTTTAGATACCACAGGCAGTGTGACTAAGTGTGTAAGAGAACCACTGCCATATGAACACTGTCTTCAACAAAGCCTTGTAAGGCAAAATGTAGGAAAGTAAACCTAATAATTAAGTGTAGTGCAAAGTAAACAATTCTTAAATCATCTGTATGGTTCACTTTGATAGGAACACCTATACAGCTATTCATTCGTGCAATTATCCAATCAGCCAATCACGTAGCAGCAGCGCAATCCATATCCATATATGGCAAAACTGGTTTGAGCTGACAGGAATGCTATGGTAACTCAAATAAAGACTCTTTACAACTGTGTGGGGAGCAGAAAAGCATCTCAGAATACACACCACACTGAACCTTGAGGCAGATGGGCTACAACAGCAGAAGGCCACATCGTGTTCCACTCCTGTCACCCATGAACAGGGATCTGAGTCTACAGTGGGCACAGGTTCATCGAAACTGGACAGTTTTAGATGTTTTTCTGCTCACCACGGTTGTCTGGCCAGTCTGCTCTGACGTTTCACATCAACAAGGCATTTCCATCTGTAGAACTGCCACTGGGAATACACCCTTTATCGGAAGCCACACACTCATTCACACCTAGACTTGCCAATTCATCTACTGGGATGTTTTCAGGAGGTGGGAGGAAATTGGTACAACCAGAGAAAGCTCATGCAGAACATGCGAATCTACACACAGACAGTAACCAGAGCTCAGGATCGAACCTGGAAACCCTGGAGCTGTGAGACGACAGCGCTACCCACTGCACCGCCCTAGCCTTGAGTTAATGTTAGACAGTATATAAAATGTCATCGTATATACCACTAAATAATGTGAGAATGTTTACACCAAAAATAATAATAAGCTTTAAAATGTGGAATTCATTATTACATCCTATAGTGTATATACACCAAGACCTCAGAATTATAAGATCTATAAGATCACCAAACACCCATAATGTTATTTTGTCCTTATCGCCACACAGGCTGCTGTATTTTATGAGAAATGAAACAATGGTAATAAATATTTGAGAAAGAATAAATGATGTTTCTGGCAGGACTGTATGAGTTATAAAATATTTCCATTGCCACCTCACCTTTTTAATGGTATACTTTTAAATGTGCTTTAGGTAAGATTTGTATAAATAGGTCTCTAATGGTTAATTTTATTTTTACTCATTGAGCCCGCCCCCATTTCCATCCATGAACACAAAGCTCCGCCCCAAAATGTATGGTGGTTCAACTAGAGTTAGCATACTAACCATAGTTACTATTAGTAAGGACTGTCATGACATCACTTTCAAGCACACTTGGACTATAAACATGCGACTTCTCCTCATAATGATTTATGAGGATGTGAATGAGTGTTGGGGGCGTGTCTATAAAATGATTGACAGGAACCCGATCCAAATACAAACAAGCATTCCGGACCAGACGCAGGTTTCTAAACAAGGATTTTTCTGAAACATATAATACACTTGTTCGAGACAATGGCTTACGACATTATTTTTAATCATATCTACATCATTTTCCATATTATTTGTACTAGTAAGAAATATTAAAAAAAAAAAATATTGTCTATTGCACCTTTAAGTCTGTAGTTTAACTTTAATACTCTGACCTACTAAATTAATTTTACTATGTCCGTTTTAGTATCTCACTATAATATTAGCCTAATTTTTACACCTCCGAAATGGTTTGCCTTAGCTTCATAATTTGTTTTATCTTCTATTTTCACTTTGTAGCTCACCTCAAGCGAAAACTGGAACGTAAACAAACAAACAAACAAACAAAACCCGTATTTTTTGGTGATGCTGTAAAGCGACCCAATCATTGCGCACGTCGTCAGTCATTACGTCAACAAATCTGGCGAATCAGAAACCGTGGTTCCTCCTCCTCCAGCAGCTTGTACGGTTGCGCTGCTGCTCTCAGGGTTTGGTTGCGCCGTAGTTTCTCTCCGTTACCAAGCAGCGAAAAGACATGATGGCGGTAAGAGGTTTTTTAGTGCTTCTGAGATTTAAGTTTTATGAAATATATGAATAAAACTGTGTGCTATTTTAACATGCTGTTTAGTATTTTGTAGTTGTTTTGAATGCAGGCGAAGTATACAAATGTTTGTGTTGTTATTGTAGTGTTATGAAGGTACCATTTCTCTTTTAAATGACTATTCCTATCATTTATACGGTTTTTAATAATAAAACCACTTTATATATGTGTTAGCTACTGCTAAATGTTTCTCTTCTTCCTCTCATTCAGCACAGCTGAGCTATAAAGCATGGACCAATGAAGCTTCTCCCGAATTGTAACACAGTGTAATATATGAAGGTCTTCCTGACTTCTTTGGAACTTCCTTCATTATGTCTACGTCCAGGTGATTATATCATGTTGGTAATCCAAAGAATCATCGTCATTACCATCTTCAGTATCCGCTTTATCCTGGTCAGGGTCGATCTGGAGTCTATCCTGGTGGTAACACACCATACACACACACACACACTTTAACACATTCTCAACTAGGGGTAATTAAGTCACCAGTTCATCTATGGGAAGTTTTTGGAGCTGGGAGGAGACTTGAGAACCCGCCGGAAAACCACGTGAACATGAGGAGAACATGCAGAACTCCACACAGACAGTAACCCGAGCTCAGGATGGAACAGAGAACCATGGAGCTGTGACATGACAACGCTACCCGCTGTGCCAACATGTCGTTCTACGGATAAATACTTATTTTTATTTTTGTAGCACTTTAAACAATTTTGCACATATACAGTATATTGAGCATAGAGAGCAAAATTTTCTGTCTCATTACTTGCCATTAAGTCACATAAACACCATTACAAATATCATAAAATCATGGCTCGATCATTAACTCAAGTCCTAACTCAAGACTCAAGTCTAACACCACATTCAGTCCATGAAGGTTTTGGTCACTGGAGTTGGATCAGGTGTCTTATATGAGGAGAATGGTTATGGTTAGGGAAGGACTGTTTATAGCTTGATTATAGGGACTAGCTTGATTTGTGGATATATACTTTGAAGTGTCGTTCAAAAAAATTAGAATTTTTTGCAACTTGCTGCAGTATAAGAGGAATTAAACACTTGGGGGATGCTGTTATAGGAAAATAATCAACAACAGGGGGGTGTGATGCAGTGGACATTTACGGCATTTGGCAGACGCCCTTATCCAGAGCAACTTACATTTATTTCAATTATACATGTGAGCAATTGAGGGTTAGGGGCCTTGCTCAAGGGCCCAACAGTGGTGGCTTGGTAGTGCTGGGATTTGAACTCACAACCTTCTGATCAGTAGTCCAACACCTTAACCACTGAGCTACCACTGCCTTCACAGTGGCCTTGCTGTTACCACCACAGTGTTGATTATTTACCTATAACAGCATGCCCCTAAGTGTTTTATTCCTTACTTGTTCATAATTGATGTTGTAGAGATTATACTGGAAAAGATTTATTTATTTATTTATTTATTTTTCTAGTGATATCCGGAAGAAGCTGCGCAAGAAACGGCGGGCGCTGCAGGAGTCTTTGGTGAAAGTGAGGGACGACACGCAGGTCTGTAATCCCACTGACTGGATCTTGTTGGTATTCTTTCTGACATCTGAAAATGAAAAATAAACAAACTATTTGTAAACATTTAAACATTTGCCGTCTGCTGAATTTCTCCATATGCAGAAAATACGGTATATTAATCAATGAATTAGTAAATATTCAGCTACTGATGTAAATATTCAGAAGAACCCAGACCTTCAACTTCACCTACACACAGCTTGACTTTAACGAGCGTCTTGTCTGAGGAGAACATGTAGAGTCGTAGAAAGCATGACACAACACGCTCACTGAGGTCTTGGGAAGCATTAACACACATACACACACACACACACACACACACTCACACACACGCACACGTTGTGGTAAGACCGTGCGCTGTGTGCTCTACCTGCTAGGCTCTGGTTCCCCCTGACTCCGGCACCACTAAGGAGAATGATCACACCACGGTGGAGGTTGGTTCTCTTCTCCTCGTGTCACGTTCTAGATTATAGATCCTTCTTTACTCATTCCTCGAACTTCAGACGAGATCTAGAACCACTCCTTTGTTCTTTGCTTGTCTCTGATGCTCCAAATTCCTACTTTTTCTCCTTTACTTCCTTCTTCACTGTTTGTTGTGCTTTGGGTGAGATGAACCTGACTCTCCTTCTTTATTTCATGTGTACAGCTAAGTGTTATGTTTACTGAGCTCGTCATATAGCTCTTGATACAAACGAATGCAATAATATAGAGCTTGGAATTATGTTTTATCTGACAACTCGGCAATTTTAAATTTAAGCCACGATTTATGAAGTTGACCTACACGCTTTCATTCGGTTTGCGTATTCCCTAATATTCTTTAATATTCCCAATATTGATGACTGATTAAGGGAATTTGGCCGCTGCATCACCTCATATTTATACCCCACTGGAACAGGAAGTCAGAGATGACCGCTTAAGAGTTTCTAAACACTCATGAAGGGAAAAAATGATACCCCTCTGAAACTATTGGAACGGCAAGGCCAATTCATTTGTTTGTGCTGTACGCCAAAGACATTTGGGTTTGAGATCAAATGATGGATATAAGACGAGAGTTTAGGATTTCAGCTTTTATTTCCCTGTATTTACATCTAGACGTGTTAAACAACATAACATACAGTCTCCTCTTCAGAAGGTGAAATGCTGCTCAGTTGGGTTAAGGTCTGGTGATTGACTTGTCCAATCTAAAACCTTCCACTTTTTCCCCCTGATAAATGTCTTACTGCGTGACAAAGTTCCTCCCGATTAATTTGGATGGATTTCTCTGTATATTGGTGGACAGTGTTCCCGTAAATTTCTGAATTCATTCTGCTGCTACCATCATGAGTTACATCATCAATAAAGATTAGTGAGCCTGTTCCAGAAGCAGCCATGCAAGCCCAAGCCATGACACTACCTCCACCATGGTTCACAGATGAGCTTGTATGTATTGGATCATGAGCAGATCCTTCCTTTCTCCACATTTTGGCCTTTCCATCACTTCGGTAGATGTTAATCTTGGTTCCAGAGTTTTTGTGGCTCATCTCTGTGTTTCTTTGCGAATTCAAACCTGGCTTTCTGATTCTTACTGCTTGCATCTAGTCGTAAGGCCTCTGTAATTCTGCTCTCGAAGTCTTCTTCGAACGATGGATTGTGATAACTTCACGCCTGCCCAGTGGAGGTTGCTGGTGATTGTCACTGACTGTTGATTTTGGGTTTTTCTTCACAGCTCTCACAATGTTTCTGTCATCAGCTATCGTTGTTTTCCTTGGCCGACCCATTCGATGTCTGTTGTTCAGTACGCCAGGGTTTTTTTTCTTTTTCCGGACATTCCAAATTGTTGTATTGGCCATGTCCAATGTTTGTGCAATGCCTCTGATTGATTTTCCCTCTTTATTCAGCTTCAAAATGGCTTGCTTTTTTCCCCATAGACAGCCTTCGCAGGTGAAACTGAAGGCTATAACCAAGAGTAGATGTTCAGAGCTATTTATTGTTTTCTAAACAGTTTATTGTAATCTAAAAGGACACACCTGGGTAACAAGAAACACCTGTCGGTCACATGTTCCAACATTTTTTGCTTGCCTACAAATTGGGTGGTCTGATAGAAAATGTGCTGTGTTCTATGTCGTTTAACACGACTACATATGGGATGATGCAAGAAGGCAATTTGGCTTTGCCTAATGTGTTGCAGGGCAAAACTGCGCTGTGAAAAAAAAATAAAAATTTGCACTGTTTTTTGAAATGTCCTTACTTTCATTTACTAGGGGCAAAAAAACCTTTCTAAATGGTGCATTTGTATTTTATATATTACCAGGAAAGTAAAACCTGAAATTCTAAACTCTCTCCTCATATTCATCTTTTGATCTCAAACCCAAATGTCTTCAGTCTACAGTGAAAATAATTGAATTGGCCTTGCCGTTCCAATAGTTTCAGAGAGGACTGTATAACTGCTGTAGTTTAACTAGTGTCTGATTTTCACTATGTACTACACCAGGAACTGACCGGCAGAGAGGAGGCCCCGGGTGAATCCCTGCGGCACTCGCTGAAAGCACAGAGAATGAAGAAGAAGAAGAAGGTAAAAATGCCACGGCATTGTGTCACACTAGGTTTAGTGGCTTATTGTACCTGTACTGCGTATAGCTTTACAGCAACATGTCCCTCGGTTGTCTTTCTTGTTGTCCGTTAAGCTTGGTCCTCTGCTCTTTTGTTCCAGCTGTTGAAAGAGATGGCGGTGGAGGTTCCTCCAGAGGACGAGGCGGTGGAAGAGGTGGTCACGGTCGTGCAGGAGCTGAAGCAGGAGCGTCTAGAAGACACGTGGGCTGAGGGAGGTCGCTTGGCTCGAGTACACAGAGGTGAAGGACTGTTAGTCTGTATTGGGATTACACTAGGGTGCTTCACTATTACAGTTATGAACATTAGTTTGTGTAGCAGAGGATAGTTTCATATGCAAAATGTTCTCAAGAATTCAATCTAAAGTCTAAGATATTTTTCAAAATCGATTCAGTGGTTAGCACGAAGTATTGAGCATTTGCCTTATTAATTGAAATTGTATCGTATCATAGCGGAGTAGGTAGTATCGTCAAATATCGAATCGCTGTCTTATGAATCGAAATAGCATCATATTGTATTGTTGCCAAATCAGTATTTGATTCAGTGGTGGTGTGAGATATTGACTTGTTGCAGTATGATTCCAGATTGTATCATATTGTAGTCTATTCAGTGATATCAGATATATTGAATCATTGCTTTATGTATTGCTGAGTCAAATTGTTGCCTTATGAATCATGTCCTATTCCAATCAATGGTATTGTCAAATAACGAATCATTGCCTTATGAATCAAAACGGTATCATATTGAATCATAGTCGATTCAGTGTTATATGGAATCATTGGCTAATGAACCGGAAATGTATCGTATTGCAGCTGATTCAGTTTTGCCAAATATTAAATTGTAGTCTAATGAATTCAAAATCGTATCGTGTTGTATCATATCAGATTCAGTGGTATCAACAGATATCAAATCGTTACCTTATGAATCGTAACGAAATCGTATTGTTTTGCTTTGTAACTCAGTGGTAGTGCCAAATATTAAATAATTGCGTTATGAATCAAAATAATATCGTAGCTGATTCAGTTGTATTGTCAGATATCAGATTGTTGTCTTATAAGAGGTTTACGCCCCTAATTATGAGACTTTTATTTTCATGTGGTTGTATAATGTTTTTTTCTTTATCAGAAGATTTAGCAGTTAACTATTGGCAGTAAAAGCCCTGGGGCTTTTGGGGAGAAGCAAGTTCTCAAAAAATTGGGATTCAAGGGTCACAAATCTTAATACACTTAACACACAGCATGGAGCTATCCTGACCACCAACATACACTATTGTTTTTGTAGTGAAATGCAGGTTTTCCTCCATGCCTGCCTGGAGTTTCTTGTTAGTAATGTTGGCAGCTGCCTCTCTCTCTCTCTCTCTCTCTCTCTCTCTCTCTCTCTCTCTCTCTCTCTCTCTCTCTCTCTCTCTCTCTCTCTCTCTCTCTCTCTCTCTCTCTCTCTCTCTCTCTCTCTCACACCTTGTGTCTCTCTTTCTCAGACCTCCCTCCGCTCCCTGTTTCGAGGGCCGACTCCAGTCTGTCAGAGAGCTCTGTGAGGCAGCGTATGAGGGAGAAGCTGAGAGAGGCCAGGGTAAGTTAACTCGAACAACAGCAGGAAATAACTGTGACTCAGAAAGTCAAAGAGTCAAAACGTTCTGAAAGCTTTTTTTGGGCAAACTGAAAAGAGGGATGAGAAAACGAAAAAGGAATGATGAAAACAATTACTCGAGCGCTTCGGAGGATTTGTTTGTGACATGGAAACATCAAAACTACACTGGATCGAGCTGGCTAACGGCCGAGTGAAGTCGGTGATGCAGATTTAACACGGCCTGTTTACACGCCGAGTGGGCGTGTGTGTCAGCAAGCAACATAACTCACACTCAAGGAGGAATGTGACACGTTCAAATCTTTCTCTGCAATCCAGCTGTGCTCTAATCAAATTAAGGTTTTTAGGAAACAGTTCAAGCTTCTCTTTCCACATTAAAACCTTTTTTAGTCTGCCAACTGTGGAACAGCATGTTTAAATTACCCTTAGGACAACAATGTTCATTCTAAAAGTTTTTATGACACAGTTCTGTTGAATTCTTGGTTCTGATTGGTCAGAAGGTGATGATTCATTTTCTGTAACATCTGCTCTGATAGTAATCAAAGGTTTATATTAACGCGCATGTTTTAATGCTATCGTTTCTGTAAATAACAATTCTTCTCCTTCTTCTTCTTCTTATTATTATTAATGTATTAAATGTATAATCATTGATATGGTGGAGTTTTCTGTAAGGAGATAGGACTTTATTTAACATTTAAGGAAGGAGTCTCCAGTGTCAGCGCTTTTCAGCAAAAAGTAACAGTGATGTATTTACACACTTTCAGTCCAAAGCTGCGAGTCTGTTGGAGCAGGAGGCTTCGCTGGAGCCGGCCAGTCGTCTGAAGAGCCTCAGAGACAGAGTGACACTGACCAGATTCGACCAGGAAGTACGTCTGCTCGCTATGGCGACTTTCTCTTTTTTGCTTTTACATCATGCTTGGGTTTTTTTTTTGTTTGTTTGTTTGTTTTTTGCAGTTAGGGACCTGTTTCACGTCAAAATACCATCAGCATGTGAGCACGATCCAATTTTTCAAATATTATGCTCAATATTTCAAAAGTATCTCGGAATGTATCTCACCATATCATAAGAATGTAATGATAAATACAATAGCTTTGATAATGGTGTGTTGTAATAATTGTTGTGATTTCCACTACCATAACAAAAGTTTTTAAAATGATCCCCTAGGGCTCTCCAGACCACGCTTTCAGAACCGCTGATCTAAATAATGTTCCTTAACACATCTTATTTATTCCTTTCGCTTATCCTGGCACCATTTCTCAATCTTCTCTGTCAATACACTGGATTTCAGTCATACTGATTTTATAGAGGTTAACGTTGATGAGAGCTTTATGATGCATCTGAAGTGACGTTTTGACCTCGCAGTCAGACGACGTAGTCGGCCAGGGTGACGCTTCTATCGCTGCCAGGGTCAAATTCCGGGACGCAGCCAGACGTGTCACGACAGAAAAAAGGGTGAGGAAGTACTCTGTTTTGTTGTAATGGCATGCTTTTAAAAATCACGTGATGGTAGACTCAGAGAAATGAAACTGAGACTGATATCCAAGTGCAAGAAAGACGGTACATTATTTTCATTTTCATTTTATTGATACAGTGAAAACAATCAACTTCAGAGTGGTAACAGTGACTCCGCATCATCACACAAAACCTCGCTGTTGATTGTTTTCCTAGAACAGCACGCCCCAAATTGTTTTATTCGTTACATATTTCCTAATGCTGGCATTTTAGATGCTGAGTAGGATTCCCATTTAAGTGTTCTAAAGTGTTTATTTATTTATTTTTTTACCAGAGGTGTTACTAAAGTAGCCATGTTTAAATATTATAAATTAAATGTAATGCTTTGCTTTGTTTTTTGGTAAGAATTTGTTTAGTGCGAGTAAATTGTATGACTGTTCTTTCCACCGAACAGACAGAAAACGGTTTGCCCACCGCCGAGGAAGCGTACAACTTCTTCACCTTCAACTTTGAACCCGAACCCGAACCTGGAGAACGTCACCCCACGGTCGAAACAAAGAAAGAAGCGAGGGAACGTGAAGACGGAAGAGGTGAGGAAGAGGAGGAGGAGGAGGAAGAGGAAACTGAGATGGAAGGGGAGCATGAAGGAGAGGAGGAGACCACAGAGAGGGTGAAGCACATCATATTTATTTACCTTTAATAGATATTGGGAATAAAATAACATCATGTGTCTATTATTATATTATTAGTAATATTATAAAACAAAACATTGTGATGTAAATTTGAAGAGCAGACTCGTGAAACGATTCGTGTCTGTAACTCCTGTAACTCAGGATGAAGACGCCCCGCTGGTCAGAGATGAAGAAGAGGATCTGTTCTTTATTCAGTCAGCGCAGGACTTCCTGGAAATGAAGAAGGCTGAGTATGTTGAGTACAACATTCAAAGAGAGAATGAGCTTCTCTTCATCCCCAGTATGAGACCCGGTACAGTCTCCCCTTTTATATCGATACTGTATATTAGATAAAAATATACAGATTGTACACCTATGTACAGTGCTGTGAAAAAGTATTTCCCTCCATCCTGATTTCTTCTGTTTTTGTCTATCTCTCATACTAAATTGTTTCAGAAATTAAAACAAAATCTAAGACAAAACAAACGCAACCTAAATAAACACAAAATACAATTTTTAAATGATAGTTGTTTATTGAAGCAAAAAAGTTATCAAATACCAACTGGGCCTTTGTGGAAATGTATTTGCCCCCGTAGTTACTAATTCCTCAAATCTATGAAACTGCATTCATAATGGGGTTCAGCTGGACTAGACGCAACCAGGCC
>CM042570.1:3627500-3760000 GCA_023630585.1 Cranoglanis bouderius
TCTGTGAGGAAACAAAACTCATGTCATGGATGTTAAAATTTTTTATAAAAAAAGGGCATAGAACTATTTCAAAGCAGAACGATGCAGGAAACAAATGATTTTTCACGCCGTCTTTTAAATAAGGACTCAATATAAAACAGGAGCTACTCATGTGAACAGGCAGAACTTGGAAACTCAACAGATTACGGAGTTCATTTGGAATCTGGAAGGCCAGTTCATTCATTTGGAGTGACACAAATTCTTGTCAACATAGCCAGCATGTTCCTGGTCTCTCTTTGTGCAGTCGCTGAAATCCAAGCATGTCAACCACTACATCGCGGGAGTCGGGGACCCAGACGGAGACTACCAGCTGGACGTTGATGTATCTGGGCTCATTTTCTCCCACCATCCTCTGTTCAGCAGGGAGCATGTGCTGGGGGCTCGGCTGGCCCAGCTGTACGACCAGTACCTCAGCAGACGGCATAAAAACTTCACCTGTCTCCTGACGGATAAGGTAATACAGCTTCACCACGGCTTTCGCTATAAGAAATTTGCTAAATAATACAGAACCTATTTTTCTGTGTGCATGGCTTCAGTTGAATGGGTTGAGAAACGCGATTCACAATATGCTGGAGCTGCATACAGGAGAGGGCCTTAGTCTGATGAGTCAGCAAATAATTGTGGAGTACAAACAGGAAATAAGGTAAGTAAATTTGAGCCTCTGATATTTTTGAATATAGCGTATAATACGGCATGAATATGATAGTTTGTGTACACCGAATGTCTGTTTCGCACATGTTTCATCAGACACACCCGTCAGCTCCGAGACTTGGAGCAAGAGAGGGACCGAACTCTGCTGAAGAGCATCGTCAAAGTCTGGAAAGAGCTCAAAGCACTGCGGGAATTCCAGGGCTTCACCAACACGCCCTACAAACTCTACATCAGGAAGTGCGTACAGCTAAAAACAACTAGCATTCCAACAGAAGCATCAAACTAATATCCAACGTTCGTGAGAATACATCAACGTACACAATGTTGTTCTTCAGTTAACAGCAAATATCATCATCATCATCATCATCATCAAAATAAACACCAAAATGAATCCAATGTGCCTAAGTAAACACTCAGCAGTCAACAATGAAAAACAGACTCGACACTACCGGAATAAACACCAGTGAAACAATCCAACATGCTTCATCAAACACTAAAACATTCATTCAAGATTATCCAATGAAAAAACAAACAAACAAGTGATCAACCAACACCTAACAACTAACAAAGTAATTATAAACGTGACAATAAAAACCAACACATTAACACAATTCCCAACAACTCCCAACGCAATTTCCAACAAACACCAAACAAAAAAATGCTAATAACTCTAATCCAATGATTTTGATCAATCGTTAATTAATCATTAATCCATTATTCTCACACACAAACCAGCATATTAATCCAGTAGTCTTTAATCCAGCACTTTCCAACGAACACCAACTAAATACTAACACACTAATACAACACTCTCCATCCGACACCAATGATTAACCCATTACTCTCCAACAAGCACCAACACAGAACTTTTCAACAAACGGCGACACTTTAATCCAATACTCCCCGAAAACACCAGCACATTGATTCAACACTCTGCAACAAACACTAATGATTAAGCTATTTGATTGTTGACTGTTGGATTAACATGTTGGTATTTGTTGTAATTTAGCACATTGATTCAGCACTGCCTGACCAAGAAAAGAAAAAAATCAACGCTTTTCAACAATCACCATCACATTAATCCAGTACTCTACAACAACTCTAACACTGTTAATCAAACTCTAGCACATCAATGCAGCACTTTCAAACAAACACTAAATATATAGCATTGTCCAACAGATACCACGTGCTAAAAAGCACTGATCATTGGTCTTTGTGGAAAAGTATTGGTTTAAAATGTTGGTGTCTGGTTGTCGGACTTATTGGAATATGGACATGGACTTGGAATTATTGACATTTGTACTTGGTCTTCTCTCAGTCTTGGATATTGGTCTCACTAAATATGGTCTTGGTCTCAAATGAGAGCTGCAGTGTTGTGACATTTAAAAGTTTTATTTGTATATAGAAGCTCTATTGGAGGGTTTTCCTCACTTTTTTTTAATCTCTTGTTCCCTCAGAGAGGAGGTGGAGCGAGGACGGGACGAACGAGAACACGAGGCAGAGATCTTAGCCGAGGTGGCCGAGCTGCAGAAAGAGGCTGCAGAGGATTATGAGAGGAAGATGGTTGAGTACCGGAGACATCTGGAGGAATGGAGGTCCTGGAGGAGGAAGCAGGTACCATTACCACACCATTATTAATAGCGCAACATATATATAAAAAAAAAATATATATATATATATATATATGAGAGTAAGGTTCTAGTTAACCTAGCAGTGACCTCCTTTTATTCGTTTTTAAGCAAAGCAGTTTTAATTATGGATTTTAGAAAGTCGTAAAGAAGAAGCAGAAGAAGAGAAGACCGCCGTCTCAAGGTGAGGCAGAGGAGGAAGACGACGAGCACAGTGAGGAAGAGCTGGGAGAGGCGCGAGTGAAACCAGAACCTCCAGAGAAACCCGACACAGCCGGCTTGGAGCAGCAGGTCCGAGAGAAAGCTGCGAAGATCCGCAGGAAACCTGGAGAATCGGTTTTGGTTCCAGAACTTACTGTTTCCGGTCCGGTCACTCCTAATGAGCAATGTCCACGGTAAGCAGAGAGATCTCTCTCTCACACACACACACACACACCCATGATATCCATGATGTTAGAATAAATACAGATAAAATGCATGGAAATGGAAATGATTGGGACTGATAGCTGGGCTAAGGAAAAATATTTTGGTTATGATCTCTGAGTCCTTAGAAGATCGAAATGGAAATGCGCAGTATTTTATTTATAAATGTAACTAACAGTAATTAAGCAAAATAATTCATTTTCAATCACACGTTGGTTAAATATAAATCCACTTTAATATTACTTACAAATGGGAACAAATTGGCAATTATGCAACCAAGTTTTTTTTTAAATGTCAACACAAGTTTCAATTTTAAACATTTTTAGAGTATATAGTGCTTTTCTCACAAACTAGTTTTACAGAAATCCAAATCTAGAGCCAGCTGAAAGCATTGTTCACAAGAAAAGCTTCTAAGAACAATAGAAAGGAACCAAAACTAAAAAAAAAGAGGAACCTTATCTGGTCAGCTTCAGATTGTGGAACAAGTTAACACTGAGGAGAGATCTGTGAGATACTATATGATTGGATGAGGACTAGAGAATTACCATCTATCAGAAAACTGTCCAAAAATTGTTCAATATATTAACCAACAAACATGGTTGATAAAAACCGATCTTTAAATGAAGCATTAGAGCAACCAAGGAACCAAATGGTCCATGTTAATAAAGTTGTTAATAAGTATTACTATTAATTTCCTGTTTATGTGGACTGTAAACGGTTGTACTGAGTTGATCGCTCTGTCCCCAGCTGTGTCCCATGTGTTGTGTCTTGTTCCCAGAGGTGAATTTGCACGGAGGGAGGATGTAGCAAAGCGTTCTCTCTTCATCAAAGTGCTGTACAACAACAAAGAAGTTTCCAGAACAGACAGTCGCTCGCTCAGTATGGACTTCCGGGTTCACTTCGGCCAGATGTTCAACCTGAAGATCGTCAACTGGCCCGAGAGCATCAAACTGCAGGTAGTGTGTATTTAAGTTTGTGTGTGTGTGTGTGTGTGTGTGTGTGTGTGTAGTTTGACTTTACATACTCTGCATGTCAGATATATGAGAGCGCCGGATCATCCACCAGTCTGTTGGCGGAGGTGTGTGTACCGGTTCCGGAAACTTCCATCTTAACAGGAAGTGCTTCATCTGA
Source organism: Cranoglanis bouderius (assembly GCA_023630585.1). Lineage (NCBI taxonomy): Eukaryota > Metazoa > Chordata > Actinopteri > Siluriformes > Cranoglanididae > Cranoglanis > Cranoglanis bouderius. The sequence continues at coordinate 3,631,373 of CM042570.1, forward strand.
AGAGATGGAGTTCAGCAGCAACCAGAGGGTCGCGTTTAACCATGAGGGTGTCGGCAGTGGTGAAAACACACACACACACACACACACACACACACACACACACACACACACACACACACACACACACACACTGTGAAAGCAAAGACTGATAAGCTGGTCTTTTTTTTTTTTTTTTTTAAGCCATCCTTATAAAAATGCACGATTGCACTCAAAGACTCAAGGCATTTTAGCAAAATTCGAACGATAAACAATTATACACATGACTTCAAAATGCTGTGTTGTTGTGGATGTGTGTTGTGTCAGACGTGCCATTCTCGTTCATGGCTGATGGCAGTAACAAGCAGACGCTGCTGACCTCAGGGAAGCTGTCCTGCTGTGTGTCGTGGGCTGTAGGAGAGGATGACCTGCCCCTGGCTCCGCCCTCTGGGCAGCCCGGCGCAGGTATACACAGGTGAGAGGCTAAAAGACACAACACCATACACACAGTCAGCAACTTCTATGTCACACACTCTGGAGCACAGTAGTACAGCTATGCCTGAATCTTGCTGATGTAGAAACAGGCGAGCTCAGTCAGATGAACTGGGTGTTCGAGAAGTCATTTACATCACCATAGCAACCATAACCAAACAGCGAAACTTGATAAGCATAGGAAATGTGCTTTTCAGCACATTACTGGCAAAACTAGACTTTTCAGATTAGAATTACTAGCAAATACTAACACATTTTTATGCTCTCTTTCTCTCTCTCTCTCTCTCTCTCTCTCTCTCTCTCTCTCTCTCTCTCACACTCACTCTCTCTCACACACTCTCTCTCACTCTATAGTGGTCTGAGGCAGACGGATGCTATAGCATGCATCGGAGCATCTGGACTAAACGACATGAAGAAGCTGGGGAAATGGGCAGCCGAATCTCGCCTCGACCCCAACGACCCCAACAACTCCTCCATAATGCAGCTGCTCTCAGTGCGTGAGCTCACACAACATTCAGCTCCACATTAGCTGATTAAAGCGGTTAATGCTAGATTTACGCAGCAAACATGTTGATCTTCAAGACCAGAATTGATTATCTTCCGTAGATAAAACTGATTATTCATATATTTTCACAGAGGGCTTTCTGTGATTCATTAACGAAAGCTCAAAATCATGTACAAGGAAGAAGATTGAGAATCTGTAGCAAGACTTTTGAAAAAGAAAATTGTCCATCAAGAGTCTCCATTTAATCGGACAGGTTTCGAGCAATTTAGTGAAGATGAAAAATATCAGAATCCAGATGTGTAAAGCTGATAGAGACATAACTCAGAAGAACTGTGATTACAACCAAAGCTAGCGCTGGCCCAGGGAGGTGAATACTTATGCAAGCACCAAATGTTTTGTTTAATTAATCTTTGTATCATGATAATAAATATTTTACACCGTCAGATGTTAGACATTTTGTGTAAATCGCATGGTGAAAATCCCAAATACGTGCATTTTAATTACAGGTTGTAACACTAGAAAATATGGAAACGTATAAGGGGGTGAATACTTATGCAAGGCATTGTGACGGAATGTGAAAGAGTTCGGTTTGCACACACACCACCTCACCTCTCTCACTCCAGGTGGCGAGTGGAGGGGAGATAGCGGTTCCGGATTATTTCCGACCGGAGCAGCTGCAGGAGGAGTTTAACTTCCTGTCTGAAGAGGAGCTGGAGCGCTCGCGCCGCTTTCGCCTGCTCAGGCTGAGGAGCCAGGAGGTGGCCGAGTTTCGGCATTTTAAATCCGTGCCTTCCACCGAGAGGGAGATCCCGGAGAAAGTGTTTGAGGTTCAATTTCTAGTCCTATAGATCATCCTGATGGATTAAACCCTTTCCTTATTCGAGCAAGCGGCTCACGGCCGCCATATTCCCTGCACTCTTTGGCCGAGACGTTAAATATAAATGTGTTTTCTGTTAAATATGTCAGGAGTATGAGCGTAGGCTGAAGGAAGGAGAGCTGGTCGACACCAAGGAGCACATGGACGCACACAGAGCTCTGGTGGCCAAGTATTTACAGAAAGTAAGTGAAGACTCAATTCTGATTGGTCTAAAGGTGTTGCTTAATTTTCTATAACAGCAGCTCTGGCACTAGTTCCAGCTGCAATCCAGATCACAGGTTTATATCAATGCGCTCGTTCTAAAAAAAAGCCAACGCATGGAGCTATATGTGTGGCGGAAACTTCGCATACGCCGCCAAAAATAGACGCGTGTAATTGTTGATATGGTTAAGGTTTCTAAGAGGAGATGTTTGGGATTGTTTTCTCAGGAAGTGCGACTATTTGTAGAAAGATTGTGGAAGTGATACTACCGACTGTTTCCCTCGTACACCCACCTTCTGTCTTTTTCTTCTCCTTTCAGGTGCGGGAATCCGTCATTAACCGCTTCCTCATAGCGAGGCATCATTACGTTCTGTCGGATTTGATAGTGGAAGAGGAGGTACCGAGCATCGGGTAATCACCCTTCCTCTCCCCACAAGTTCACCATCTTTATTTTTATTCATCTTTACGTTTACTTTCATTACTAAGCTCAAGTCAGCTGTTTTAAATGTCTAGGAATGTAGTCAGTGATGTAAAGACAGCAAACAGTTCTGCACTCACGCATTTTATAGTCAATTTACTTTTTTTATTTCAGTCATTTATTTACCGATCTCTTATTTAATTCTTCTCCTGTTTGTGGTGGTGGTGTTCAGTATAACGCTTTTAACAATAGACATCAATGCGGATTTATATTTAGGTCCCTACTGAGAAAGACAGAGGTTACAGTGGTGAGGGAAAAACTCGATTATTGACCCGTTGCTTTGGCGATATGGACGACACCCGAAAGCTTTGTGAAAACCTTTCTGCTTTTTCCGCTAAAGCAGCAGACAGAACAAACATGAATAAAATTAAACTGGTGGAAAAGTTGTTTCACCGAAGGGAAAAGGGCTTCTGATGAGACAGATTACTTTTGCTTCGTTCCGACTTTATCTAGGTGAACTTAGATGTAAGATTTAGATTTATGTTAGATTTATGTTAATATTTTCTTCTGCTTCTCTTTTTCCCCCACTTCCTTTCTGTGTTTTTCTCTCTTCCTCTCTCAGGAGTGTCTTTAACAGAGTATAAACTAACTTTATATATTGCTAACAAAGCAGTAAAGTAGGACTTGTGGTCTTTTTGGTTTGTAAAAAATAGAGGCACCGCTAAATTATTAAGTAATTTAAGTATTTACACACAGGACTACAGCCTCGCTGTAAAAAAAACCTCGTCCGCTGATATCCACTAAGAGTTTTGTTGTGAAATTATGTTGTTGTTTTTTTGTCCCTCTCCACCTGCTAGGATTTACTCCTGAATTATTATTCTTATGCAAATTAGATCATCCTGATTGGTCCCTACTACTGCTCATTCACTGTTAGATGGTTAGAGGTTCATTTACTACATATCAGAATTACACCGTGACCCTGGTTCGTGTCGTCAGGATTTTAGGCCTGAACCTGTTCAAGCTGGCCGAGCCCAAGCGTCCTCTGAAGCCTCGGAGAAAAGAGAGGAAGAAGGTGACAGCTCAGAACCTTTCAGACGGAGACATCAGACTGCTGCTGAACGTCATCAGAGGCTACGATATCCCCGTCCGTAAACCTCACACCAGGTACACACAGATTAATAAATGTAACGTAAGGCGGAATTCCTGGTATTTTCTCAAATGTATTCATAACGATGCTGTTATTTATAGCAAACCTGCAGCGGCGTCTAAGAGCGCTCGCTCCTACGCTGAGCCGTTTACATCGGCTCAGTCCTCTCAGACTGCACTCCAGGGTGGCGAGTGGCCCCTCGGACAGGTAAATCACCTTTACTGTCCACAGTCAGCACGCTTACTGCACGGTCACGCATGTGGCTTTCACTTTTATTTATTCTTTTTCTTTTTAAGTACAGCAGGTTTCCTCTTTTATGGTTGGGGCATTGTTACGGTTATACTTCACTGAGAGAGGGATGAGTAGTATTAGCATAATATAATTACATTCATGTTGTAACATGTTATAATGCCTTCACGAGGCATTAAACGTATCGTTTTTTTAATGATTTATGACTGTTAAAAGTAGCGCTTATAGCACATTACATTGCTATCATTATATCGACTTGGTGATATAATGCGTTATGCTTTTAATGTGTCGTGTTTAATCTATGATGATAAATGATTCTCACAATATGTACACTGCCTTCCGAATGCATTGTAACATGATATGAATATGTTCGTAGTTTATTATAGATATACCCTTCATTGAAAGTGTTACCAGTATTAGTTATAGATACTTCCTACAGTTTAGAATATAACTAATATATTTATATCTAGTTATAAGTGTAACGACTGATCGCAAACAACAATACTGTACATTCTCTCTGTGACTAATTTCCTGGTGTCTAGGTGTTTTGTTGACTCCCAGAAATAGTTACTGAATGACCAGGTGGCTGGAATAATAAAACATGTGACCGGTTAACTAAATTCCTGCTTCATTTTGTAATTACCTTTGTGTGCACTGAGCCATTTGTGTGTGTGTGTGTGTGTGTGTGTGTGTGTGTTAAGCCCCAGATCCGGCCCTTTGTTGAGGTCGCTTTTCAGCGTACGGTACTGCAGACGTCCACAGCCGAGGGGCCGAACCCCTGTTGGAATGAAGAACTGGTGCTGCCATTCAGGTGAGCTCATAATCTGTTATGCCACGACACGACCGTGTATAACTGCTCACTATACGGACAGTTTCAGTTTATAAACGCTTGCTGTCCACTCTGTTCCATATCAGCGCTCCAAACGGAGATTACAGCACGTCCAGCCTGCAGGCCGTCCGCGACGAGGTCTTCATCAGCATCTTCGACGAGGTCCTGTGTGATGTGACCGAGGTGAGAGCTACATGGAGCTGACACGACTGAACGGCGACAGCAGTTCACTCTTAAAGCTTCGGCATTAATTATCACTTCATGGCTATAAATAAGACAGGGTTATGTTTTGTTTCGTCTTGCTGCTTCGTGTTACCATATTTGACTAGTGGCACAGACTCTGAACAGATGAGATGCACGTTTGAATTTGACGCAGTTAGAATAAACGCACTTCTCTGTCTGTTCGTGTTGAAACGTTCTGCTTTCTTTAATCGAGCAAAGTCGTCAGCCGAGAAGGGGTAAACAAAATGAAAAATCAGTGAACTTCTGTGTAAACGTTCTCCTTTTTGAGGTGTTTCTAGCCCTGAAGGCTCTGGCACGGTTAGCTGAATAATCTACACGAATACATGTGATTGTATAAACCCTTGCGCCAGAAGTCACACTAATTCACATCTGGAATCTGGAGTTGCTAACTACGAGCATTTTATTTTCATACATTTACGAGTTCTGCTGAAGTATTTTTCTCAAGCACTCAGTTCAGTCCACTGAAATGCTTTCCTTAAATACTTTAAAAAAAAATATGTTTCAAGTTTGCCCGTAGTTGCCTTTATAAGACTTCACTTTCACTTCTTTTAAAGAGCCGTGTGCGTGTGTGTGTGTGCATGTGTGCGTGTGTGTGTGTGCGTGTGTGTGTGTGTGTGTGCGTGCGTGTGTTGCCCTTTCTTTCAGAATGAGACAGAAAGAGGAACCAGTGTTCACACACGCATTGAGAGACACTGGCTGGGTGCAATCAAGATTCCATTCAGCACAATCTACCTGCAGTCACGAGTATGTTGTGGGAAATCACATGATCTGTGATCATATGATCTCAAATATGCATCTAAAAACAGCCTCAAGCTGACTCACTGTCTTGCCGGACGAGCCATGGGATTGATTCAGAATGGTGTCCCTCTCTGTCACAGTTCGATCTTTCTATAATTTGACAGCTTTTCTACATTTAGAGTTAAACAATCCTCATTTTCTTTATTCATTCTTTATTCAAATGGACCCTAAAGGAGTAATGTAAAAAAAATAACTAAATCAATTAAAATAATACGGTATAAACTGACTCATATTACCGAAACGCAGCTGATAGCAACATTTTAGGACATTTAAGACCAGTAAGAGAAACTTGAGATTAAAACGTGGTGCGTGTTTAGATATTAAAAATTTGGGAGCCATCTTTCACAATATTACACAGTAAAAGCTTCAAGTGTAGTCATTTTTATGCGACTGCTATCAAATAAAATAAAATATTAAATGAGCAATTAAATGAAAACTAATTTAGGAATGATTTTAAAATTAGGATTTAATTTTGTTACCGTTCGATTGGTAGATTGACGGGACATTTAAGTTGGCCACGCCCCCAGTGTTGCTAGGCTACAGTAAAGAGCAGAGCCTGGGCGCCGAGGGCGGCTACGACACGGTTCGAAGTCTAAGCGAAGGCACCTTCCTCACCCTCTTCATCACCATCGAACCACAGCTGGTGCCTGGAGACACCGTCAGAGAAAAGGTAGAACTCTTACACTGTTCATCCTTTCCTCCTTTCTTCTTCACAGTTATCTTCACTTTCATAGCTTTTTCTCCATTAACAAACGCAAGATTCATTTTCTCTCTCTCTCTCTCTCTCTCTCTCTCTCTCTCTCTCTCTCTCTGCATGTCCTTATTTTGCTGCTTTCTTTCGATAGATGAAGAAAATAAAGGTAACTGATGCGTCCTCAGTACAGCACGTGTGTTTTTCTGTCACACCCCTATTAGTTTGTCCGTGCAGGTTTAGCAAAGCTCTCCCTCTGGATAGTCATATTATCCTGGATCTTTAGCATCATCTCCTTAAACGCTCCAGATTCAGGAACACAAATCGCAAGGCAAGGTTTTGGATCGTGCACAAGACACACTTACTTAAAGTGGCATCCTGTTTGAAATCCATAATTTTGTATTTAACACCACAGCACTTTATTTAAAGGGTGCCAATTTTTAATTGGGCCTTCAACACGTTCCCTGAATAAAGCGTTTATGTCAAAACCTGCGAGAGGACATGGATGTTTTTATGAAGTGTACTGCTTTTTCTTTGGAGATGCCTCTGTAATCTGGGAAATTATTACTATTGTGAAATCTTCTAATGAAGTATCATCCTGTCATATGAGCATTTGGGGATTTTTGTGTTTTACTGTGTCTACGATAAAATGCTGGTGGTTAATCGGTATTAATTAGTATTCAAATCTATGATGAATCACCATTCCAGCTATACTACACTTATTCATGAAGTCCATATGACTGTAACGAAGTGCTCTGTACCTTCTGTAGCTTATGTGTTATTAAAAAAAAAAACCTAATAACTTCCAAGATGAAGAAAAAAAACTTTTTTTTCAGTCTAACCAAATTGATATAATTGATAATTGGAGTGTTTTTTCTCTTCTTGTATTCATTTAAAGATGATCTAAAACCTCACAAGCCTATTTAACATGAGCTTTTCATTCATTTCTTCAGCATTGCTATATACAGTATTACTATATAGAACGCTTATGAATGTGTTATAAAGGTCCTACACACGTTTTGAGTCACATACATTAGAAATGTTTACTTAAATGAGTATACTTATAAGGTGTCGAGTCCATAATTTTATTACCATGTTAGACAGTCATTTTGAAAGTGAGACAAAACTTAAAACTTGCTAGAGTCTATCTATAAGGAAGAGAATGCCACAAAATTCACACTTGGTTGAGATGAGATAGTAGAGGAGTTTTGTCTAAACTCTTCTTCCTGCTGCTTTCAGGTCGTCCTGCAACTCTTTTCTAGTGTTCATATTTATAAGTACAGAAGGATTCGTGTAAATTTTGAAGCGTGCACTAGGAGAACAAAAACAAAAGTGTCTGAATACTTATTTTCCCTCACTGTAAGTACTAAGTGTCTTGTCGTTGGCCTGGTGAAGTTTGACACGCAGGAAGTTGAGCGCCTGCTGTTGGCGTGCGAGAGCTTCGAGAAGGACGCAACGAAGAGTTTCCAGGACCGAACCTGTCTCACCACCGTGGTAGATATGAACGGCAAAACCGTCTTCATCACACGCTTCATCCGAGCCCTAAGTCCTCCACCGGAGCTGCTGGATGCTTTTCCTAACAACCCCCAGGAGGCCACGGTGAGCTCAGCTAACACTTCGCATCGTATCACGAAAACATAGAAGCCACATGAACTTCTGTCTTTCCTAATCGTCTACTTTATAAGCAGTTGCATGGGATTTCCCCCCAACAAATGGTCACTCTAGAGATCTTTCTTTGTTCTGCCTCTTTCCAGGAGCTGGTCGCTCGATACGTGTCTCTCATTCCCTTTCTGCCGGACAGCGTGTCTTTCTCCGGCGTCTGTGATTTATGGAGCACCTGCGATGTAAGTGTACTTCCACGAAGTGCTCTCTCTTGTGGAGGTGTTTACTGCTCTCCTAGAATTCTTTCTATCATGTTTCTAGCAATTCCTGATGCTGTTAGCCGGAGATGAGGAGGAGCACGCCGTCCTGCTCTGCAATTACTTCCTGTCCATGGGCAAAAAGGCGTGGCTTATCATAGGAACCGCTATCCCTGAGGTGAGAGGTTTCACGTCATGTAAAAATATCATTCTACTGAGGCATCCTTTGAGTTATTAATAATAACTAGGATGACGTATTACCACAGTTGTGATTTAATGTCTGCGTGTTACCCGTTGCAGGGACCAACAGCATACGTTCTGACCCAAGAACACAACCGCTACGTGATCTGGAACCCCAGTACGGGTCAGTACTACGGGCAATACGACACGTTCTGCCCTCTACAGACTGTCGGCTGCCTGGTCAATGCAGATAATGTGAGCGCACGCACACGCACACACACGGCATTTCTTATCACTTTAATGAAAAGTCTAATTAACGCATTTACCTCAAATGTAGATCTACCAAGGCATGTTTGGTATCCGGGTTTCCTTCTTTAGAACTTTTCCCAAAGGTGTTAATCATGCAGGCTTGATAGTTTGATCGTTTCTCTCCTGCAGGTTTGGTTTAATATCCAGACCTACGCCACTCCAATGAGGATGGGGTTTGATGTCACCAAACCGAAGTGCTGGAAGCCGTTCTTCTCCAGAGCGTTCCCCAATCCCGGCCTCTCCAGCGTACAGGTGAGCGGGTGGAGCGAAATCAAAAGCTCAGACCACCAAACCACCATTCTGTCATCACTGCTTTAATCTTAAGTCCAAATTGACAAAGTATCGCATATCTGCAGAGTTTAGTAAGGAATGAAACACTTGTGGGTGTGCTGTTATAGGCCAGTGATCAGTGACAGACTTGCTGACTGTTACAAAGCACTGACACTGGAGACTCCTTACCATACCGTATCAACAATTCCATAAATCTGAAAATGCTGAGCGTCCGCTGTACAAGTCCATGTATAAGTCGTTACCATAGAAACGATAATGTATAAGAAAGAGCGCATTATTATAAACCTGTGATTTGACGAACATCCAGAAATACTATAAATTGATCAACACCCTTTGAGAGGAGAATTGAAGTTTTGTGGTATAAAGTATATATATATATGATTGTGTATATTGTGTTTGTGTGTGTGTGTGTGTGTGTGTGTGTGTGTGTGTGTGTGTGTGTGTTTGTGTGTGTGTGTGTGAAGCCTGAGGAGCTGGTGTACAGACGGACAGACAAGGCAGCTGCAGCAGAGTTACAGGACAGGTATGTGTCCATAAGACAGACACACACACACACACACACACACACACACACACACTCTCTGTTTCTCTCTCTCTCTCTCTCTCTCTCTCTCTCTCTCTCTCTCTCTCTCTCTCTCTTCACTGGAATTGTGTTCGTCTCTTTAACTCTTTCTGTTAGGGATGCACCTAAAACATCCTAAAACATCAAACCCATTTGGGATTTTAACTTTTTATCCAAATCAAGAAACTCAGGAGAGATCATTAGTTTCTGTCTTAAAGGTATAAACAGCAATTTTGCCAACGAAACAAATACAGCCCCTTCTTTCAGTGTTCCTCCAAAGCCACGCCCACAAAACAGCTAGCTTCAGCACACATGCATGTGTGACTGCTGCCTACGCTAAAATGCAAGCTTTCTGAATTAACAGATAGGATGATTGACAGCCTGCTTGTTCTGATTGGTTGGATATTGGGGGTCGCCATCATTTACTTTTTGTCCAGATTACAGAGCCTGGGGGATTAAAAATACTGTGAGATTTTCTCCTGAGGGGAGAAGAAATACTTTTGTCTCCCCAACATTATGTTCTGTAGGATAGAAAAGGTGCTGAGGGAGAAGATCATGGAATGGCGCCCGAGACACCCGACCCGCTGGAACCGGTACTGCACGTCCACCTTACGTCACTTCCTGCCCAAGCTGGAACGGAGCGGAGGCCGGGAGGTCGCCGAGGAGCATCGGCTCGAGCTGCAAAGCCTGCTGGGAGATTACAGGGTGAGTGTTGGACAGCCAAGCCTTTCTATTGTCCATGGTAGGAAATGATTAAGGATTAGCGTTTGTCTCAATTAATCCTGTACTCCTCTTTGCTCGTGTCAGATCTCCGGCTTTCCCCTGCACCTTCCGTTCTCTGAGATCCGGCCGATCGTCGAGGCCGTGCACAGCACAGGCATCCATAGCGTGGAGGCTCCTAACGTGGAGTTTGCGCTGGCCGTGTACGTCCACCCTTACCCCAGTAACGTACTCTCCGTGTGGGTCTATATCGCCTCGCTGGTCCGCACACGCTAGCTTTCACAGCACTACCCAGATTAATGGATGTAGCTATTTTTTTATTATGACATTATAGGTTCATTTTATATGTATACAATTATATTAGATAACGTTTTTAATTAGTGTATTACAAAAGAATATTTTGTGACAGTGAAGATTTAGTATTTGTACTTGAATCTCAAATATATTTTTAATGTCAGTGATGACTGCATGAAATTGCACTATCAAGTTATACAAGCACAACTTTTTTTAATTGTAATCATCTTTTCTTTTGTGTCATAATACTATATAGCAGAAGTCTGGTGGACCTACAGTAGCAGAGTATTTGAAAAAAAAAAATACTGTAGTACTCGATAGAAAAAAACACCGGTAGTGCTGATAAATGTATTAACAGCTCTGGCTACAGTTTACTGCGACCTTAGTTTTCTGGTTTTCTATTAGACTCTATTAGTCTATGATTAGATTCTATTAAATGATTAGATTTTAGATTAGAAATGATTAGATTCTATTAAACTATTAGTTTTTTTAGTTTCTGATTTGTGAACATATGATGATTGACGACTAAAACAGAATGTTGATTGACGAATGGACAGAGAAGTATGTGTTTGTTTTCCACTGGCACTAGTCAAAACGGGTCACGTGAAGCGTCACTACAGAACAAAACCTCTTCAGATTGGCTTATTCATAGCAATAAACGAATAATTGACGAGTAAGCTTTAAAAGTTGCACGTTAGTCGCATAAACAGATCATGTTAGGCAGGGAATCTTGTCTCTACTCTGTGGAAATGTAGAAATAAAAGCCTCCAGTTTTGTTTTTAGCCTCATACACCGAAACCTCAGTACATTTATGAAAGGCATACTTCCTGCCTGTGTGTGTGTTTTTTGATGCGGTTTAAAAACATTTCTGTCTGTGATGTCAAAAATTTAACGCGTGTATGTTTTTCTCACACAGCGTGTGTGTGCATGTGTGTGCGTGGGGGGGGAGGGGGGAGGTTTACTGTAACTGTATTGGAATAAAGAGTTTAAGGTTAAACATAAATCCAACAACAGAAACAACAGAAACTTTTTTTTTTTTTTCCCATATTGTGTTCGAAACTGTTTTAAGAAAGTTGTTGATCTCAGCAGTGACGTGAACAGACAGGAAGTACACCGTTTGTGAACCCTCATTCATTCATTTTTTCTTTCACTGTAAGCATCATCGTCAGCGCTAAGTGTGCTTACAGCACATTTTTAACAGACTACTGATGAACTTTCTTCTTCCCCTCTTTCTTCTTTCACTGTTCCTCATCACAGTGTACAGGATAACACTTTTTAATCTTCAATACAAAAAACAGTATACACACATCCACTACACCATCCGCTTTATTAGGAACACCTGCGCACCTGTGCAGAAAGATCTTCAGTCTTCATCTATCCGGTTTCGGTGAGTATCTGTATCTACTGTAGCGTCAGTTTCCTGTTTTCAGGCTGACAGGAGTTCCACTGTCGTATCCCATCCGCCTTGAGATTCGACGCGTTCCGAGATGCTTTTCGGCTCGCCGCGTTTGTAAAGAGTGATTGTTTGGGTTACGGAGGTCTTACTGTCAGCGCAAACCAATTCGCACACAGAACTGTGTAATTCTCTATAAATACTATTAACACTTTTCAGTACCGTGTCACAATTAGTACTTCAGCATTTGATTTGAAGCATTTCACCCAGAAAAGTTTGCCCATCATTTTAAAAAAAATGCACGTAGTTCAGTATTGCACAAATAAATATTTATATAATTTACAAACATATTTAAACCAAATCAGACAGCTCAATAACTGCTTCTGTAACTGTTGCAGTATCAGTACAAGGAGCCCAGGGACTGACCGTTAGCAGTTCGTGTTTGTGGCGTACTCGTGTTGATTGGCCTTTGAAAAATCTTCTGCAGAATCTCTTTTAGATAATTTCTGAATTTCACACCAACGAAAACATAAAACACGGGATTAAGGCAGCAGTGAGAAAACGCCAGCAGTTTACAGACATATTCGGCGTGGTCAAGATGATGCGTGACTTTACAATCTGTGAAAAACTTGACCTTAAGATGGGTAAAAGTTTGTAAAAAAATCACCAGGTTATAAGGAGCCCAACCAAGAAAGAACACGACTACGATGCACAAAATGAGTCTGATAGTACGGTGTCTCTTGTTGGTTCGTGACTTGAAGATGGTCTGCAGGATTCTTATGTAGCAAAAACCCATGACCACGAAGGTGCAAACAAAAAAACAGTTCTGTTTGTATGTAATCGCAAGTGCTGCCTCAATGGAATTATACTCACAGTAGAGTTGTGAAGCATCTGCTGGATCAGGCATTACAGAGCTGTAGATTGGGGCTGGCAATGCCACTGAGATGCTCACCACCCAACCAAAGATGGAGATGAATCCATAACCCTGCCCTCTTTCCCAGTCTGAGAGAGGGTGCACCACGGCCATGTAGCGCTGAATGGTCATCAGCACCAGGAACACGATGCTGCTGTAAAATCCAGCGTAGAAGATGAAGCAGACAGTTTTGCACGCTGCGTCTCCGAGAGTCCAACCCCAGATGTAGTAACAAGCCCAGAACGGCAGTCCGACGGTGAACAGCAGGTCCGACAGAGCCAAGTTCAGTATGAAGATGTTGGTCAACGATTTGAGATTCTCATAGTATGCGAGAATCACAAGAACCAAGATGTTACCAATGAGACTGAGCAAGACCACGATGCTGAAGAATAATGGGACAACGATGGATCCAACTTTTGCCACGGCTTCCTTGTGACACAACTGATCCTTAAGGGTATCAATATCAGTATATTCAAACTCACTCTCCGTATTGTTACCTGTAAAGGAAAAAAAAATATTGTTAAGCATGCAAAGTTCTTTTTGTCCTAGTTTCTGCATTATGATATCTTCTCATACATGAAGAAATGAAACTTATTGTTTTAAAGAAATGCCCAGAATTGCATCGGCAGTAAACTTCTACAACACTCCAAGTGCAGTTAATGATTCATAGCCTATAGATAAAAAAAAACAAAAAAACAAATAGCTTTATAAACCCATTTGAAAAAGTATAGTTTATACAGACTTTCCAGATCCATTTGTTCCTCTTCAAATGGATTATTGAAAAAAATATGTCTTTGCTCCTATAATTTTGATGGTAGAACAACAGATGAAATTTGTGGTAGAAAAGTGGGGGAAAGGCACTTTGTCCATGTGCTGCTTTTGCCGGCAAAATGAACTGAGGTGTATTGTGGTACACTTATAAGTTCTGAAATGTTTCCTCCCCCACGCTGTGGAACAGGAACTGAAAACTAAAGTTTTTTTTCCCCCCAGCAATGTACAGTGGGAGAAAAAAGTATTTGATCCCCTGCTGATTTTGTACGTTTGCCCACTGACAAAGAAATGATCAGTCTATGATTTTAATGGTAGGTGTATTTTAACAGTGAGAGACAGAATAACAAAAAAAAAAAAAAAAAAAATCCAGAAAAACACATTTCAAAAAAGTTATAAATTGATTTGCATGATTTGCAACTAGACATGACCCTGTTACCTCGGAAGGGGCAACTTTCCCACATTCCCATGTGACAGCTTTAACCATGTTCATTTACGCACTTAGCCGGATGAGCTTACAGGCTACTGTTTGGTACTTTTTGTGTAATCTTTACTCCAGAAGCCTAATTTTCTTGGAGGAATGATCCTTCCTGACAAGATTTTATCAGCAAGACTGTTCAAAGATGGAGCGAAAACGTGGTACTGAGTAATCCCAGAGAGAAGGGAATTTTACCCTGGTTCTTCACTACAGTATATCCTGGTTTCTTTCAAAATGTTGGAGAAAGCTTTAGTTATAAACCCATCCACTTAGCTTGTCACTAAATCTATTGACTGTTTAACTACTGCTTTGCAATGAACTTGCGTCCAGTTCAGGGTGTATTCCCGCCTTGTTCCCAGGGATCTGCCTCCACTTATTCAGTGACAAGGACTGGTGAAAATCATCTGTATATCCCAGGCCACAATTTCATCAGTAACCGACCCACTTTAGGACTGACTGGAAAGGTGTTTGGAGGTGACCGCTTCACCGAGGCTGGAGAGGGTGACTACCCTTGCCCATTTATTTTTGACTCACGATGCGGTGCAGTGCTGACTCCGGCTCAAAGAGAAAGTGCTTTGTGGTTTTTACAAATTGGTGTTTTTGAAACTATATCAAACGGCCAAATTATTACCAAATCTTTTTATTCATACATTCTTGAGCAGTCACTCCTACATACGGTGCAGTATCAAATCTAGTTACCCATGACAGTTTAAAAAGATGAATTACTTTTAATGACTTCCTCTCATGTGCCGTGTGGTTTCATTCCACGGGATTATCTGATTTATTGTGATTTTTGAACGTTGGCAGGCAGAAAGACAAAGTAACAGTTCATATAGTATGTAGTAAAACATTTTGTTTTTACAGAGAAAAACTCAATGCAGCTGCCGTTGCCCAAAGTGCTGCAAAAATTAGGCACATCTAAACAAATACGGTACTGTGCAAAAGTTTTAGCACCCTATTTTTTTTTTAGTACAAACTTTGTTATGGATTTTTGATTTCATGACTTCTACATTATCAAGTCCGCACATAAAACATTTTAGATTCCGAAACATTAGTTTTCTAGCACAAAATTTAATGTTACAGAAAAATGTTTGTACGTCATTAAAGGAAGCAGCATATTACATAAGAGACACTTTTCAGATAAAAAAAACACAATGAAGGCTGCTGGGTTTCGCTGCAAAAATAAGAAGCGAGTGCGAAAGTCAAAGTGTCCAGAAGAACTGTGTCTGGTTCTGCAAGATGCTCAATAAAACTCACCAGCTCATGTCCTTATAAAACCGCACACATTGTACCGCAGACTATTTTTATTTTAATTTGTGTTTTTTTGTCACACCAAATATTGACTTTGTTTCATTTTCTACTGTTTACTGCTCTTTTAAAAACGTGGAAATATTTAATTATATTATTTTGAAGGCATCTTTGCTCTACAGTATTTCTTTGCATGTGCCTAAAACTTTTGCACCGTACTGTAAAAAAATAAATAAATAAAAAAACAAGAAAGAACATAAGATTAACATATAAAACTGACATTTCAAATGTATACCTGCAGTACATGTAATCCTTACGCACGAATAAAGAGTACAGTTCTCTCATTCGAGTATACCGTGTATATATGAGACGTATAGTAAGAAAGAACTCGGTTACCTTTCAAATTACTAGTGAAGTCATCCACAAATGTGTCATTATGAGGTTTAACCTTTTTTCAGACAGGGAAGTTACAACATTTGCTTCTAATTGTTGCCCTGAATGCGTAAGCATGTGGTTTTATGTTGACCTGTTAATAAATTATTGCTCGCATATGCATGCATAAAATGCTGTGGTGAAAACAGTAAATATATCATTTACAGCATTCACACACACACACACACACACACACACACACACACACACACACACTGGGCATCAGATAGTTGTGTAATTGCAACTGCAGTTGTTGCCATGAGATGTCCAGGTTCGTTGGGATTTGAAAAATCTTTTGTGGAATGTATTTTAAAAAAAAGAAAAGAAGTGTATGTTTGTTTTTTTCATACAGAGAGTGTGTGTGAGCGTGTGTGTGTGTGTGTGTGAGCGCGTGTGTGTGTGTGTGTGTGGGTGGGTGGGTAGTTGTTTTTGCTGTAACTGTATTGGAATAGAGTTTGAGGTTAAACCAAAATAAATCTACAGAAACTATACAGCCTCTATTTTTTCCCCGTATCGTGTTCTAAGTTCTTGACGTCAACAGTGACGTGAACGGACAGGAAGTAAACCCTGTACGAAATGTCAAATTACAAATGAAGGAAAATTTGAACTCAGACATTGTATTACTTTACTGATGAACTTACACAGTCCTTTGTTCTTCCACTGTTCCTCTTCAGTGTGTAGGATACCGTTAAAATTTTATTTATTTTATTTATAATACAAAAATAGTACACACACCCCTTCCACTTTATTAGGAACACCTGTTCACCTATGCAGAAAGACCAGCTGACGTTTTTCCGATCTTCATCCGTCCAGTTTCCTGTCCAGGAAACTTGCTGTTGTCTTCCATCCGCCTTAAGATTCGATGTGTTCTGAGATGCTTTTCTGCTCACCATGTTTATAAAGAGGGGTCACTTGAGTTACAGTAGCTTTTCTGTCGGCTCAAACCAGCCCGGCCGTTCTCATCTGATCTCTCTCATCAGCAAGGCGTTTTTGCACACAGAAACGTGTAATTCTGTGTAAACTCTAGAGTTTTGTGTGAAAATCCCAAGGAGATCAAAAATACTCCAGCACAAACAATCATGCCATGGTCAAAATGACTGAGATCACATTTTTTCCCCCCATTCTGATGTTAACTAAAACTCTTGACCTTAATCTGCATTGGTTTCTTTTTGTTGTTGTTGTTTTGTTTTTTTTTAATTACCAAACAATGTGAAAAGTCATAAGAAATGCAAGAGCAGTGAGACTTCCAGACATTTCACATGACCAGC
Source organism: Cranoglanis bouderius (assembly GCA_023630585.1). Lineage (NCBI taxonomy): Eukaryota > Metazoa > Chordata > Actinopteri > Siluriformes > Cranoglanididae > Cranoglanis > Cranoglanis bouderius. The sequence goes on from CM042570.1 coordinate 3,648,514, forward strand.
CCAGATAAAGCACTCAAATTTACAGCATTTGTGACAGATAGTTATTACTTAAATTACACACACACCATCGAGAGGTTGAACATGAACGAGGCTCAAGCTGAAACAGCTGCTCAAGCGTCTGCAGCACCTGAGAGTCCATACATTTAAAGAGAACTTGGCATTCATGTTTGTGCTTTGTGGTTACAGACAGTTCCACCCTTTCACATCCGTGCGATGGCCTTACTGGAAATGAAAGGACATCAAAACATCAAATAAATCATTTACAAACATATTTAAACCGAATCAGACAGCTCGATAACTGCTTCTGTAACTGTTGCAGTATCAGTACAACGAGCCCAGGGACTGACCGTTAGCAGTTCGTGTTTGTGGCGTACTCGTGTTGATTGGCCTTTGAAAAATATTCTGCAGAAACTCCTTTAGATAATTTCTGAATTTCACACCACCAAAAACATACAACACGGGATTAAGGCAGCAGTGAGAAAATGCCAGCAGTTTACCGACATATTCGGCGTAGTCAAGATGATGCGTGACATCACAGTCTCTGAAAAAATTGACCTTGGTGATTAACGTTTCCAAAAAAATCACCAGGTTATAAGGAGCCCAACCAACATAGAACGCGACTACGATGCATAAGATGAGTCCGATAGTACGGTGTCTCTTCTTCTTTCGTGACTTGAAGACAGTTTGCAGGATTCTTGTGTAGCAAAAACCCATAATCAAAAAGGTGCAAACAAAAAAAAGGTTCTGTTCGTATGTAATCGCAAGTGCTGCCTCAATGGAATTATATTCACAGTAGAGTTGTGAAGCATCTGCTGGATCAGGCATTACAGAGCTGTAGATTGGGGCTGGCAATGCCACTGAGATGCTCACCACCCAACCAAAGATGGGGATTAGTGCATAACCCTTTCCTCTTTCCCAGTCTGAGAGAGGGTACACCACAGCCATGTAGCGCTGAATGGTCATCAGCACCAGGAACACGATGCTGCTGTAAAATCCAGCGTAGAAGACGAAGCAGACAGTTTTGCACGTTGCGTCTCCGAGAGTCCAACCCCAGATGTAGTAACAAGCCCAGAACGGCAGTCCGACGGTGAACAGCAGGTCCGACAGAGCCAAGTTCAGTATGAAGATGTTGGTCAACGATTTAAGATTCTCATAGTATGCGAGAATCACAAGAACCAAGATGTTACCAATGAGACTGAGCAAGACCACGATGCTGAAGAATAATGGGACAACGATGGATCCAACTTTTGCTACGGCTTCCTTGTGACACAGTTGTGACTTAATGGTACTAATATTATGAACATATTCAAAGTTACTCTCCGTATCATTTCCTGTAAAACAAAAATGAATTGTTAAATATGCAAAATAGTTTGTGTCTCTTCTACCTAGTTTCCGCATTATGATATCTCCCATACATGAAGAAATGATACTTCTTGTTTTAAAGAAATGCATTATCAACTTATACACTGCTCCAAATACTGTCAGTGATGGATAGCCTTCAACCTATATAAAATACAGCTAATAAAAAATAGCTTTATGTTCCCATTTTAAAATTGTATAGTTTAGACATACCTTGGGAATCCATTTGTTTCTCGCGAAAGTAATCTTGAAGGTCAAACAACAGGTGAATACATGCGATTAGACAAACTTAAAATATTGAATAAAAAAGAGGGGTTGGCACTTTGCCTATATGACACTTTACACTGAACTGAAACATTTGGAAGGGAATTTTTTTACGTGGGTTACGTTCTCTCAGCCTAACCAAAAAAGGAAGTGTGAGCTTATTTCTCACCAGATCTGCAGGTATTACTGTATAATGTATAAAACCCAGCATCTTTCCTTTGAAGGCTGAAATGGCTGATGAACTGATGATGCAAAAACAAAATGAAACAATTTGATTTTTTTTTTTGTCTCAAATGAATTATTTCACATGCATTTGTGTGAAATGAAATAAAATACCAATAATTAGTAAAGAAGGGACAGAGCAGTGAACATGGATTAAAAGAGAATTAGAACAAAGAGAAACCGTGAAAGCAGAAAGCTACTAACTGTTTAACTGTTGCATGTTATCCCCCTATTCATAGGTTCCCCAGTTTTATCCCACCTCCTAATAACATGCCAATAGGCAGCTTTCCAACTCTAAATTGCCTCTATCAGTGTGTACAAGTGTACATGTAAATCTGGTTTTCTGAACACCAAAATGCCACTAGGCATGGTGAGAATCACCTTGATGCCTTGTTGTGTGTGCCCAAGCATGGCAAGACCTCCAAGGAAATCATTCTAGTAGTGATTGTCATACAGTCATTGTGCCCTGGAGCCTTCTCACCAAGTTTCTGCCAGATCAGTGGTGGTTCCGAATGACAGGGAACCCTGAAGCTTATCCAGCATTCACAGAACCACAGTGTCCATTAATAGACTCCATTACTTAAGGATGTTGAGGTGGTATATCTGCATTGTATAATATGCAATGTATATGCATTGTATAATAATTGTATAATATGCATTGTTCACAAAATCTCATAGTCAACTTTTTCCACTCACTATGTGACTTCAAAGGGCCCTTGTCACTTGGTGAGCATTTTTGAGCTGGAGATGGGAACCAATATGAAAACTTCATCTCCAGTACAAATTGTCTCAGTTGGGAGCTCCTATTATAAAACCATTTTTGTCCATCACAATTAATTCGAATGGGCTGTCAAAACAACTGGGTCAATGACTCTCCAGTTTGAGTGTCTTGGCTCACTCAGTATACATGCTCTTTAATAATAGCTAAATGGGGAAAGGTTAGCTGCCCTAGTCTGTATACCCATTTATTGCCATCTATTGCCACCTGATCAAATGCCTTATTTAAAGTATCATTGCAACTGCTCCAACTGTAAATCCATGAGGGGCTCAAGGAGAGTAGACAAAACCTCACACAGTTTTTTTTTACTGTGACCGATCCAGCTAGCTCTGGATTGTGGGAAGGATGTGGGAATGTGGAGATTCGGAGCACCTGAATCACATCCATCTGTGAGAAAGTGCCCCAGTTCTCTGCTGCCCCCACAGACCTGCCTAGACCCTGTTCCAACTTTCTGGGCCTCTGTAGCACCCTGGGCAAAAGGGGAGAACAAAAAAAATAATGTTAGTTATAGTGGGGAGAGGTTTAGGACCACGGACTCAGCACACAGCCCTGGCATGCTGCTTCTGCTCATTGTGTCTGCGTCTGGCTCCCTTGCGGCACTTGTGGAGGTAAGGCACATCAGGGGAGTGGGATGACTGAACTCCTGGAAGTTCCACGGAGTGAACTTCGGGCAACACAGTATCTTTTGACATGGCGCCGGGGTGGGTGTAGTTTTGGAAACAGGCAGGAGGGTGTGCCAGACATGTGATCCTCTGCCAGTTGGATGGCATTGGTCAACAAGTCTGGTTGGTGGCACTGGATCCACTCTTATGTGCTGACTGGCAGTTGGCAGTTCTAGTGCTACATGCCAGATCATCTTCTCCAGAATGGGCAGGGTCCAGTCTCAGGCAGTGTCTGCAGGATTGGAAGAGTCACTATGCATAAGTGAACAGCTGATCCCTTATGGTATGGGTCAGAATTGCAAACTTTTCTTGTCAGGAGGGTTTGAATGCAAAGCCAGCTCCCTCTGCTGGGCCATCTACATGCTGAGGTGGTACCCTCACACATCTCTAGGTACAGCTCGGCATGATCATTTGGTGTCATCTTGGCCAGAAACAAGGAGCTTAAGAATCTGCTCATGGGAGAGGAAGAGGAGGACGTTAACAAGCTCTGGATGACAGCTTGGTCTGTGGATTTTGCAGAGGATCTCCTACTGCTCTCTATACTCTATGCATGAGAACATGATGCTGTTGCTCCTGCATCTGTGCTAGAGACTGGACAATCTGGGCGGAGGACTGGACTCCAGGTCCATGTGACGTCATTCCTCGAGCTGTCCCCCGGGTTTGGGCTCCAATGTGACAAATGACAGCTGACACAACTCGAGGACACAGCCGCCTGAGGTAGAGATTGCATGTGAGCTTTTATTTTTTTCTCATGCCACAGCACAAAGGTAAAAAAAAAAAAGAGAGAGAGAGAAACAGCTTCTTAATAAGCACCCACAAAAAAGCAACAATTTGTTCATTCCCTCAAACTCCTGCTGCAGGCTCCTGCTAAACCATGCCCCCGCCTGTAACTACATAATTAGTGGTCTATAATTTATTTATAGAGAAAAAATCTACTCAGCTGATGTTGCCCAAAGTGCTTTAGAAATTACGCATTTAAACCAATTAAAATGTATACCAAAAAAGTAAATAACCTAAGATTAACATATAAAACTGTCATTTCACACCTATACCTATATGTAATCCTTATGCACAAATAGAGAGTACAGTTCTCTCTTTCATTCAAGTATAAAGCATATATGCAAAGTATAATAAGGAAGAACCCAGTTACCCTCCAAATTACCAACAAAGACATCAACAAACATGTTATCATATGGTTTAACCTTTCATCAGCCAGGGGATATGGTGGTAAAGAGCGTTTAGTAAAGAGTTCTATATAAGGCACCAATGTACTTAGGTTTTCTCAAAAGTAATTAATGGTCAAATAAAATCTCAAATTTGCATTTAGCTAAGAAAAAAAACTCCAAACATCCAGTTTTTATATATATATATATATATATATATATATATATATATATATATATATATATATATATATATATATATATATATAATATTATTATATATAATATATATATAATATATATTATATTTATATTTTATTATTATAAATAATATATATATATTATTTAAGGTTCAGTATATGTTACATTTTTACAACTTGATTTTAAAAACAACAAAATAAAAAGCCTCTACCTACATTCCCTGCTGAAACTATTGGAACGGCAAGCCCAATTAATTTGTTTTTGCTGTAGACTGAAGACATTTGGGTTTGAAATCAAAAGATGAATATGAGAAAAGTTTAGAATCTCAGCTTTTATTTCCTGGTATTTATATGTAGATGTGTTAAACGACATAGAGCACATCACATTTTGTATGAGACCACCCAATTTTTAGGTGAGCAAAAATACTGGAACTTGTGACTGACATGTGTTTCTTGTCACCCAGGTGTGTTCTTTTAGATTGACGGTTTAAACAATAAATAGCTCTGAAAATCTACTCTTGGTTTTAGCCAACAACTAACATATCTATATCTAACAACAACTGCCAATAACCTCACCAAACCACTCATCAGCAGTAAGAATCAGAAAGCCAGATTGGAATTTGCAAAGAAATACAGAGATGAGGCACAAAATTATATCCCTTTGTCAAGGAACAAAGATTACTCTCTACCAAAGTGATAGGAAGGTCAAAGTGTGGAGAAAGGAAGGATCTGCTCATGATCCAAAACGTACAAGTTCATCTGTGAAACATGGTGGAGGTAGTGTCATGGTTTGGGCCTGCATGGCTGCTTCTGGAACAGGCTCACTAATCTTTATTGATGATGTAGCTCGTAATGTTAGCAGCTGAATGAATTCAGAAAATTTTCTCTGCCAATTTACAGAGAAATGCATCCAAATTGATCAGGAGGAACTTCATCATGCAGCAAGACAACGATTCAAAACACACTGCCAACTCAACAAAGGACTTTATCAGGAGGAAAAAGTGGAAGGTTTTAGACTGGACAAGTCAATCACCAGACCTTAACCCAGTTGAATAGCATTTCACGTCCTGAAGAGGAGGAAGGGAGAAACCCCCCGAAACAAACAAAAAAACTGAAAGAAGCTGCAGTAAAAGCCTGGAAAAGCATCACAAAAGAAGAAACCAACAATCTGGTGATCTCAATGTGTTGCAGGCTTGATGCAATTTTTGCAAGCAAGGGATATGCAACCAAATATTAAGTGTTATTTACTTTAATTTACTTCAATATTTATCTGTTACTATACTTTTGCTTACCTAAACATTGGGTCTGATACAAAAGGTTATATATTTTAAGTTATTACACACATCTAGAGGTAAATACCAGGAAATAAAATGTGAAATCCTAAACTCTCGTCTTATATCCATCTTTTGATCTCAACCCGAAATGTCTTTGGTGTACAGCACAAACAAATGAATTGGCCTTGCTGTTCCAATAGTTTAAGCGGGGACTGTATTTAAGCATTGGATAATTTACATCATTCATGCGTATATTTACACTGACTCAGACAGTTGTGGAATTGGCTCTGCAGTTGTTGCCTTTTGAGCACATGGAGCCGTGAGACTGAATGGTGCCAGTTTGTTGCATGTCCATGTTCGGAGGGTTTGAAAAATCTTCTGCAGAATCTCCATTAGATGATTTCTGAACCTCACACCAACAAAAACCTAAAACACGGGATTAACGCAGCAGTGTGAAAACACCAGCAGCTTACAGACATATTCCGCGTTGTCAGAATGATGTGCGACGTCACAATCTGTGAAAAACTCAAAAAATCTGATGATGAGTAAAGGTGTGCAGAAAAATCACCAGGTTATAAGGTGCCTGTAACATTTTAACAGGTCGGGAAAGGAGGAAGAATGCAGAGGCAGGCTTGATCCAACTCAGAAGGTTTATTTTTTCCTTTTTTTCTTTCAGCACTCTCTTTTATTTTCTACACACATGTACACATACACACGCACACACACCGCTCGGTGCAGGTGGCTCTCGCTCTCTCTCTCTCTCTCTCGAGGTGCGTGTCTCTCCTCCTTTTGTCTTCTTACCCTCACTGCAACACAGAACAATCATTAGTCTCACTTCCTACAGGTGTGCAAATCTTACCACTCGCTTTCTCCGGCTCCGCCCTCCATTCACAAACTGGCGCTCGACCACGCCCCCACCTCCAGAGGGTGAAGGCCCGCCCCAGCAGATAATAGAGGAGGGTGAGGACCGCCCACTTGATGGCCAGGCACTCTTTCTCGATTGTGCTGTACTTTGTCTCTCGTACCAAGAGCTTGCGGCTGATGTACAGCATGGGGCGCTCCACCCCCTCCACCACTTGGGACAGCACGGCCCCAGCTCCCTGTCCGACGCATCCGTCTGCGAAACAAAAGGGAGAGAGAAGTCAGGAGAATGTAAAAGTGGTCCGCCACACAGTGCAGATTTTACCTGAGTGAAAGCCTGTTGGCACGGCTCCGTCCACTGGACCGGGTCTGGTGCCCCCTTTTTATTGAGATCAGTCAGCGGGCTGGTGACATCCAAATAATTAGGCACGAACATACGATAATAGCCAGCCACCCCAGGAACCGTCTCACCTCCTTTTTGGTCTTGGGCCTAGGGCAGGTCACAATCGCTGCTGTTTTATCAATTTGGGGACGCACCTGTCCATGACCCAAGTGGAAGCCCAGATACCGTACTTCCACTCGTCCAATCGCGCACTTCTTTGGGTTGGCCGTGAATCCCGCCCGCTTCAGCGACCTCAGCACCGCTCTTAAGTGCTGCATGTGTCGCTGCCAGTCATTACTGTATATAATAATATCGTCTAAATAGGCAGCGGCATATACAGCGTGTGGACGGAGTATTCGGTCCATGAGCCGCTGGAACGTCGCGGGAGCCCCGAACAGCCCAAAAGGAAGGGTCACAAATTGGTGTAAGCCAAATGGTGCGGAAAAGGCCATTTTTTCCTGGGACATTGGAGTCAAGGGGATCTGCCAATATCCCTTTGTCAAATCCAGTGTCGAATAAAAGCGAGCTGCGCCCAACCGATCGAGCAGTTCGTCAGTGCGAGTCATTGGATATGCATCGAATTTAGACTTGGGGACCTAGACCACTGGGCTGCTCCAGTCACTATGGGACTCCTTGATTACTCCCATTTTGAGCATGGCCTTAAGTTCATCCCGGACAACATTTTTTTGTGTTCGGGCAGCCGATAGGGGCGGCTGCGAACCACCACCCCTGGGACTGTCTCAGTGTGGTGCTCTATGAGGTTAGTGCGGCCAGGGAGAGGCGAGAACATGTCAGAAAACTCTGCTTGTAGGTTTTTAATGTCTGTAATTTGGGCTGGGGAGAGGTGGTCCCCGCACGGAACCGGGGGAATTGATTCGCCAATTTTACGTCTACCTCCGGTCCTAGATCCTCCCTTTCAGGAACAACCATCGCCAACGCTACAGATGCCGTCTCCCTCCACAGTTTTAGCAGGTTGAGATGATAAATCTGCCGCGCCCCGCCTCTATCCATTCTAGCCTTACTTCATAGTCGACATCCCTGACTCGCTGTGTGACCTCAAAGGGTCCTTGCCACTTGGTGAGTAATTTGGAGCTCGACGTGGGTAGTAAAATGAGCACTTTATCTCCCGGCGTGAACTCGCGTAGCTGTGCACCTCTGTTATACAGCCGGGATTGATGTTCTTGTGCCTGTAGCAAATTCTCCTGAGTTATGTGACTTAATGTGTGGAGTTTTGCTCTGAGGTCCAAAATGTACCGAATTTCATTCTTTCTGGTTGAAGGCCCCTCCTCCCAATTTTCCCCTATGACGTCAAGTATGCCGCACGGCTTGCGTCCATACAATAATTCAAAGGGAGAGAACCCCGTGGAGGCTTGCGGGACCTCTCGTACTGCAAATAACAGGGTCTCTAGCCACTTATCCCAATTCCGTGTATCTTCCTGTTCAAACTTACGAATCATATTTTTAAGCGTTTGATTAAAGCGCTCCACCAGCCCATCCGTTTGCGGATGATAAACGCTGGTGCGAATTGCTTTAATCCCCAACGATTCATACAGCTCGCGCGGGGTGCGTGACATAAAAGATGTGCCCTGATCAGTTAGGGTCTCTTTCGGGATCCCAACCCGGGAGATAATGCGGAAGAGTGCATCCGCAACATTCCTCGCGGAGATATTGCGTAGAGGCACCGCTTCCGGGTACCACTTTGCGTAGTCAACTAATACTAACACAAAGCGATACCCTTGTGCAGATCGGTCTAATGGCCTGACAAGGTCCATGCCAATTCGCTCGAAGGGGACCTCGATTAACGGGAGTGGGCGCAATGGCGCTTTTGGGGTGGCCGGTGTATTCACCAGCTGGCATTCGCGGCACGCCGCGCACCACCGGCGAACGTCGCCATGAATGCCTGGCCAATAGAAGCGAGCCAAGAGCCAACCTAATATTTTCACCTGCCCTAAGTGCCCCACCATAGGGTTATGATGAGCCGCCTGGAATAATAATTCCCGACGGTTCTTCGGAACCAACAATTAGGTCACATTTTCTTGCGTCTGAGTGTCCTGCGTCACTCTATAAATCCTGTCTTTAATAATCGCAAAGTATGGGTGGGAGAGCACAACAGTGGGCTGGATCGGCTGACCATCGATTACTCTCACTTGATCAAAGGCGTGCTTCAGGGTTTCATCACGCAACTGCTCCAAGGGAAAATCCCCGAGGGGAATCCCTGCTAAGGGGGGGAAGAGCCACTCCCCCCGCTCTCGTTGTCACGCTGACGTAGAGCTGTCGTCGACGGCCCTGGCACCGCCTCTCCCGCCAAGGCTGCGCACATTCCACACCGCCTCTCCCTAACGCAGGACCCATCCACAAACATTTCTCTCGCTAATAATCGAAACCCCTGCCAGTTAGTTCCCAAAATTAGTGGATGGGTGAGACGGGGACTAACCGCCGCCTCCACTATATTTTTTCGCCCCCAAAATTTGATGACGATGGGTACTAGTGGGTACTCGTGAACATCCCCATGCACACACCTCACCTTCACCAACCGTGCATTTTCAAATCCCCTTGAACCAAGTCTTGGTGAATTGAGGTCTGATTGCATCCTGAATCCACCAATGCCTGATATGTACCCCCCTGAACACTTACCGGAATGCGGTATGTCCCAGCTCGATCGGGGGCGGCCTGCGGCGCGTCGGGGAGCCGGACCACTGCTCCCACCTCCGTTACGGGGCATGGGTCCTGGAAATGCCCCGGCTCCCCGCAACACCCGCACGTCGGCCCAAGCATCACTCCTGCACCTGCGGCTCTGGATTCACCCACCTGAGGATCAGAGGAGACAGGGCCAGAGAGAGAGGGGGCAGGTGGGGAAGGGGGAAAGGCACAGGTTCAGGGCATGGGTCGAGGGGGAAAAGGCCCCCAAGGGCCGCCCACTGGCCCGCATGCCAGCCCCACGCCCGCACGGAGCGCCCGTACAGCTCCAGGAACTCCTCCGGGTCATCCTGCAGTCCCATCTTCGTGAGCGCGACGTGGGGCAGAGCGACGGGCGCGGCTGCGGCAGGAGCTGCTGGGGCAGCGGCTGGAATCCCGGCCTGCTGCACCAGGCCCTGGAGCACCCGGCGGTCCTCGGCCTGGGCGTCAAGGAGGTCCTTAAACCGCTGCTCCTGGTCGTGTTGTAGCTGTAGGAGGGCCTAGTGTTGGGTCTGGTGGAGGTTGGCCATCTGGGTGATGAGGTGGTCCAGTGGTGAGCCTTCCATGGCGGCGATTTCCTCTCGAGCCTCCTGGGTTTCGGCACCAGTGTAACGTTTTAACAGGTCAGGCAAGGAGGAAGAATGCAGAGGCAGGCTTGATCCAACTCCAGCTTCCTGTTACGCTGCGTCTCCCAGAGTCCAACCCCAGACGTAGTAACAAGCCCAGAACGGCAGTGCGACAGTGAACAGCAGGTCCGACAGAGCCAAGTTCAGTATGAAGATGTTGGTCAACGATTTGAGATTCTCATATAGTGCGAGAATCACAAGAACTGAAATGTTACCAATGAGACTGAGCAAGACCACGATGCTGAAGAATAATGGGACAACGATGGATCCGATTTTGGCCACCTTGTCCTTGTGACACAATCCATCATCAATGTCGTCTATATCAGTATAATTATATTCCGTATTGTATTCTGGAAAGCAAAAACATTATAAATAAAAACATTTTAAACATATCATCTCTATTTTGCTTCCCTAAAGGCTAAATCTGTTGCAATGGGAGAAATCCTGTTATTTTTACACCATCCGTGAATTGACATAAATGTGTTAAATTACAGCTGACCTTATACATATGAAATCATCAGTTTTAACTGTTAAAATAACTTAATATACCCATTTTGTGTCCTTAATTATTGCTCCAGTTTGATTCAAAGACTGAAATCTTTCGTGTAAATCCAATAAATGATCAACCTCAGACTTCAACTAGAACATGGTAACGTGTGGCTTTGACTCAAGTGTGTTTTTAGGTTGTGGATAGGACGGTGTCATTTTATTCAAATAAAAATATTATTTGCAAATCTAGTTCTTTAACTGTTTTTCATTATTCCTTTATTTCTCTTTTTTGGACAATAAACCCCCAAGTGTCTGCAACCGTTGTGTTTTGATATGTCCTTGTCAGGTCTGTGGTCAAGGATTTAAAGGAATAGTTCACCTAAAAATGAAAATTCTGCTATCATTTACTGACCTTAATATAATTCCAAACCCAAATACTGTTACTTTTCATAACATATTTCATAACACTCTTTTCCACTTTATTACAGCTAGGTTACAGTTATTAGCAGAGAAGTTACTGGCAGAAGCAGACAGGTTTGGAACATATTATTCACTATATATATGTGCACAATAAGATGAAAGTCATCTTACTGAGTAAATCATCTTATTGAGTAAATCTGAAATATAATAAACCATCTAATCTAACTTGTTTTTCTGTTGTAATACAGACTGACCTTACTGGATTTATTTTGGTCTTAATTGTCAATGTCAATTTGTAAAGCTCTTGCATATATCTTTATATGTCTTTATAGACCTTTATATTTGTAAGGGTCTTGCATATATCAGTATCTCCAGGGTTTCACAATTTTGCGATTGCAGAAATGAACGCAAAATCAAGCAAACTCCACAATATTCGAAGGAACCTACAATTTTTCAACATTTGGGCCAAGACGCATCATGTGACGTCATCACGACGCGCATTCAGCCAAAGCCCTCTTCGATTCACGTGCATCGAACATGAGTACAGCTAAAAGGTCTCATTTACCAACCAACATCACTGCGAAAGATTACAGCTCTTACTGGAATTCTTTACCAGTTGCTATATTACATCGTTTTTAGATTCGCTGAGTACATCGAAATTGGTGAAAGTGACTTGCTAGAGTTCTTCTTCTTGAGGTTCCTCAGAGAGAGAGATTGCATGTGAGCTTTTATTTTTTCCCCATGCCACAGGACAGTATTAAAAGCGTAAAAAGTCAATGGGTGAAACTTAGGCTTGGCTGCAGTTCTGACGCCGTTCATTCAAATCACACTCTGACACACACACATGGTGTTGCATCTACATCAGAAGCCTAAATATGACACAATCTTTTTATTCATACATTCTTGAGGGTTCGCTCCAACGAGTAGTATCAAATGACATCCAGTCATAATAAATAAAAATAAAAAGATAAAACATGGGATTAAGGCAGCAGTGTGGAAATGCCAGCAGCATACAGGCGCATTCGGCGTAGTCAAGATGATGAGTGACGTCACAATCTGTGAAAAACTCAATCTTATGATGTGTAAAGGTGGGTGGGGACAAGTTACGGGTTAGTCGAGTGTTCACGGAAGATGATACGATGCGATGCTGACTACAGTTTAAAGAGAAATAGCTTCACTTGGTTTTACGTCTACATCAGAAGCCTAAATATGATACAATCTTTTTATTCCTGCATTCTTGAGCATCCACTCCCACATATAGTATCAAATCCAGTCAATCCAGTGGATTTATGGATAAAATTCAGCTTAATTTCAAATCCAGTCACCCATGGCAGTTTAAAAAGATGAAAGTTATGATCACTTCCTTCTCATGTGCTGTGTGGTTTTGGTGATTTCAAAGGTTTCCTGTTATATGATTTATTGTGGTTTGAAGTGGTGTGTTGAACAATGGCAGCCAGAAAGAAAGGAAGAAAACAGGACAATATAACAATCATTATAGTAATTAGTAATTAAGTCAAATTTATTTATAGAGGGAAAAAATCTACTAGGCTGACGTTGCCCAAAGTGCTTTAGAAATGACACATTTAAACAAGCAAACAAACAAAAAAAGTTTTAAAAAAAAACAAAAAAAAAACCAACAACAACAACATAAGATTAACATATAAAACTGACATTTTAAACCTGCACCTACATGTAATTTTTGCACACAAATAGAGAGTACGGTTCTCTCTTTCATTCAAGTATGACGTACAGTAAGAAAGAACCCAGTTACCCTCCAAATTACCAATGAAGACATCAACAAACATGTCATTATGTGGTTTAACATTTCATCAGACAGGGGATGTGGTGGTAAAGAGCGTTTAGTAAAGAGTGCTGAGCTAATTTCCATTCAGCTAACAACGTTTGCTCCTAAATGTCACCCTTAATATGTAAGCAGGTGGTTTCATGTTTGCCTGTTAAAAACTGCTGCTCGCATATAATCCTGTGTTGAAAAAATTCAGAGTTTGGTTTAATGAAAGAAAATTGTAAGCAATTTGATTTCATGAATAATCATGTAGGATGCAGGACCAGTACAGACTTCAGTTTGAATCACTTCTGAATGGGATCTATGTCTATTTATTTGCTAATGAGATGGGAAGTCTGAGTTCTCTAATAACAACAACACGGTCACTTAGATATGCACAATGGAAATGTACACTCAAAACTATATCAGATGCCTTTAACACCCAGTCATGCATGTTTATGATTTTCCTCTAGACAACATTATAACACCTTTTTAAAAGAGATTGTGGGGTTTTATATAAGGCACCAATGTACGTAGGTTTTCTCAAAAGCAACTAATGGTTATTCTGGATCAAATACAATCTCGAATTTGCATTTAGCTAAGGAACAAACTTCAGACATCCACTTTTAATGTTATTTTATATCCTATATATACGTATGTACAGTACAGTATATGTTACATCTATACATCTTTATATTTTTTAAAAAGCTTTAACCTCCACCTATATAAGCATTAGATAAATCATTCGTGCGTATATTTACACTGACTCAGACAGTTGTGGAATTGGCTCTGCAGTTGTTGGCGTTTGAGCACACGGAGCCGTGAGACTGAATGGTGCCAGTTCGTGTTTGTTGCATGTCCATGTTCGGAGGGGTTTGAAAAATCTTCTGCAGAATCTCCTTTAGATGATTTCTGAACCTCACACCAACGAAAACATAAAACACGGGATTAAGGCAGCAGTGTGAAAATGCCAGCAGCTTACAGACGTATTCGACGTAGTCAAGATGATGCGTGACATCACAGTCTGTGAAAAAATCAATCTGATGATGAGTAAAGGTGTGCAGAAAAATCACCAGGTTATAAGGAGCCCAACCAAGAAAGAACGTGACTACGATGCAGAAGATGAGTCTGATAGTACGGTGTCTCTTGTTGGTTCTTGTCTTGAAGACGGTCTGCAGGATTCTTACGTAGCAAAAACCCATGATAAAAAAGGCGCAAACAAAAAAACAGTTCTGTTCGTATGTAACGGTAAAATATCCAACAGTGGAATTATACTCACAGTAAAGTTTGGAAGAGTCTCCTGGGTCAGGCAGGACTTTGCTGTAGATTGGTGCTGGCAACGCCACTGAGATGCTCACCACCCAAGCGATGATGGGGATTAGAGCAAAACCCTTTCCTCTTTCCCAGTCTGAGAGAGGGTGCACCACGGCCATGTAGCGCTGAATGGTCATCAGCACCAGGAACACGATGCTGCTGTAAAATCCAGCGTAGAAGACGAAGTTGACAGTTTTGCACGCTGCGTCTCCGAGAGTCCAACCCCAGATGTAGTAACAAGCCCAGAACGGCAGTCCGACGGTGAACAGCAGGTCCGACAGAGCCAAGTTCAGTATGAAGATGTTGGTCAACGATTTGAGATTCTCATATAGTGCAAGAATCACAAAAACTAAAATGTTACCAATGAGACTGAGCAAGACCACGATGCTGAGGAATAATGGGACAACGATGGATCCGATTTTGGCCACCTTGTCCTTGTGACACAATCCATCATCAATGTCGTCTATATCAGTATAATTATATTCCGTATTGTATGTACTGTTTTCTGGAAAGCAAAAACATTATAAATAAAGACATTTTAAACATATCATCTCTATTTTGCTTCCCTAAAGGCTAAATCTGTTACAATAAGCTCCTCATGCATAAAAAAGGAACTTATTGTTCTGGGATAAACCCTGTTACATATACATCATATGTGAATTGACACAATGCTTCGAGTGTATTAAATTACAGCTGACCTTATTCATATGAAATGATCAGTTATAACTATTAAAATGACTTAATATACCCATTTTGTGTTAATTATTGCTCCAGTCCAAAGGTCTTGATATCTTCCTTATAAATCCAATGAATGACTCAAAAATAAAAAATAAAAATGAAATAGCCCTTTTATAGTTTGAAGTTCGACCAAAAGAGGAATGTGTAAAATCAAAAAAAAATTTTTTTTTAAGTTTAGGTGGGAAAAAATCCACCAAACTGACCTGAACGACAATGGACAGGGTTTTTATGCTGGTTGGCTATGAGTGCTATCGTGTTCCCGCCCCTAGCATCAGCCCCCAGCCATATCAGATGTTTTATTAAGTAAATGGGAAGTTAAATATGTTAAGCCAATAAGAGTGTGCTTTTTCCACTCAATGCAGGTACAGCAGAAATGAAAATAAAATCAAGTTGTATATCAGTCTCCGGTGTTAGTGCTTTGTAACAGTCGGTAAGTTTTTTGTCTTAGTAACATCGAGAGAGAGAGAAAAAAGTGGCTGATGAGGAAAACGACTGTTTATAGCTGTTATAAGTGATAACAGGAACTAACCTGTCTCATGACACTGAATGTAAATATAAAGGTATAAAAAGTACAATGTGTTGTTCTTGAATCATTAAACATGGTAATCACTGGCAAATTTTTGTGGTATAAGACGAATAAAACAATTTGAGCCGCACACAGAGTTACGGGCAATTTAGAGTCACCAGTACAACTAACAGCATGTTAGCTGGAAGGAAACCAGAGAAACCAAAGGAAACCGACATAGACACGGGGAGAAGATGTGAACCTGAGAGCAAAATTTTGAGTCAATATGTTACAAATAGCAGAAAAAAGGGAAAAGATGACAGAAATACATACTATAAACAAATGCATAACTACACAAAAGTTGTAAATAAATAAATAAATAAAAACCACTATGTGACATTAATCATATTATCAGTAATTTGAAGAGTTTAGGCTTTTTTTGTTATCTAGAAATATTACTTACCTATCTAAGAATATGTATTTTAAAAAAAAGAAGAAAAGAAAAAAGAAAAGATCAACTTTGTGTATCAATGTGGAAGAATGTGCACCTTTAAAACAATAATATTTACTGTGTATTCAGTGTCTGTGTATGAGAAGTAGCATTACTGTACATCACATACAACTGTACAACATTCAAAAAAAAAAAAAAATTTTGTTCTCACCAGAGTGGGATGAATTTATGAATTTCTTACAGTTTTCAAATAATAATAATAATAATGATAAGAAGAAGAAGAGGAAGAAGAGGAAGAAGAAGAAGAACTGAAGAATGTGACAAGAAAATTGCGGATTTAAAATTTTTGAAGACTCCAAGAGAGCTATTTGAATTTTTATTTCATTTGTTTTATTTCAGTTTTTTTTGTTTTTCATTTCTAAAAATTCCATTGTGTAAGTTTGTATTTTGAATTGTTGTATTGTTGCAGTTGCACCAGGATTGTGAAACTTCTTGTTGTTTCTTGTGATGGTGTTAAAAAAACAAAAAAACAAACCACAACAACAACAAAAATACTTTATAATATATATATATATATATATATATATATATATATATATATATATATATATATATATATATATATATATATATATATATATATATACTGGTTTCAGCTGTCGTATGACGTCTCTGCAGTGCAACGAAGCATGCTTTCTTTTCCTATTGGTTGAAAGGCCTCAGTGGGCGGGGCGTCAAACTGGGACTAAGAAAAATGTCAGTATTTCCAAAGTATTTTCTAGACATTTCACTCGCGAAAAAAAGTTTTTAAACATTTTAAAACACTGTACTACACGATATTTCAGTCCTAAATGTTTAATAATGTTTGCTTTTAGACGTTTATGCGTGTATCTTTGACCTGTCAATCAAACAGTTTGACAAGACTAGCAAGTTTGTTCACCTGTTGTAAACATCGGACAGGCTCAAGATCTCCAAAAGTATGTTCAAGTTTATGAACTTTTAACTTTAACCTTTAAACAAGCGGGTTTTTTTTCCCTTCACGGTGGTTTACGGTGTAGTTTATATCTAGTATCTAGATAAACTTCTTCAGGAATTATTATTTGTTAAACTGTAAACAAACACAAGGCTTCAGTGCTTCAGTGTTTCAGTGGTGTTGTTTTGAATAAAAGTAAATGTTGGGAGAAATTAATTTCATCTCACGCTATAAAGCAGAAATGTTATCTTTTTAAAAAACCATTCAGCAACCAAAAAGCAACAGAAAATAACACATAAGTCGTATTTTCTCTGGACAAGTCATATTTTGATTAGTAAGGACATAATTTACGAGTTCTCTGTTGTGTTAAAGCTGACATTTAAAAACATTTAGAAAATTCCCAACGATTTATTTACGACCCCTGTGCCATATCTAACGGGGCCCCTTTTGTGACATCCCTTCTCAATAAATAATAATAATAATAATAACAACAGCAATAACGAGATAATTAAGTCGTGAGGTGTAGTGAGTCCGAGATATATCAGCGCAATTCATAATTCCAAGATGAAAATAATAAAAAGAAATCAATTCATCTACACCTCCTTGTAGCCCGTGATTACCTACTTATTATGATCACATCTTATGAAGTCGTTATCTCGTTCCTACGACCTGATGGTCTCGTTCCTGGTCAAAGAGACACTAATTTACCCTTAGTAACAGTCTGATTTGAGGTAGACCCCTTTTTATTAATTCATTTGTGAATTTATGAAAATTTTGAATCTGTGCTTGTATAACTTTTAACACAAATAACTTTTTTTTTTAAAAATGTTTTTATTCCGCTGCCCTCACTAGCAGACCACTCATGACCTCTTGACCCGGTTGCCAGGGAGTGAGCAGGACCATGGCGACAGCTGGAGAGGGCCAGCTCCAGAGAGTTATCAGAGATCTGCAAGGTAATGTGTGTGTGTGTGTGTGTGTGTGTGTGTGATGAGACATAGTGTAACAGTAAGACAGAGATTCAGCGCGTGATCCTCGCCCATTTACACACCAGTGATCTCTGTTATGAGACATGAGATCCAGTGAACCCAGAAAGAAGGAAAGGACGTGCAGCCTGAGAGATAGAGAGAGGTCAAAGTCCATCCCTCACAAGCATCTTTCCTTCCGCTTTCCATAGATGGATAAAAGGTGCGTGCATGGATCCTGATGTGGCGATAGCACAGAATGAGGAAGCGAGAGATCGAAGAGGGTGGAGTCGGAATGAGGCATAGAGACTTGGCAGAAAGTAGTGATGGGTTATACAACCAGTTCCTTTCTTTAGCCATTATACCTCTTACTATACTCTTACTTTTTACTATACAGTTGCGTCTGTTTTTCATTCGCTGAGCACATTGAAATCGTTCAAAGTGACTGGCTACAGTACTTATTGTTACAACTGTTTATATCACAGTGCTGTTGAGTTCTTGGCTCTGATTGGTCACATTTTCTACAGCACCATCTCTGACAATAGTTCCAACATATTATTTGTTTTTGTTTGTGTTACACTTTAGTAGCCTGTTGAATTCTGTTCGGTTGATTCGGTTCAATCGCGAGCTTGGGTTACTGTCTGTTTGGCGTTCCTCTGCATGTTCTTCCCTGTGACCACATGGGTTTCTTCTGTGTACTCTGGTTTCTTCCCAACTCCCAATAATATCTGTGAATTGGATATACTAAATTGCCTCCTAGGTGTGAGTCATTGTTTGAATATCGTCACACCCACGCTTCACACCCAGTGTTCCAGGCTCTAGATCCGCTGTGACCCTAACCAGGATAAAGGATTTCCTGAAAGCAGTAGTGTATTTTTCTGTTAGTAATTCTGTCCTACATTTTGCTCAGCAGATGCTGTGTCAGAGCTCACCAAAGAGTACAAGGAGAACGGAGAGCCAATCACTGATGACAGCACTAACCTGCACAAGTTCTCCTACAAGCTGGAGTACCTGCTACAGGTTTGGGGTCTCTGCTACAGAACACACACAACACACACACTGTTCTAGACATCAGCAGTTCGATGTCAGAGATGTCATTGGCTGACCTCATGTGTCTCAGAAGAAGCCTTTACCCTCCCTGATTTGTAGCTGTTGTATGATAACATACAACTGGCTGGGGACCAAATTGTGGAGAAAATACGGCAAAAATTTGTGCAGACTTCTATATTAATAATGTTTTGGGTATTAAAGCAGAACTTTGTTGTTTCACACAGTTTGACCAGAAGGAGAAGACTACATTTCTGGGCACGAGGAAAGATTACTGGGAATACTTTAGCGACTGTCTGGCCAAAATAAAAGGAGCCAACGATGGCATTCGCTTTGTCAAATCCATTCCCGAGGTAGGACCTATTCACTCCTTCACTCATTCACTCATCCATTCATTTATTCAACAACTATATGGGTTGGGGTGTCAAATCAAAGAAATACTACCTTGCTAAAATTACAGTTTGTTAGATGTGCTATACTGAATGCTATGCAAATAAGACATGCAGATTAGCTCCGCCAACACCTTTCTTTGTTTGTTATTGTTCCATATTGTGTAGATTTGTTCAAACGCAAAGGTCAACATTAAATATCGGTCCTTCCTTATTTGTACGCTGACACAAAGAAACGTTGATTTAAATGTCAGGTTCTCTCATGTAAAAGCTTTATTACAGAACAGGACACCTGCAATGCAAACAACCTGTTTGTCTCTGCTTGATCTTTGCTAACTGTAAATCCTGGACAAGGGCAAAGCTACCCACTGTTGAGAACTGATGGACATGTAAGGAATAATAAAACATGACATTGGTGTGCTGTAATAGGAAAATAATCAATGACAGGGTGGACGATGAAGTGGAGTTACTGGTAACTCTCAGAAGTTGACTATTTTCTAAAACCAGCACATCCTGAGGTGTTTTATTCCTCTTGTACAGTACTGTGCAAAGGTTTTATGCACATGCAAAGAAATGCTGTAGAGCAAAGATGCCTTCAAAATAATGAAATGAAATGTTTCTACATGCAAAAAAATAAAAATACAGTAAAGAGCAGTGGACAGTAGTAAATGAAACAAAGTCAATATTTGGTGTGACAAAAAAAAAAAAAATATATATATATATATATATATATATATATATATATATATATATATATATATATTAGTCTCGGTACAATTAGTGCAGTTTTATAAGGAAGTGAGCTGGTAAGTTTTATTGAGCATCTTGCAGAACCAGACACAGTTCTTCTGGACACTTTGACTTTCGCACTCGCTTCTTATTTTTGCAGCGAAACCCAGCAGCCTTCTTTGTGTTTTTTTTTTTTTTTTTTTTTGGTCTGAAAAGTGTCTCTTACGTAATATACTGCTTTCTTTAATGAAATACAAACGTTTTTCTGTAACATTTAACTTTGTGGTAGAAAACTAATGTTTGGGAATCTAAAATGTTTTTTTGTACTGACTTGATAATGCAGATGTCATAAAATAAGTAAAATCTTACAAACAAAGTTTGTACTAAAAAATAATAGGGTGTCTAAAACTTTTGCACAGTACTGTATACTCAGTAATTTGTCAACAATAAAAAAAAAAAATTAAATAAACAATGGCACTTTCTACTCCCCCCCCACCCCCCCATGTTTAGTTACATTTAATGTTGTGAAACATCCATGAAACAAGTTAGTTCCTAAGATCACTTACATTATAGCAGTTCCCTCACCAGCCTCTGTCATTTAAAATTAATAAGATGAAAAAAAAAAAACAGCAGCTTGTAATGTTATAGTGTAAATTTACACTCAAGTGTAAGCTTACAAGTTACAGCTTTATCTCTGATTTACAAAGAATCGAGAATTCAGAAGCGCTGTGATATAGTTATTACAAATGATGCTTTACTGCTAGGACCTTATTCTTCTTCATAGAAATCCTGGTATTTCTTAATAATTGGTACTTAATATTTCCCAATGTTACCGTATAAGAGACGCTTTTACTTCCTCACTGGGGAAAGTTGTAATATGCATTGCATTATATATAGTCCCCTCTGAAAGCATTGGAACGGCAGGGTCAATTCTTTTGTTTTTGCTATACAGTAAAAACATTTGGGTTTGAGATCAAAACATGAATTTGAGACAATGGATCAGTTAAACAACATAAAACATGGCACCTTTTGTTTGAACCTACCCATTGTTTTCAAGTGTTTCTTGCTGCCCAGGTGTGCCCTGTTAATTTGATTGTTCAAAGAATTAATAGCTCTGAATGTCTACTCTTGGTTTGAGCCCTGGGTTTCACCTATGAAGACTGTATTTGCTGTTAAAAAGGATAAATCAACATGACGACCAGAGAGCTGTCTATGGGAGAAAAACAAGCCATTTTGAAGCTGAATAAAGAGGGAAAATCAATCAGAGGCATTGCATAAACATTTGACATAGCCAATACAGCAATTTGGACTGTACTGGGAAAGAAAGAAACCACTGGTGTACTAATAACCAGGCATCCAACGTGTCAGCCAAGGAAAACGAAGAACAACAGACAAAAACATTGTGAGAGCTATGAAGAAAAACCCAAAAACAACAGTCAGTCACAGGGCAGGTGTGAAGGTATCACAATCTATCGTTCGAAGAAGACTTCGAGAGCAGAAATATAGAGGCCATACCACAAGATGCAAACCACTAATCAGCAGTAAGAATCTGAAGGCCAGATTGGAATTCGCAAAGAAATACAGAGAAATGCGTCCAGTCTAATTGGGAGGAACTTTGTCATGCAGCAAGGCAATGATCCAAAACACAGTGCCAACACAACAAAGGACTTCATCAGGGGGGAGAAGTGGAAGGTTTTAGACTGGCCAAGTCAATCACCAGCATTTCACCTGAGCAGCATTTCACCTCCTGAAGAGGAGACTGAAGGGAGAAACCACCCGAAAAAACATCAACTGAAAGAAGCTGCAGTACAAGCCTGGAAAAGCATCATAAAAGAACAATGCAACAGTTTGGTGATGTCAGTGGGTCACCGGTTGATGCAGGTATTGCAAGGAAGGGATACGTAACCAAATATTCAGTGTCATTTACTGTACTTTAAGACTATCTGTTCCAATACTTTGCTCATCTAAAATTTTGGTGGTTTGCCACCAAAGGTGCCATGTTCTAAGTTGTTTAACACATCTAAATGTAAATATCAGGAAATTCTGATCGGTCGTCTCATATTCATCTTTTGATCTCAAACCCAAATGTCTTCAACGTATAGCAAAAACAACAGAATTGGCCTTGCTGTTCCAATACTTTCAGAGGGGACTATAATAACTTGTAGTAACTCGTGCTTAACCTGAGTTTGTATCCTTTCAGTGTTGATAATTTCAGCTTTAGTGTTGTTTAGTGTTTGGAAATTTAGCAGCACACAAAAAGACTGCACAATGTTGTTAAAGCATATATATTCTAATTATTAAGTTCTAGTACTTCACAGCACTTAAAAACACTGCAAACGCTGTTTAATTGACTTCTTTCTGCTTAGAAAGCTTACTTTCTTTTGTCTGCTTAGACAGAAATACACCACAGACGTACTGTGTATTTAAAAATAAATTAAAAAAAAAAATTAAAAAGGAATAAAACACTTGGGGATGACGGGGTGATGTGATGCAGCTCGATGTGAATCAGAGTTACTGTTACTACCCCAGAGCTGACAAATTTACTATACAATGCAATTTATATATTTTTTTAAAGCACAACTTACTCAGAAACTAGTCCCTGTTAAACTTGCATTAAGGCTATTGTTTCCTCACTTTGTCTTTCAGTTAATAAGAACTTCAATAAGGATAAGAAACTGTAAAGTGCAAAGTCCTGAAGACTTTCATGCGGTGGAAAACCTAATGACTGTTACAAAGCGCTGACACTGGAGACTCCTTCTAATAAAATTACAGAAAATCTCACTATATCAACGATTTTCTTTGTTAAAGAACATGTTTTTTTGCGATTATTAGATTTCTATTATGTGGCGCGTCCATCATTGTCCACCGAGTCCTTGTGTGAGCTGTTACTATAGAAACCATAACTTATTAGAACGAGCGTGTTCACCAGTCAGAATAGAGAATTCAGCAACACCACTATGGTTTAAACAGTTTTAGTCAAAGGCATTATGGTTATGCTAGGTATTTTATGTCTTTAGGCAGTCCATACAGTTTTTTTTTTTGTGATCGTTGCGGCCAAAAATGCTTGAGTTTGAGTTTTTTGTGCTTTTTTGCGGAAAACTACTTGAATTGGCGAAATTGCAGTTGCACGAAATCGTCTTTCACAGTGATGTTTGTTGGTAAATGAGACCTTTTAGCTGTACTCATCATGACACACGACACGAATCTGCAGAAAATCTGCTTTAATTTTTAAAAATTGCAAGCTCCTCTGAATATTGCAGACTTTCCTTGATTTTGCGTTCATTTCTGCGATCGCAAAATCTCAAAATCCTGAAGGGACTGTTTAAGTGTTTATGTATAGTGAAGTTACACTAGTAGAAGTGCGTCATGCGTATTTGCATTTATTTACATTTACATTTATGGCATTTGGCAGACGCCCTTATCCAGAGCGACTTACATTTATTTCATTTATACGTCTGAGCAGTTGAGGGTTAAGGTGCTTGCTCAAGGGCCCAACAGTGGCGGCTTGGCGGTGCTGGGGTTTGAACTCACTATTATTATTATTATTATTATTATTATTATTATTATTATTGAAATGAATAATTAAATTGGATAATTTAATTTCAATGTGAAGGATATGCTTTGTGATACAGCTTGTACGTGTGATAGAGACAACACTCTCTGTGTGTGTCTCTCTCAGATAAAGACATCGCTGGGAAAGGGCCGAGCGTTTATCCGTTACTCTCTGGTGCACCAGCGGTTAGCTGACACCCTTCAGCAGTGCCTCATGAACCAAAAGGTCACCAGGTAAGCACACTCATATTTCTAAGGGTTCGTTCATTTAACACTGCAGCACCTGTGTTTGCGAAATGCAGTACACTCTCTTCACATGATTGTGTTTTGTTTTTGTTTTGTTTTTTTTGGTCATACAGGTCATACCACTGTTCCATGTTCCTGTAAATGATCAGCTTTACACAAACGATCACTTTCATTGTTTTACCTTGTTAATTTCTCTTCCCATGTTGAGTTGTACTTCTTTAAATTCGTTTCCCTGTTTCATGAGCGGGAGTGGAAGCTGTCCTTTTCACGTGTTGGTAGAATAATGCGTACATGTGCGTAAACAGCCGAGTACATGCGTATGGATTGATTTTGGAAGTGCGTTATGTTGCGTATGTGACGTAGTTCATCTCATCCATGGATGCTTCTAGATAATACCGTTTTTGGGCTGTCACTGAGTTATATTTTGATGATTATCAAGATTATGGCTAAAAATGGCCATATTTTTTTTACTATTTTTAATTCACTTATCCAATAACATTCAAGTACTTTGACTATACTGAAGAAAGGCGATTCTCTTTAAAAAGTTGTGTCCAAACATAAGCTTTAAGGTTGCATAACTACTCCGGATCATCTCAGTATGTCACTGCAGTGTGGTAACAGAAATACAGCAAGAAAATATTTTGAAATGGTGATTTGAAAAAGCTTTAGATCACAGGTGGAAGTGTAACCGATCGAACTTATAATTTTACGTGTGTTTAATCTGCAGTGACTGGTATTATTCCCGAAGTCCCTTCCTGAAGCCTCAACTCAGTGTGGACATTGTTAACACTCTCTATGAGCTCACCGAAGTCCAGTTTGATGTGGCGTCCCGGGGTCACGACCTGGATTCGGCCTGGCCCACTTTTGCAAGGTAAGCAGAGCATGTGGCCCGATATGCAGTCACGTATTAGTGTAGCTGGTTTGGAGAGACGTGCGAATGAGTGAGTCAACGTGCAAGGGGACGTGTATGTTATGTGAGCGCAATGTAAGCGTAGCGTCAGTCCACCTTATATGCAAAATACAAAGAGCCAAAAAGGCGTGCACACGTCCGTTACTGCTGCTACTGCTGTTACTGTGGAGGGACACGATTTTACACAGTGGTGTGAGAATGCTAGGAACAACACCGCATTTGTGTAGAGCCTGCTAAAGTGAATAATCCAGCATCCTTTCCTTTTTTTTCATGTTTTTTTTGTGTAACTCTTCAATGTATGCTATATTCCTGCTCACATTTTGTGCCACAGGAGGTCTTTGGGTATGACCAACTCTCCGAGCCACGTGTGGAAAGCACCTAGCCGGAGCTCCAGCATTAACAGCCTGGCCAGCTCATACTCACAGGTGATATGCTTTAGAATACAGGATTTACACTGGAATTATAACAAGACTAAAGTGAAGGTTTAACAAATGTTAAAAAAAATAAATAAAAATTATGGTTATAATATCCATATAAGTCAGTACTGCATGTTTCCAGTAGATGGCAGGAGTTACCAAACTTCTTCTCATTACTCTCTTAGGCCAGTGATTTTTATTCCTGGCCCTCGAGAAGCCCTTTAGATTTACATTTACTCATTTAGCTGTACTTTTTATCCAAATTGATAAAGATACAGTTGAGCAGTTTTAGGGTTAAGGGTCTTGCTCAGTGAATCAACAGTGGCAGTTTATTGGTGCTGGGATTTGAACTCACAGCTTTCTCATCAGTAGACCATCAGCTTAACTACACAATCATTACCAGTAATCAGGTAATTTATGTATCCAGGAAATGTCCAGGGCAGGGTTACTCCAGGACCAGAGTTGGGAACCAATGCCTTTGATGATGTTTGGACAAAATTTATTATTGGCCATTCCTTTGGATTTGTTTTTAGCAGCACTTTTTTAAAACTTTAGTCAAAGTTTAAATTGAAAATCTCATGTAGTTACTCTCGACTCGGAATTGCGATGCTTGAGTATCCTGTGTATCTCATTCCAGTACTAACCTTTTGTACTATATCATCGCTCTCTCAGGCCCCTGAGTTTCTCTGCAGTCCAGAGTTTGGAAATAGCTTGCTGAGTGAATCTGCAGAGCCGTTGTCCGATTCTGCCATCACCACCGTGGACGAGCTTCGTCTGGAGCTGGATCAGTCAGAGCTGAAACAGCGTGAGCTTGTGGAGCATGTTCAACAGCTTGGCAGCGAGGCCACAGAGCTCCGTGAAGTGGTGGCTGAACTGCAGAGGCAGCTGGACATTTCATTAGCAGCTCAGTCTAACCACCAGGCGCTTCAGCTCAATCTGGAGGTGTTGGCTGAGAGGGAACGGACTCTAGCCCAAGCCCTGGAGGTCCTGAGTGGACGTGAGGCTGTTAAAGAGGCAGCAAATCAGGAAATTCAGGGCAAGTTAGCTGCTGCAAAAAAAAAGAATGAGGAGCTAATGGCTAAACTAGATGAGGTGCTTGAGGAGAAAGGCCAGAGGACAGCCAGCCAATTTGACTCAGCCCAAAAGATCCATGAACTCCTGGATGGACTGAAGGAAGCAGAGAAAGGCAGGATAGACGCACTAGCACATGGTGAAGAGAAACGGATGCAGGCTGAACGTCTGGCTGAGGAGCTCAGAATGAAACGGCAAGCCCTGAGAGATGGAGAAACTAAAATGGCCGCTTTAACAGAGAAGGGTACGAAGCTGATAAAGCAGGTAGAAGAACAACGTAATGCCATGGGTAAACTCCAGGAGGAGCTGGCAGTGAGAGAGAAGGAAGTAAGCAGTCTTCAGAAAGACCTGCAAGACCTTCAGCACTGTCTGGAGGCGATGGAGCAACAGGCTGCCGAAGAGAAGAAAAGGGCATTGCAGGAGAAAGAGGTGCTACAGAACAAGTTGAGCTCCCTAAAAGAAAGCCTAGAAGGACAGGTGCAAAACCTAAAGGCACAACTCAGAGGTAAAGAAACTGAACTTATCACCAGTGTGAAGAAGATCAAGCACCTAGAGGCTGAAGCTGAGAAGATAGCAGGAGAGAAACAGGGTCTGAGTGGGAGTATAGTAAAACTGGAGACACACATCGAAGATCAGACAAAGATGATTGACGAATACAAGGAACAGTGCAACAGTCTCACAGAGCTGAACAACAAGCTCCTCAAGACAGTCAAAAAGAACGAGGAGACCAAGAAAGAGCTGATGGAAAGCAAGGCTGTGTTAGAAAATGATCTGGCTGGACTGAGGGCAGCCGAAAAGCAGCTCAGAGGTCAGCTTGATGACGCTAAAGTGACAGTGGATGAGAGGGAACAGCGGATGCGTGATGAGAACCGCGGCCTGGATGAGAAGCTCCAAAAAGCAATCATGCAGGTCAAGGAGTCAGAAAGCGTAGTCCACGAGTTGGAACAGGAGAACACAGATCTCAGGGAGGAGTGCTTAAAGAGTAAAGATGCTCTCACAGCTGCACAGGAAGAACTACATAAATTTTCCGACCAGATCAGGGATCTAGAGAGTAGCCTAGAGGTGGCAAGATGTAACGAGACAAACCTCACTTTGCAGCTAAAGGAACAACACTCACAGCTGGAGGATCGAGAGAGGCTTTGTGAGGAGCTTCAAGAAAGACTTGATGAACTGGAAGCCCAGGAGGGAGAGCTGGAGGCTGGGAAGGCAGAGGCAGAGCGAGCCTTGGAGAAGCATAGGGAGATTATGGAAAGGTTGGAGGTCCAGAAGAAAGCGGTAGAAAACGCTCAGCTGGAGATGAGTGCCTGCCTTGCCAAGGAAGCCCAGGATATGGCCTCAAAAGTAGCACTACTGGAGGAGCAGCTGGGCCTGAATGTGAAAGAAGTGTCCAGGCTTCAGGAGGAAGTGGTGGACTTGAAGGCCAAACTGCTCTTTTCCGAGGAGGAGAAAGTAAAGATGCAGACTAAGCTGGAAATCACAGAGGCGTCTAAGAGAGAGCTGCAGACTTTGACAGAACAACTTAAAAAGCGAGCTGAGGAGCAGAACCGAAATCACGTCAACGAACTTTTACAGTCCAAGCAGCACATGGAGGAGATATCATCTGAGCTAGACGCTGAAAGATCTGCGCTTGCTAAAATATCAGCTGACTTTGCTGCAGCTCAAGAGGACCTGGCTGTACTAAAGACCCAAAATGAACGACTGGTCATGGAGAACGCCGAGACCAGAGAGGGACTCCACAGAGCCAACACGGAGATGGCCGAGCTGGGAATGACCATCTGCAAGCTGACAGCGGAACGGGAGGAAGCCGAAGAACGCCGGGCAGCCGAGAGCACCCGGATCCATGAGCTGGAGGAGCGGGGAGGGCGTGAAACGGATCGGCTGAACGCCAGCATGGCGGCACTACGGCAGGAGAACGCCAGTTTGCGAGAGGAGCTCCTGCAAATGGAGAAGCTTCCAGAAACAGTGCTGGAGCTGAAGGAGATGCTGGATAAATCCGAGAGCGAGAGAGAAGTGGCACGTGAGGAGACGGCAGCCATGAGGTTTCAGATGAGTACAGAGAATATGGCGCACCAAAACCTCGTGAAGGTAAGCAGAGATTCTCAAAGACAAACTAGGGAACCACATTGGCTATATCTGGATGCATAAAATGAAGATTGTTATGGAGTTACTGCTACCACCATGAGGTTGATTATTTTCCTATAACAGCATGTCTCCAAGTTATTTCCAGTAGCGCATATGGTGTATCATAAAAATGTCTTCCAATACTGGGATATCATTTTATTTTACCACCTCACACACACTTGTGTGTAACTTGAAGTGAACTGAAGTAAAAGAAAAAGAACGTATATCTTTATTAGTTGACAGATCAGTATTTTAAAAAATGGTCACATATGAACTCGGCGGCCACTTTATTAGGAACACCGAGTGTACATGTGTGTAGTATAGAGTGAAATAGGTTTCTTTGCATGTGCCGGCTTGTTAGGGAGCAGAGGTCAGAGCACAGGGTCAGTCATGGAGCGGAGAAGGTTAAGGGTTGAGCAGCACCAGCTTAGAGGAGTCGGAGGTTTGAACTCATGACATTCTGATCAGTAGACCTGAATCTTAACCACTAAACCTTAACCTCTGAGCCACCACTACAATTATATACAGTATGTAATAGATCAAGTATCTAATAATCTGGCACCTTGCAGCATATTTATTCAGTATATAGAGCAGAGAATATTCTAATTTACCTGGTCAAGGTGCTACATTTTTGCGATTTCTGTATATGTTATTGCAAAATCTTTTAATGTTGTGATTTGTTTTTTCTCCTCAGAGCTTAAATGAAGAGCTTGACAGTTTAAAAGCGCAGCTGAAGTCTGAAAGCGAGAAGGCGTCCAGCCTGGAGGTCAAAGTGTCAGAGTTAGAGGTCTGTATATTTCAACTCTGTTGACAAAAAAAAAAAAAAATCTGTATTATGCTTAAATTTGTTGAGAATGTTTAAAAAGTTGCTCGCTCTTTTTCTCGGGTTTAACATCTGAGCTTGGTACCGCTTTTGTCGGAAAAAAATATTTTTCCTTAGAGAGCCTGCTTGAAGTTAATTAAAATTTGCAACTATCTTTCATGATCCTGTTGATCTTGTTGATCCTGTATGATCTTGTGGTCTTGAAACAGTGGTGTGCCTCTTGGCAATGGATATCCATTCCATCTAGGTGATTAATAACACATCTGTCTGGCTAATAAACTAATAAGTAGGACATTAGCATGTGAGCAGTCAGTGTGTGAAAGGCCCAGGCACAGGGTGTGATGATGAAAAATAGCGGTCATTCTGCAATGATGCAGAGTGTTCGAGCTCACTGTTTGCTTAAATCAAAATATTTCTCATCATGACCCAGGAGTTTTTATAAGTAAGGAATAAAACACTCATGTGTAATGCTGTTATAGGACAATAATCAATGACGGGTTGATGTGATACAGCCACATATAAATAGAAATGGAATATTTTCCAATAACAAGACGTCCCAAAGTGTTTTATTCTTTTTTTTTCCTTTTTTTTTAAACAATACTTTATTAATCAAATAAAGACATTTTTTAAAATCTTTTTATAGTTGCGTTTAAAGTCCATGCAGGTTCATGTTACCTAAATGTCGGAACACTTAGTTACAGCTTTACCTCTGACTGTTACAAAGCTCTGACACTGGAGACTCCTTCCATAAAGCGTTAAACATCACTTTACAGAGAACTTGCAACAATGGCATGTTTTCATCCTGTTCATGTTTTCATCCTTTAATATAAACTTTGCACTTCGCACTTCTATTGTCTGAGCTGCTGTACTAGAAGACACCTTCTGACCAATCAGAGTGGAGCATGCAACAGTGGTTTGGTATAAAAGAACAAATCACTGTCCAGAATTGTTGGCATCAGATCAATTTTCTACTTGAACGTGTTAAATTTCCTTTCTGATTCATGTTGCGAAATTATTGGCACCTCTGAAGATGATTTAAAATAAGTGCTTTATTTATTTATTTATTTATTTATTTGCAGACATGTTGGCGTTTGACCATTTACTTTTTCCCTGGGGTATAAATATGGGGTTGCACACATGTAAACGTGTCAGATTCCTTTGTTATCCATCACCATGAGGAAAAGGTGTTGGAACAGTTTATAAGGAAGAGGACACTTGAGCATACTACCCCCAACCAAAAAAATAAACAATAACATTAATTCATATGGTGAAGAAAGTTTATTCATAAAGGACAGTGTGATGTGAAAAAATAGATTAAGAACCATTTTTCAGGCAAACACGTCATTTTGTAGAATGAAACTCAGAAATCATTTACTCAGTCAGTGTTAAAAATTGTTTTACTCTTAATCCAGTAACGACATCTATAAAAGTTTTAAAGTGGTGAAATAACGATGAAATAGACTTCTTGTCCTTTTCAGTATGGTGTATTACGTTGAGACAAATGTAGAATGGAGATGTCGCCTGGTCTGTGTTTCTGCAGCTGGTGAATTCGGAGTGCTCTCGACTGATGGGGGAGAAAGATTCGCACATCGCCAAGGCCAAGAGCCTGATTCGCTGTGGAGAGGATGAAATAGAGCAACTGAAGGAGAGAGTGACATGGTAACACACACACACACACACACACACACACACACACACACACGAGCACAAATGCATTTTCTCCACCGTCCTCTCCTTCCCAAAATCCCACCTCACATCTCCTCTGACATAATGATGAAGCAGCACCGGGCCGGATGTAGCCTCTTGTGGTCTCTAAGCAGAATCTGGTGTGGGAATCCCTCGCAGCAGCTCATCAAACTTTGTGCTTCACCAAGACAATAACGTACTGACATGATATCATAACAGCAAAACCTTTACAAGTGTATATCGTTCACAGTCAGCATGTGTTAGCTAGCCCGCTGGGGCTCCAGTGAGCTAAATCTCCAATCCTACACTGTGGTTGCCTGGAAACCTTAACCTAACCTATAGGCATGTTTAACTGCGACGTGACGGCATGCTTTGCTAGCAGCAGAGTTAGTTGTCGGTGAGGCACAGTACAGAAGAGCTAGCATTGAGCTTAAAGCTAACTGTCAGAGTTGAATGTAATTAAGGCAGGATTCTGACACAGCAGGCTGCTGAGAATCGAGGAAATAATGTATATTTGTGAACTTCCTGAATGTCATCAGATTAAAAAGTTTGGATATTATGCAAAACAGAGACACACAGACACAGAGAAAGAGATGGAGAAGAGGATAGGGTTCCCAGCAGGGTCTGTCTGCCTCCCAAAAAGCGTTTCCTACTGACACGATGTCCTGTTTTCCGACTTAATTATTTTCCATTTGTAATATTC
Source organism: Cranoglanis bouderius (assembly GCA_023630585.1). NCBI lineage: Eukaryota > Metazoa > Chordata > Actinopteri > Siluriformes > Cranoglanididae > Cranoglanis > Cranoglanis bouderius. The sequence goes on from CM042570.1 coordinate 3,680,309, forward strand.
CGGTTCTTCTCCTCCTTCTCGTCTCTCTCTTTTCTTTTTTCTTGGCTCAGTGGGCAGGTGGCTCTGGCACTAGTGCAGACAGAGCGAGACGAGCTGAAGGAGAAGGTGGAGAAGGTTCAGTCTGACGCTCAAGCTGAGCAAATCAAAATGGCCGCCGAGATCGAAGACCTCAACCACACCAAGACCACGCTGGAGGAGCGGCTCATCGAGCTCATCAGGCAAGTTCACCATGGCTTTTCTTTTTTTTTCTTCTTTCTTTCTTTCTTTCTTTCTTTCTTTCTTTCTTTCTTTCTTTCTTTCTTTCTTTCTTTCCTTTACCTCTCTTTTCTTTTTTCCCCCCTGTTTTTACACTATATGGCCAAAAGTATGTGGACACCTGACCATCACACACATATCTGCTTCTTTCTCAAACTGTTGCCTCAAAGTCAGAAGCACACAATTGTATAGGATGTCTTTGTATGCTGTGGCATCACAATTTCCCTTCACTGGAACTAAGAAGCCCAAACCTGTTCCAGCATGACAGTGCTATCTCCATGAAGACATGGTTTGCCAAGTTTGGAGTGGAAGAACTCGAGTGTCCTGCACAGAGCCCTGACCTCAACCCCACTGAACACCTTTGGGATGAACTGGAACACCGACTGCACCCCAGGCCTCCTCAACATCCCAACATCAGTGCCTGACCTCACTAATGCTCTTGTGGCTGAACGAACACAAATCCCCACAGCCACGCCCCAAAATCTAGTGGAAAACCTTCCCAGAAGAGTGGAGCTTATTAGCAGCAAATGGAGAATATATCTGGAACAGGGTGTTCAACGAGCACATATTGGTGAGATGGTCAGGTGTCCACAAACTTTTGGCTGTATTTTGTATCCCTTTTTTTTTTTTGTCTTATTTTGTTTCAGTTAAATTACATTATGCAATAAAAGTAGAACATGGGGCCTCAAAAAAATGTGGCCATTTTACGTCTTTGAATCACTGCGACATTTCTAACAGACACAGGCCACTGTAGTGTGTGTGTGTGTGTGTGTGTGTGTGTGTGTGTGTGTGTGTGTGTGTGTGTGTGTGTGTAAGTCATTGTGACATCTCTAACAGACACACTGTGTAGTGTGTAGTGTGTGTGAACTCTGGCGTTCTGAGCAGGAATGATAAGAGGCTTCACACTGCACTCGCTCCTTGACAGCACTTCAGTGTGTGCTGCTTTTTTTTTTTTTTTTTTTTTTTTTTTTTACTACTATAAAAGCGTTATTAAAAAGTATTAGAGATAAAGCCGAATAATCAGAATGACACCATGGGGAGGGAAAAACAACGAAGATTTCTTCAATCAGCAAAACTTCTTGCCTTAAAATGGCACCAGACAACATGACGATCCCGTGGTGTTCTGTAATCAGTGCGCGCTGTATGTTTGTTAGTGTGTGTGTGTGTGTGTGTGTGTGTGTGTGTGTGTGTGTGTGTTCTTGACTGTGTGTGTGTTTTCTTTTTTAACATCAAGCCATTTTGATGTTGTCAGAAAGATTTCCTGCAGTGGCCCCAGCATGGGCTTACAGCAGTTTTATTCCCTCACACACACACATACAGACAGACAGACCGAGAGAGAGAGAGAGAGAGAGAGAGAGAGAGAGAGAATTCTAGATGAAGGACAGTTAGAGAGTTGAGCTGTAGGTTATATAGTCTACATGTCCTTGCCTTTCTGTTAAATTTGCATTTATTAATTTGCTTAGCGCCGTTATGTGACTTGCAGTTAGGACAGGACACAGTAGAGCAGGTGAGGGATAATTTGAACTCACAACCTGCTGATCTCCAGCCCACAGCCACCGCATGTGAAGCGGAGTTACCGTTACCACGGCAACGTTATAGATTAGAGTTCCAGTTTCCAAAAACAGCATCCTGAAGTATTTCATTCTGCAGCAATTTGCCAAAGATTTTTATTTTGTTAAAGAGCTTTTTTTGTTTTATTTTATTTTTTATTTTGTTACTTGTTTATTCACTACATTTGTTCACTACATTACATTTAATGCTGTGGAACATCCACGAAACAAGTGACTTCCTGTTTTCTTTCTTTCTTTTTTCTTTCTTTTATTCACGTTTTATATGCTTTTTATACAGTATCTCACAAAAGTGAGTACACCCCTCACATTTTTGTAAATATTTTATTATATCTTTTAATGGGACGACACTGACGAAATGACACTTTGCTACAATGTAAAGTAGTGAGTGTACAGCTTGTATAACAGTGTAAATTTGCTGTCCCCTTAAAATAACTCAACACACAGCCATTAATGTCTAAACCGCTGGCAACAAAAGTGAGCCCAAATTGGGCCCAATTAGCCATTTTCCCTCCCCGGTGTCATGTGACTCGTTAGTGTTACAGGGTCTCAGGTGTGAATGGGGAGCAGGTGGGTTAAGTTTGGTGTTATCGCTCTCACATTCTCTCATACTGGTCACTGGAAGTTCAACATGGCACCTCATGGCAAAGAACTCTCTGAGGATCTGAAAAAAAGAATTGTTGCTGTACATAAAGATGGCCTAGGCTATAAGAAGATTGCCAACACCCTGAAACTGAGCTGCAGCACGGTGGTCAATACCATACAGCGGTTTAACAGGACAGGTTCCACTCAGAACAGGCCTCGCCATGGTCGACCAAAGAAGTTGAGTGCACGTGCTCAGCGTCATATCCAGCGGTTGAAGGGGTGGGGGGTCAGCCTGTCAGTGCTCAGACCATACGCCGCACACTGCATCAAATTGGTCTGCATGGCTGTCGTCCCAGAAGGAAGCCTCTTCTAAAGATGATGCACAAGAAAGCCCGCAAACAGTTTGCTGAAGACAAGCAGACTAAGGACATGGATTACTGGAACCATGTCCTGTGGTCTGATGAGACCAAGATAAACTTATTTGGTTCCGATGGTGTCAAGCGTGTGTGGTGGCAACCAGGTAAGGAGTACAAAGACAAGTGTGTCTTGCCTACAGTCAAGCATGGTGGTGGAAGTGTAATGGTCTGGGGCTGCATGAGTGCTGCCGGCACTGGGGAGCTACAGTGCATTGAGGGAACCATGAATGCCAACATGTACTGTGACATACTGAAGCAGAGCATGATCCCCTCCCTTCGGAAACTGGGCCGCAGGGCAGTATTCCAACATGATAACGACCCCAAACACACCTCCAAGACGACCACTGATGGTGATGGACTGGCCAAGCATGTCTCCAGACCTAAACCCTATTGAGCATCTGTGGGGCATCCTCAAACGGAAGGTGGAGGAGCGCAAGGTCTCTAACATCCACCAGCTCTGTGATGTCGTCATGGAGGAGTGGAAGAGGACTCCAGTGGCAACCTGTGAAGCTCTGGTGAACTCCATGCCCAACAGGGTTAAGGCAGTGCTGGAAAATAATGGTGGCCACACAAAATATTGACACTTTGGTCCCAATTTGGACATTTTCACTTAGGGGTGTTCTCACTTTTGTTGACAGCGGTTTAGACATTAATGGCTGTGTGTTGAGTTATTTTGAGGGGACAGCAAATTTACACTGTTATACAAGCTGTACACTCACTACTTTACATTGTAGCAAAGTGTCATTTCGTCAGTGTTGTCCCATGAAAAGACATAATGAAATATTTACAAAAATGTGAGGGGTGTACTCACTTTTGTGAGATACTGTATATATGTTTACCTGATTCTTTCTTTCTTTTTCTTTTTGTCTTTTTCTTTCTTTTTATTTGTATTGTTTTTTATATTCTTTTAACTTTCTTTCTTTCTTTCTTTCTCTCTTTTCTTCCTATTCCTTATGTTTTCCTGTTTTTATATACTTTTACCTTTAATTCCTTCTTTCTTTCTTCGTGAAGGTGTGATTGATCAATAAATGGATTAAACTGAAACTTGACCTTAAATGTGAACGACTTGAAGTCGAGTGTATTGAATGTAAATGGATGTGATTTTGTTTAGTGATGTTTGGATGGTGGTTTGGGGAAGAAACTCAGGTTTTATCTGCTCACTGCTCAGTGCTCGAGTGTGTTCTCGGGGTGTGTAGCCGGGAGCTGTGTGAAATTTCAGCACTGAGCAGGTGTGTATCCGTTATTCTCTTCCCGCTCTCATTCCCCTCCTCTGTGTCTCATGCAGAGAGAAGGACGTTCTGTGGCAGAAGTCTGATGCGCTGGAGTTTGAGCAGAAGCTGAGGGCGGAGGAACAGTGGTGGTTAGTGGACCGAGAGGCTACACACTGTCTGAACTGCCACAGCCAGTTCACATGGTGGCTCCGTAAGCATCACTGCAGGTGATACTGGAACACGTGTTAATACTTTTAGCATTTTGGCTATAAGCAGCATCTATCCATCTATCCATCCATCTTTTTATCTATTCATCCATCCATCCATCTATCCATTTATTTATTCATCCAGTCATCCATCCATCCATCCATCTGTCCATCCATCCATCCATCTATTCATCCAGCCATTCACACATCCATCTATTCATATATTCATCTATCCATTAATCCATCCATCCCCTCATCCATCCTTCCATTCATCCTTCCATCCATCATCCATCCATCAACCCATCTATGCATGATTTTTTTTTCTATCTTTCTTTCTTTCTTTCTTCCCATCCTTCCTTCCTTCCATCCATTTTTCCGTCCTGCATTTTGTCCATACCTTCCTTCCTTCCTGCGTTCCGCCCTTCCTTCCATTCTTTGGACCTTCCTTTCATTCTTTCTTTCTTTCTTTCTTCCTACCATCATAAATCAATGCTTTTCTTTCTTTCTTTCCATCCTTCCATCTTGTATTTTGGCCATCTCTTCCTTACTTACTTTCTGCCTTCCATCCATCCATCCATTCATTCTTTGAATCCTCCTTCCTTCCTTTCTTCCTGTCTTCCATCCATCCATCCACTGTCGCTTCTTTCTTTCATTCTTTCTTTCTTTCTCTGCAAATCATTTGCATTAAACTGTAACGAACGAAAGTAATGATGATGTAAATAAATAAACATCCAAAAATCCTCATATTTGCAGATAAATAATAATTACAGTTTATTAATGATCATTTAATAACTAACTGCTTACTATGTGGTTGACAGTAATCCTCTATCTGCTGTGTGTGTGTGTGTGTGTGTGTGTGTGTGTGTGTTAGGTTGTGTGGGCGGATCTTCTGCTACTACTGCAGTAATAACTTTGTGAGTACGAGGTCCGGGGGGAAGAAGGAGCGCTGCTGCAGGGAGTGTTACACACAGCACAGCGCCGTGGTGGAGAGATTCACCCGCTCCGAAATCAGCAGCCCTGCCGACACACCTGCAGCACACACACACACGGCCAGCGCACCACCACCTCTACCTGCACCCCCGTACATACCTACACCCAGAGTTACAGGTATACACTCACACACATACACAGACACACCTTTTTTTTTTTTTTTAAATCTTCAATTCACTTTAGTGCTTTAAAGCTCTTAGCCTGTGCATGTGTGTGTGTGTGTGTGTATGTGTGTGTGTGTGTGTGTGTATGCGCGCTTGCACTGACACTTGTAGCGTCTATAAAAGCAGCGTGTGCACTTCAGCAGAACAAAAGCTTCTTCACACAGCAGGAGTGTTTCATCCTGATAACCTCTCCGAGTGAGAGCACAGGAGAACGCTGCATTCAGTTCCAGCCCTTTCACAGTTTTATCACAGCTTCATTCAACACTAAAACAATTTACTCCCGTCAGCTATGTGCTTTAGTTTGTTCTATTCCTCTTGTGTCTTCTGTAGCTGACCGAACTAAAGTATAAAAAAAAAAGGTGAACGAAAAATCTGTCGCAGCTAATCTCCACTATTAGCAACTACCGAAGACGATGACGCATTAATGTGGCAACAGGCCATATTAAAAAAAAAAAAAAAACACACACACAGGAAACTGCTCTTTAAATGAACCATAGTTTCCAAACCAATATGGAAGTCGTGTTTTCTAGATTTGAACTAAGTGAGGTTCGCCAGTCAGTGCAGTATTTTTGTCTCGTCAAAAGGTTTCCACGAGTTCACAAAGTTCACGGTGAAAGGGTTCGTCAGAATGTAAAAGCAAAATGTTACAGATATTGACACCAAGCCCTGAAACATTTTCCGTGTAAAATCCCTCAGATGAAAAGCCGCCGTTACACTCAATCTGTAGGTCAATTATGCGTCTGTTTGCCGTTTACAGAGTCGCCCAAGCCCTCGACATGCTGTTGTACAACCTCTGATTGCCTGCCGTTTGTCTTATCAATAAAGATCTTCACCCCTGTTCGTGTAGTCCGTCTCTGATGGACTCTGATGTTTCATGACAGCAGAGTGCAAGAGGGCGTTTCCTGTAGCAGCCACCTTACCTTATCGATTTATTTGTATTTGAGCAGTCGGGATTGCGTAAGGGATCCAGTCGGTGGTTCCAGCGTAATTTAAGTGCTTTTAATAACTGCCTTCGCTTTGAAACTTGAGTGTTGGAGATAAGATATCTCTAGCTCAGAATCATTCCCGCTGTGTGATAATGGCATCCTTTGATCTTGAAGTGCTCCTCAATTCTCAGGCTGAGATGTTTCTGTTGTTTCGTGTTGAGCTTGGATGGCTGTCCGTCCAGTTCTTTATTTATTTATTTATTTTTAACCAGTTTATATAGTAAAGATTACTTCAAGTTCAAGTTCAGTTTATTTCTATAGCACTTTTAACAATATCTTTAAAAGTTTGCCGTTATCAGTTTGGATCGGTTTTCGTCCACAGTCATTGCTGAAGATTTGAACACATTATTTTTAACCTTTTGTCTCTGGTTACTGTTTAGTAGCTGCCTGGTTCTACGACAGGATTGACTGTCTGCAATTTAGACATACGTTTATATATTTTGTATATTCTGTATATTTTATAAAATGTAGTTTAAAGGGTTAAACCTGAGTCTTAAGAGTTTTTCCATGCCATTAACTTTTCATTCACGTATAACGCACATATAAATTATAGAGCGTATTAAGCGATTGAGGAAATTGCAGGTTATTTGTACATCTCCCTTTTCATGTGTGTGTGTGTGTGTGTGTGTGTGTTGCAGTGACCGATCCGAACGCGAAGCAGGACGACGGAGCGTTCGACATCATCACTGAAGAGGAGGTAAACGGACTGTACGACAGCGACACACACTCGCAAACCACCGCGGAGTCGCAGGATGGAGAAGCCGAGAGCCGGACCACTCAGGACCCGTCAGTCTAATAGCACACACACATACACACACATCACAAAATACACCCAAAATACACCAACACACCCAAAATAAATTTCACACGAGCTAAAATAGACAAACACACACACCACCATACACATACACAACACTCGACCAAAAATAGACGTAACCTAACACACAAAAAGCACACACCTATACACAACACCTACATAACAGACAACAACACAAAACAACACACACACACACACACATACCTTACAAAATACACAAACATCACAAAAACCTTAAGTAGTCACACAAGCACCACCCAAGGAACGCCAAGGAACACAGGACATTAAATACACCAAAAAAAACACAACCTAATTACACACATGCACACACACACACACACACACACACACACACACACACACACACACACACACACACAGAGGTTTATGAACTTTTATCCAGGCGCTTTGCCTCAGGTATGTGGTGCTGACTTTCCACTGGGAAATTGCACCTTATTTTAGAAACAGGAAGGAAGCTCAGTTAGGAGGAAAGCTGTGGGTGAGACTTCGCCTCCAACCTCAATCTCTTCTTCTGCTGAGGTCTAAAAACTTAACAGACGCTTAGTAGCATGTACGTCTCCATGAAAACGCCTGGATATCATTTACTGTACTCTAGTACTGACGGATTAATTGATATTACGCAATAGCGCTGATGTATTCTTGATTCTGATTGGTCAGGAGGTGTTGATGTTGGTTTTCTATGACGGCAGCTCTGACAGTAGTGCAGTAGACAGTGATGCACTCATTATATACGTTATCATTTTTATAGTAGGTAATAACAGGAACTTACTTGTTCACTAAAACTTTAACGTAACTATAAACGGATAAAAAGTATGACATTCTGTAATTATAAAAAAAATGGAATGAAACACCAGGATGTGGTGGGAACTTTGGGAAGGTAGGAGTAACTTGATGTATAATGTGATCTGGTGTGTGTGTGTGTGTGTGTGTGTGTGTGTGTGTGTGTGTGTGTGTGTGTCCTATAGAGGTGTTTCTGGTGATGCGGTGGTTGCTGAGGAACAGGAGGAAATTCCCCCGACTGTACAAGATGCCGAAATCCATCTACTCAAATCAGGAGAACTTGCGTAAGTGCAGTAGGAGTGGATGATATATCAAAAATATCATATCACAATATTTCAGGACATTTGTACTGTATGTGATAACGATATATATATATATATATATATATATATATATTGTAATAATTCAAGGCTGGGCACGGAGGAACCAGACAGGAGACAGGCTGACTCCAACTTTCAACTTTTTTATTTTTTGTCTCACTCTTCTCACACACACACACACACACACATGTAGCTCTGTGTCGGCGTCCCTCTCTCTCTCAAGGCGTGTGTCTCTCTTCCTTTTCTCCTCACTGCAACACAGAACACTCGTTAGTCTCAATTTCCTACAGGTGTGGAAACCTTACCACTCGCTTTCTCCGGCTCCGCCCTCCATTTACAAACCGGTGCTCGACCACGCCCCCGCCTCCACAATATATATATATATATATATATATATATATATATATATAATATGCTTCCTGACAACTTATTATTTTGTTTAAAGATCTTATCTTTTTTTCATTTAGTGCTGCCCTTCAGAAGCTACATAAGATTTTTACATGTTTCCCAGAAGACAAAATAATAACAATTTACACCGATCATCCTGTTCAAAAGTTTACACACACATCCCCCCCCGACTCTTAATGTATCATGTTGCCTTCTCGAGCATCAGTGAATGTTTGCACCTGTTGTAATAGTTGTATACGAGTCCCTCAATTGTCCTCTGGATCTAAACATCATATAGTCTGTTGGAAACGGGTCAAATATGCAGAAGATGCTGGAAAAGCAGAGAATGTGCAAGACCTGGAGGATTTTTCTGAAGAACAGTGGGCAGTTTAACTGCTCAGGACAAACAAGGGACTCGTGGACGACTATCACAAAACATAAACACAGTCGTTGATCATCCAGGTAACAACACACAGTGTTAAGAATCAAGCGTAGGGATTATGGTGTCTTGTGGACTATATGTAAACATCTGTTATGTGAAATAGTTTATTCAGGGCAGTACTTAAAAAAATAAATAAATAAATGCAATTTTTATGATCTCCCTCTTACTTATTTTTTTAAATAATTAACATTTTTGCAGATTTTGCAAGAGGTATGTAAACTTCAACTTCAACTGACCTCAACTGTAGCCACATAGCACCGACCACATCAGTCATCCCAGAAATCAGATTAAAACACGTCATGCTTGTTCTTCCTACCTTAAAAAAAAAAAGAACATTTCTCTCCAAAACAGCATATTACTCTTTGCTAAGCAACTTTTCCACCATTTCATGTCTGAGAAGAAAACCCACTTTGAAGTCCTTTATAAGTTTTTCACTTCAGTTTAGCAGGACAGTTGTGAATGTTGTAAATGGTTCTGACAGTTGACAGCAGTATGTGTGTTATTTAGCTGCTTGTATGATGTGTGTAGCTCCTCAGTCCTGCTGCACATCGACGAGATCCCGCAGTTCGGCGACGCCTCTCGCGAGCTCTTCGTCAAGTCCAGTTGCTACAGCGTCATCTCCGTCACCGTACACGAGCTCGGCCACGCTGTCGGCTGGGTTTTCTCGTCCGAGCCAAAGAGCATCTGCTTTAGCGTCGTCTATAGGGAATCCGTGAACACACCCGAGGAGCAGGCCAAGGTGACACACACACGCACACCTTTAACAAGAATAATTGATGCCGACGCATAAATTTAACTTTGCAAAAGTGCAATGTACATGACATTTTTTCATGTACATATAATTTTATGTACCTTGTATTTAGCAGAAGCCTTATTTGTTTCCATTGGATCTTTTTTTTTTTTAACTTCAGCTAACCCTATATATTATGAGTGTTCATTTTTGTGTAGGTTCTGATCCCCCTGACTCGGTGTAACGCGCACAAGGAGACCATTCAGGGCCAGCTTAAAGCCAGAAACCCTGGAGTCTACACACTCATCTTTGACAACTCCTACTCCAGGTACAATCAGGTTTAAAACACAGGGCTTTAACTCTAGCTGGGAGAGAAAACAAAAATTCAGACACGGTGCCAGGTGATATCTATACTAATACCACAGCTGGGTAGAAGTTGTAGGTTAATTTTCATTAAAATGATTTATTTTTAAAAAAAATTTATATTACAGTTAATACGGTATCGTTTCTATAGTAACAGCTCATTCACGGGGACTTGTACGGACAACACTCCCCATAATAAATGTTGTTTGACAAAGAAAAATAAATGGATAAATGTAGATATGATTACGTTTCCTGTTATTTTAGAGACGTTTATTTAACATTTAAGTAAGGAGTCTCCAGTGTAAGCGGTTTAGAGCGGCGCGTAAGTCTTCTGCCACGCGAACTTCTTGCGCGTTCACGTTTTTTGGCAACAAGACAAGCTGCGTCTTATGAAGAGAGAGAGAGAGAGAAGAGAGGATAGCGACAGAACGACTAGCTGCTAATTCCTGTTGTATACGAAGGATTAAATACGGGAAAATAATCAACTACAGGATGGTAATGGTCGTCGTGGATTATATTTCTGCACCAGCACATGCTGTCGGAATGGGTCACATCATGATGATGTCAATTTATGTCTCATTTGTGATTGTATCTCTAGGTTCATCTCGAAGAAAGTCAACTACCACTTGACCACTGAGAAGCCCGTCATCTATGACGGAAGTGACTGCCCGTAGACACACGCTGGATTTTTTTCAGCTGCCCTTTGTTCATTTTGTTACATGTTTAACCATTTTATCCTGAGGCATGCAAGCGGTTTGGGTTCCGTAAAATAGCACTAACATTTAAATTAGCACTAACAGAACGAGACGACGCGTTCCCGAGCACTCTGAGGTTTTCACACTTCTGCATTAAGGCCGTGTTTGTTATTACCGATGTGGCCTTCTGGCCATTAATAATGTCTTTCTTTCTTTAAATTTTTAATCATGGCACTTTTTAAATAGCATATTATATTAGCTGTAAAAGCCACGCTACACACTACATCATCAATTTGCTGTTAATGGGAATATATATATAAATATATTTCCAGATCATTGTAGCACGACCTTTCATAGATAAAATCTCAAGCATACACTAGATTTTATCATTGAAGTGTCTTTTTTTAAACTCCAGCTCTAAAAGCAAATCAAAGCAAAATGAGACGGCGCACTTTACCAAAGCCAGAACACACTCACATTCAGGGAGGTTTTTAATAAACTGCAGATAAAGTAGCTAAGTTCGACACTACAGGCGCTAATCAAGTACGCTGTTAAAAAAATCCAGGTGCTGTGAAGTTACTATAGCCCCGACAACCAAAGACAAGTCAGGATTATTTAGCAAATATACAGTCTGTGCACACTATACTTTCTGGAGACAGTGTGTGGTGGCCTGGGAAAACCCTTCACATGCAGAAATTTTCACTAAAGGCTTTTCAGTTTTGTCTGTATCTCAAGTAGAAGTAAAGTTCTATCGTTTTAAAGAACATCGGGAGAAAAGTTTCATTCAGAGAGGCGGCGGAAGGAGCGTCACGGACATTTGGACAGCCGGTGCCCGATTACAACTTGATCAAAGCGTGACGTTCACTGTGTGACGAAATCAAAGCATGACAATCACACTGTGTCACACTTATCCTGCATCCGACGTGCCTCGAAAGTGGGAATTCGGAGTTCGGAATAACTGGTTCCTTATGTAACGTCATAATATTTTAGCAGGAAGATAAGCAAGATTAAAACATGAATAAAAACATTTCCGTGTCATTTTGGCCAAATATAGTATATTTAGAATTTCTTAGAGTTACAGGCAGATTTCAATGACATTGGACGGGTTTTCCCACACCACCACACACACGTTATAGTTTTTGAAGTAGCTTAATGTAAAGCAAAAAGATTTTTGTTTGTAAATGAAATGATACAAACACAAATATTAAAATAAGTGCCTTATGCTATGTACTGGAAAAGACACTAACATCAAACATCCCAGAGTCAGCCACTAAGGTGCTTAAAGTCTCTCTGTTTTTATCTGAATTTGACTAGATTTAGTCACCGAGATTAAAAGCCATTCAAATATAATCTATGCAAAATCACAAATGGAAAGAAATGTTTATTATTTAAGAGCGATTTACTTTTATATGTGAAAAACGCGTGGTGTAATTTCAGATTCACTGAATTCTATGAATAGCTTTTTAATTGAATTGAATTTTTTAAAAAGCTTTGTCCGTCGTCTGTGGAAAACCCTGAACAGAGGCGTTCCTGTATTTAAAAGCGTTTTAACTAGAATTCTTCACCATCCAAACAACCCTTGAATGTAGAAAGCAATCTTCCTCCCATTGACCCCAGTTGATTTTATTGATTGTGGTTTACAGTGTACACGAATGTACCATCAAGAAAACAAGTGTTCGCCAATAACCTTACTTACATTTAAAAAACAAACACAAATCTTCTGTTGGCGTGGATAACTTTTATGCTAATGAAATCAGAACTAAATGACTTCCTTCCTACTTGGATGAGAACGTATGTTTTGGTATTGTTGACATTTCTGGTGTTTCCCACATCTGCAGACTCAGTAATATTTATCTAACGTGCTATTTGTACGGCGTCAGGTTTACCCTACTGGCCCCGTATTATATTACAAGCCGACTAGTTTTTCTAGTTGTCAGTTATAGAAAATACAGGAGGCAGAAAGGTTGCCATTTTTCTTTCTTATGCAGGGACAAAGCCAAACTGACTGCAGCTACTTTCAGCTACGTATGTTCACGTGACGTCTAAACACGTTTTGATTTTGGACCCTGCTACAGGCAGTGCTACACGTTTTTGCTCGAGTGTTGCAAACAAAAAAGGATTTTCATATATATTATGTATTCGTCAGATGTTTCCTGACAGAGTTTTCTGTCCTGGCCATGTTCTGTAAAATGAATGAGTGTTCCTGAATATTTAGGAAACTATGCAAACACTATGGAGAGGAGACAAGTCACTGTTATGATGTGATGTACATTTTAAATGATGTAATAAAGTTTTATTCAGTGCGTGTTGCTCAAAGTTTACACTTTGTCGTGTCTCGGTAACATAATAAGCAGTGTTTGTTTTAATCTTATTAACTTCAGGAGAGAGAGAGAGAGACAGAGAGAGAGAGAGAGAGAGAGAGGAAAAAGAGAGAGGCCGGTGCAGGAACGGCTGTTTGTAGCCTCTATAACGTAAGTGATAACAGAATATTTTAAAATTGTGTCGCGGACAACAGTAAAGGTAAGTACAAATGGACAAGAAGTACCATGTGGCGTTCTTTAATCTTTTACATTTATTTACATTTACATTTACGGCATTTGGCAGACGCCCTTATCCAGAGCGTAATCGTTAACAAATTGCTGTGGTAGCAGAGGAATGAAACACTTCAGGGTGTGCTGTTATTGGAAAATAATCAACTTCCAGTTATAGCTTTACCTCTGGCTGTTATCAAAGCGTTGACTCCTTTCATATGCTGTATGTTAAATTTCCATCTCCTCACAAAAATAAAAAAGTCACCATGTCAACAATTACACACAATTTACGCCTGTGTTCGCAGTCCTTGCAGTCTGAACTGCTGTCAGTTAATCTACACCTTTCGACCAATCAGATTCGAGAATTCAGCAGCACTGTACCTAAATATAGATCACATTTAAAAGCATTTATCCTAAAAAAAAAAAAAATAATAATTATACAGCACTTCACACTCTGGTTTTCAGACCGTTTTTAGTAAATAACAGTGCATTAGATGGGATTATTTGGAACGTAGGTTAAGAGGATGTATCTGTGAGTGACAGCAACACTGCTTTCAGTGAACAATACTTTCAAGTGAAGAAAAATAAGAACTTACATTCATAATTTTTTTTTTTTTTTTTTCTTTTCCTGAGTTCAAAAACACGTCTTGTTCACTACTTTGGAAGTCTGGCAGTTATGGTTTACTGTAAAAGTGCAGTGACATTAACATTCAGTGTGCTTATAAAATCACTCAGTGTAAATGGTCCAGAATTTCCATAATCGCAGATTCATTTAAATTTCAAAACACAGCCTCGACAGTCTCAAAGTACTGAAAATGTAGTGAGTGATGAAGCATTGTGTCACTTTTGCTCAGCAGTGTACCGACGTGCTCTCTCACTGAGACACATCATGAGCAAAGTCTAAATGAATGAGATTCGAGAGCAAAGTATCTTCCGAGACGATACAGACTCCTGATTGAAAAGAGAAAAAAAAAAAACAAGTCGCTGTTAGAGAACTCGCCTCTGGACAGTACTGTCAGTTCATTCACTTTATATATATCTCCAATATACCTCCAATGGTATCATATCAATGTGCAATATTTGTATATATTTTACAATGTACTTCTTTTTACTTATTCTTAAACTGTTTAATTTTAAGTGTAAGTTTTAAGTGTCCTTTGTTGCTCTCTGTACTTGCTTGCTTGCGTTCTTTCTTTCTTTCTTTGCCAACTGTTTGCATGTTCAAGGTCGGAAAGAGTCCTAAGAGGAGCCTAGGGAACCAAAAGTGGCAGGGAAAATGTTCCTGCTGGCTCCCCTCGTGCATCACTTTGCTTCAATCCAATTCATTGTGGAAAACGTACAATCATTGTACGATATGCTGAAGTTTTCTGTAACAAGATGTTTGTTCAACATTTATGGAAGGAGTCTCCAGTGTCAGCGCTTTGTAACAGTCAGGATGTTTTCCATCATGGCAAAGTCAAGCATTTGTCAAGTTTTTGTCTTATTAACCTCAAGAGTGGGGAAAAAAAAAAACAGAGGCTGGTGAGGGACTGTTTATAGCTGCTATAACGTAAGTGAGAACAGGAACTAACTTGTACAGGACACGACATTACACGTAATTATGAACTGCTAAAACAAACAAGTCGTTCTTTAGGATATTTAAAAGAAAATAATAATAATTGATGGCAAATTTCTGTGGTATGAGAGGAATGAAACACTTCAGGACGTGCCATTATAGGAAAATAATCAACTTTACTTCGGGCCGAATCACACCACCACACCACGTCATTGATTGTTTTCCTTTAACAGCGCACCCACAAGTGTTTTCTTCCGTACTGCATACACACACAGAGCTCCACGTAACCTTTCAGTTGTTTGTTTTTCTAGTCTACAGTACACACTCACTAGTTTACAATAAAGAAAAGATTACCTTTTGATTGGTGATCTTTTTTTTTTTTTTTTTTTAAATATTCTTTATTTTAAAAATCTTTAACCGTTTGTGCCATTGCAATAGAAACCGAAGATTCCGCAGAAGTGGTTCTTTAGGGAACCCGAAAACTATTTTTAACAGCGTAGGGAGCAATTTGGGACGCGGCGCATGCCATAAGAGGACGTGACTGGTAATTCATCCTGCATAATCCACGTTTGCCTCCTGACTCTGCTTCCTTCGCTCGCTGCTGATTGCTGATTGCGCTGCATCTGTTCCTCCAGCACCGTGGCTCAGTCTCCGCTCACAACACAAACGCACAGGAGATTTGACTCTGGAACTTTCTGACTCAATAATCCCGGTGGGGCAATCACGTGCGCTGATGCGCCACAGTGGGTGAGGAGATTAATACGAATATCGCGCGACTTTCTGCAAATCGCATTCCCTTACACTGCTTGTCTGATCAACTGGACAAAAAGGTCATTAGGAACAGAGGCCAGTTAATCAGTAAGTAACGAAACTGGGACTATTTCATAACGTGCCTGAGCGCACTTCAAACTTCTGCGCACTCAGATGGGTTAAGGTCAACCTGTCATGTGTTAGATATGATTTATATTTATATGATTTATATTATGATTTTGTATTTAGAAAATAATTAGAGGGGACATTAAAGTGGCATGGATGATTTCTTTTTTATCCTTGCACAAGTGTACAAGTTCCTATGCAACAAGGAAGGAGGTATGGAAGTGTAGAAGCAAACAAGGCAGGAAGGAAGTATGGAAGGAAGGAAATAATTAAGGAAGTATGGAAGGAAGGAAGGAAATAATTAAGGATGTATGGACGGAAGGAAGGAAATAATTAAGGAAGTATGGACGGACGGAAGAAAATAATTAAGGATGACAGAAGGAAATAAGGAAGGAAGGAGGGCTGGATGGATGGATGGAAAGAGAGAGGGAATGAAGGAAATAAGGAAGGAATTATGAAAGAAGGTGGGTAAAAAGAAAGTAAAGAAGTAAGTACACTACAATAACAAATAATTCAGTGGCTTTGTAAATATCACAATAATAAAAAGCTATACTACCTTAATAAAATCTCTGAATATCACTTGAGAGTTCCACATACCGAAATAAATGCCTAAAAATCCAACAGTTCATTTTGATATTATGCATCATGTTTGCTTAAAGTTGCTGTTAGTTTACTTGGGTGATGGCTGTATACATGGACAAACACAAATGTGTGTGATTTCGGATACTGATGTCTGCCTAGTGTATCCACGGTCCAGCAGCTGTAACTAGACCAGTGGTGTAAAGGCCATGGGACATACCGGGACAAATGCCGTTGGGCCGCTGCATCGTGGGCCGGTGACTCGTCAAAAAATCCCCTCTCCGTGTGCCTGATACTCGGGGTGCGTATGAGAGCGTTCTGCGTGCATGTTCTGGGACTGGGCTCGCTGGCCTAACACAAATTTGTACATACATATGTACTCAACAGTGGTGGAAGAAGTATTCAGATCCTTTACTTAAGTACTACTAATACCACACTATGAAAATACTCCACTACCTGTAAAAGTCCTGCATTCAAAAACTTACTTAAGTAAAAGTAATATCAGCAAAATGGACTTAAAGTATCGAAAGTAAACGTACTCACTGTGCAGTAAAAGGGTCCCTGTCATTTTCAAGAGATTCGAGATTTTATTTGTCACGTACACAATTATATACAGTATATAACTTGCAGTGAAATGAAAAGTCAGTGCTTTACTATTGTATATGATGTTTTTCAATTACTGCTGCATTAATGTGCAGCATTTTACTGCTGTAGATGTTAATGCTAATTTGAACTACTTTATATATTTAATGTAATCTACAGCAATGCATCAGATTCTATAAGATCATCATATGTTTGTAGCATTGCTGTCCTGTGAGAACCATGTATCTCCAAAAAAAAAAAAAACTTTTCGTGAGCTCAGAAAAACAGCCTTGTTTTCAGCTTTGTGACAGTGCATCCAGCTAATCCAAGGGGGGTTTAGATAGGGGTTTATTTAGATTAAGAAGTAGGACAATTTTCTCAACCCATAAAGGAACACTTAATCCTTCAATTCATCACAAACCTTCAAATTCACCACATTTGGAGATACGCAGTTTTCACTGGACAGGAACAGTATGAAAAATGGTCATCTGAAAAGTCACTAAAGCTGTCAGACAAATGTAGTGGAGTAAAACGTACAATATTTGCCTCTGTGATATAGTGGACTAGAAGTATAAAGTTGCATAAAGTGGAAATACTCAAGTAACAGCGCCAACAGCACCAACCAACACCGCTAGGGAAGAGAAGTTGAACGAAGATAACAAAATGGAGGAGGTAAACGGCATCCATTCATTACAGTGTTCCAGGAGGATTAAATGTGTAAACATTGAAACAAGGATTCCAACTTATTAGTTTGGTTTATACAATTTCAGGAAAGCGGTGAATAGTCAAAATGAGTTGCACCTTGATTCTGACCATGTTTGATTACGTTGGTCAGGGAGCATTTATTGGAAATATAAACAGTGACTAATTACAAATACCCTGCCTTGTGCCCCGAGTTCCTTGGGATAGGCTCCAGGCTCCCCGCGACCCTGTGTAGGATAAGCGGTACAGAAAATGGATAGTTAGAAATATCTAGGGCATAATAATACAAACTGTTCCTCATTATATGCACGAAACATTGGGTCACGGATATTATGCATTTACCTCTGCCTTGTCTGCTGCCATTTCAAGTCCTCGCTATGAACGAGGCGACTCCAATCATTTTCATTGAATGTTTTCCAATTTGCTGTGCACGCCTATGGCTATAACAGGAAGAACCCTACTGATATAGATGACCACATGACCTGTCCACAAGTGCCACCATCAAGCCAAATGTTCAACTCCTAATGGTTCTGATTTAGATATTTTGAATTTGGCTATATGACCCTAAAGGAGGATTGAAATTTTGCATCATTTAAAATACTTTTTTTTAGGGTAGATTTTCCATTAACTATATTTGGGAGTAGATATAATTATTGACATCAATAATTTAAAAAATTGGGTGTCATTTTTATAGATCTGTATGATAAAAACATATTAGTCCAAAAAGTATGTACGTGAGTGGAAGTAGCATTAAACCAGTCTGTTAGCTCCCTATGGTAACATTATTTATCATCCCCTTTTTAAGCGACAGCTTATGGGATGGCGATGTAAGTTCTGCACATTTGTAGCTTCATCAAAAGGGGTACTTCTCAAGCATTATCGAGTGAAGCGTGGTACCTCTGGTCGTGAATATTCAGTACCCTGTCTTCATTTAAACTTTCCTTGCTATATTAAGACATTGGGTGGCCTGTATAGGTCTCACAATTCGCAGGAAACTGAACAGAGTTAAGTTTTGCAATCAAATAAATGTTTAATTAAAATGTTTGTGTGTACAGTTCATTTGGTTCCAGTTCACATCATTTGGTTTCATTAGATATGTTGACCTCAAGTAAAGTACTGCTGGAGTAAAGCGTAAATACAGTTTTTAAAAAAAATTTAAAAAGTAAATGTAACATTTATTTTGATAACTGATAGTCCAGTATGAATTAAATTCAATTAAAACATTTAGTGAATGTTGCACATTTGTTTTGTTAAATAATAGACTTTAGTTGCTATTGCATTGACTTGTGATTTTAATGATATCTATTCGATTGTATGTTATGGTACTAAATGAGTTATTCGGTTCTACTTAAATGTTTTAATTACATTTACTCAATTCATGAGGTATATTTGATTTCACAGCTTTAAAATTTACTCAATATTTTTTAAGTGTAAACAAAAAAATTGAGTACATCATAGTTTAAGTTTTTAGAGTGTATGGAATGATTGAAGGAAATAAAGAAGGAAGTATGAAACAAAGTATGGAAGGAAGTGTGGAAGGAAGTAAATAAGTAAGGAATGATGGAGAGAAGGAAGGAAATAAGGAAGGATGTATGAAAGACGGTATGGAAGGAAGTAATGAAGGAAGTGTGGAAGGAAGTAAATAAGGAAGGAAGGAAGGAACTATAGAAAGATGGGAGAAGGGAGGAAGGAAGTACATAAATAAATATACTTTTAATATATTGTGACAAGTAAGGAAAAAGAGAAGACGAAAGGAATTAAGAAAGTAAGTATGGTGGTAGGAAGGAAGTATGGAGGAAATGTAGAAGTTATTAAGGAAGGGAGCCAGGAAAGAAGTAAAGGAGTATGGAAGGAAGTAAGGGAGGCAGAGAGGAAGTATTTTTCTTATGAGTGAATGAATGAATGAATGAATGAACTGTTTAGCAATATGTTCACATTATGGAAGTGTGGAAGGAAGTAAATAAGGAAGGAAGGAAGGAATGATGGAGAGAGGGAACGAAATAAGGAAGGAAGTATGAAAGAAGGTATGGATGGAAGTAAATAAGGAAGGAAGGAAGGAAGGAACTATAGAAAGATGGGAGACGGGAGGAAGGAAGTACATAAATAAATATACTTTTAGTATATGGTGGGAAGTAAGGAAAAAGAAAAGATGGAAGGAATTAAGAAAGTAAGTATGGTGGTAGGAAGGAAGTAGGGAGGAAATGTAGAAGTTATTAAGGAAGGGAGCCAGGAAAGAAGTAAAGGAGTATGGATGGAAGTAAGGGAGGCAGAAAGGAAGTATTTTTCTTATGAATAATGAACTGTTTAGCAATATGTTGACATTATGGATGTATTGCCTAATAAGGTAATAATTGTTCTTATTAGTGAATACCCAGAGAACAGTGACGTCAGTGTGTCTCCTCCAGAGAATTGACTCCTAATATAAATAAGATCGGTTCGGTTTGCGCGTCCCCGGTCTGAGTGCGCGCGCGCGCGCGCCGCGTGTCTATAAAAGCAAACCGCGCGCGCTCCGGCTCCGTTCAGAGCGCACGACGGGCTTGTCCGGAGACCCGCCGTTCCTCCGCGCGCTGGAGCCGACATGCCCTCTCTCTGCACCAGAACCGTGTGGCTCACCTCGCTTACTGCAGCCGTGAGTACTGACTTCTGCTCTCTCTCACCGCCATCACAAACATTACCGTTAAACATGAACGGTAGCAGTGGACAAATGAAGTCAACACGCGTTTTAGTTTCAGTTAATTTAGTCTTTTTTTTTTTTACTAAGTTTTGAGTTGTTGAGAGGTGATATGTAAATGAAAACAGACGGATGAAGATTAATATATACTGTGCATGGAAGAAGAGCTCTAATTGTGCACCAAAAAAGTGTTCAGGAGTTTTTAGGAGGTCATTACATAGTTAAGGTTTTTAGCTTCTACAAAGGGTCCTACTTGCCAAACACTCTTGTTGGTTCCTCAGTTTTTCTAAGAGTGCTGGTATGTCTAATAAATGATCCAGTAAGTATATTTCTAATGTAGACCCTAGTATGTGTAACTATACCGTATGTATAAAAGTATGTAGGTATATGGATGCGTTAAGATAAAACACTATATGGTTTCATATAAAGACTATATTTACAGTATTTAGATTATGGGTTTGCAGTGGTACACAGAGTTTCATGAGAAATGTTATATATAGGATGTGTATTACGGGTGGAATGCAATGCCGATATCTGTATCTTTATCTCTATCTGGTATTTGGATGAACTGGGCGTGGCCTACTTTTTGATTTTTGTCATTAAAAACAAACCCTAGCACTATGCCCCTGGAAACACTGGAAAACCCTGGGGGGAAAAAAACCCATATCATGTATGTAGAAATGTCAGCACGGTGTATAATTTCTGGCTCTGACAGTTCCTCAACCTCAGCTACATCACTCCAGTTCCAAGAGATGTACACGGGAATGTTTTTGTTGTTGTTGTTTTGTTTTTTTAATCCCATTTGTATAGTTATTTTTGTTTGTACCTGCTTGCGGTATTTTCTAACGAATTAAGTTGATTCTATTTCCCAAAATACAGTATAAACAAACTAGTCGCCTAATTTAAACCACCGCAACTCTGACCAGGCAGTTTCTAAGGATGAATGAATTGACGCTGTTTTTTTGGGTGTCCCACGAGCTTCATATCTAACCGCTTGCTCGTGGCACCATGAAAATAAACACTTTTTTCTTTTTACATGATTTTTTGGGTTGCATCAAAAAATTACCTCAGTGCACACCTCTCAACTATCACGTCTCAATATGGAATTGAATACCAGGAAATGGAATAGCAGGATATGATATAACACTATGTATAATGCTTAACAACGATGTACAACCCCATTTCCAAAAAAGTTGGAACGCTGTGTAAAATGTAAATAAAAACAGAATGCCATGATTTGTAAATCTTATAAACCCATATGTGATTCACAATAGACCATAGAAAACATATCAAATGTTGGGGAAGTGTACCATTTTAAGAAAAAAATAAGGTAATTTTGAATTTCATGGCCGCAACACGTCTCAAAAAAGTTGGGAAGGGGGCAACAAAAGGCTGGAAATGTAAGCATTACTAAAAAGAAAGAGCCGGAGGAACATTTTGCAACTAATTAGGTTAATTTGCAACAGGTCAGTAACATGATTTGGTATAAAAAGTGTATCTTAGTGAGGCAGAGTCTCTCAGAAGTAAAGATGGGATGGAATCTGGATGGAAGCATATGTTGCTCTAAAACCTGTATATACCTTTCAGCATTGATGGTGCCTTTCCAGATGTGCAAGCTGCCCATTTCATAGGCACTAATGCACCCCCATATCATCAGAGATGCAGGCTTTTGAACTGAGCGCTGATAAAAAACCAGATGGTCCCTCTCCTCTTTAGTCCTCTTTAGTTTAGAGGACGTGGCGTCCATGGTTTCCAAAAAGAATTTCAAATTTTGATTCGTCTGACCACAGAACAGTTTTCCACTTTGCCTCAGTCCATTTTAAATGAGCTTTGGCCCAGAGAAGACGGCGGCGTTTCTGGATCATGTTCACATATGGCTTCTTCTTTGCATGATAGAGCTTTAACCAGCATTTGTGGATGGTACGGTGAACTGTGTTCACAGACAATGAGCTCTGGAGGTGTTTCTGAGCCCACGCAGTGATTTCCATTACAGAATCATGCCTGTTTTTAATGCAGTGCCGCCTGAGGGCCCGACGATCACGGGCATGCAATATTGATTTTCACCCTTGTCCCTTGTGCACAGAGATTTCTCCAGATTCTCGGAATCTTTTGATGATATTATGTACTGTAGATAATGAGATATTCAAAGTCTTCGCAATTTTACGTTGAGGAACATTATTCTGAAATTGTTACACAAAATGTAGACGCAGTTTTTCACAGATTGGTGAACCTCTGTCCATCTTTACTACTGAGAGACTCTGCCTCTCGAAGACACCCAATCATGTTACTGGCCTGTTGCCAATTAAACTCCAAATTTCCTGGAAAATCTAAAATCCAATAGATTAAACTGTATATAAGTTATCGCCGCAACACTATAAGACAATACACTTACTGTCTGACACATTTGCATAGCAAATGTGACCTAGTGGGTCAGACTAATTCTGTCTTAAACAGGACAGAGATCTTCGGTTCAGCATAATAATTCAACATCACTATGCACGAGTGTGAAGTGGAATAAGATGTGCCAAGCTAATTGTTTTAATTCAGGCATGGGCATGTCGGCACTACCCAACTGAGCTGCCACAAGGGCACCATATTTTCATCTCCGCCATCTTCTCTGCATTGATATCACATCCCATGATAGTTATAAAGGTTATATTACATTAAAGCTGCTGCAAGCAATTTTTTTTAAAGAACATTTCAGAAGCACCATCTTTACCTCCTGATAGTTATCATTAAAATACACAGCCTTGTGAGGAAGAACGTCTTTCCTGGGCTCTTTAACTATCCACCGATGTGTCAGTTTCTCTGCACTGTGTCATCCAAGTCATCCACTCGTGCACAGGAAGCCCATGTATGAATATGAACTGAAGCCCCAGTGAAAATATCAGTGGAGATATTGATATATTTTATAAAATCAATGACAGCAACAGATGAAATTTGACCATAAGTGCAAGTTCCAGTATTGCAGATAAAGGATTGGAAATGGAAATATAAATTGTTCAGTAGAGCAGAAAAGAAAACGAGTCCAGAAGGGAATGGGACTGAGCACGAGAAAAGATAAGAGTGAATATCTGTCTGGCTTTTCAGTCCCAGAGCTACGGAAAGACCTGAGATTCAAACATGCTTGCTTTGCTACTGCTTGAAGGTTAATTATTTTGTTTGATAGCTTCTGGTGTAATTGGCTAACATTATACCAAAAGGAACGTAGTTACAGTAGCTAGCTAACATTTGCATAGCATTGTACTCTAGCCAAGCTTACTGAATCTTCACATAAGTAATTATGTTATGTAATTAACTATGTTGTGTACATTATAACATTAGCCTGAAGAAACCTGAGATTCAACTTGGACGTTAATTATTGTGATTGCTAGGTTCTGGTGTAATTTGCTAGCATTATCCCAAACTTAACATAGTTAGCTAGAAAGCATTTGCATAACACTGTCCTCTTGTTATGTTTACTTGATATTCACGTACATAGTTATGTTAGCTAGCTAACTATCTTGTGTACGTTATAATTTTAGCCTGGAGATACCTGAGATTCAAAGCGTCTTGCTTTCCTTCTGCTTGAAATGTAATTATTTTGCTTGCTATCTTGGCTTTCCTTGTGTGTCTTTGAAGGAACCGTGGCATAACACTGCTAATATTATGTACAGCAGCTTTAATAAAGGATTAGCATAATTTGAATGCATGATCATATTCTAATTAGAAAGTGTAGCACCAGGCCAATATAAATACATACTGTCATGGTCTCAGACTGTGAGCGTTTTTATATATAGTAGGTAGCATCCTTATACACAATGCTCAAGTGCTATCTTTCAAAAACAGTGCATTTTCAGTCCGTACAGGATTTTGCCTACTCTACTTAATGTATAGCAGAAAATGTATTATTGTTGTTGTTGTTGTTGGTATGTAGAAATGTTCCTAGTTCTGATTTTTTTTTTTTTTTTCATTATTAGGAGTAACAAAAACATCATATGTTCATATGGTGTAAGTTATGGTATGTCAGTCTTTATCCATTTATAGTTACATTTAATGTTCTGAAATGTCCTCAAGATGCTAGTTCCTGTCATCAGTTCAGTCTCTCTTCCTGAATATGATATAAATATTTTCTAATACCATGTATATCCTGTCCTCTGAGCAGCTTTTATTTATTTATTTTTTTTATAATCTATCCATCTGTTGAAGCTATATGACTAGGTGAATGCAGCATGTTTGTCATCTCCGGCTCTCTGCTATCATTATCCGTTCTCTGCTCTTAGTAGCTCTTTTCTTCCTTCACTTAAATCACCAGGAATAGAGCTTTGAGAAGATGTATTAAGTGGCATTATCTTCTGAAAAAAAGTCACCACCTTGTGCTGAAAAATAGTACAGAAAGTAGAAATACACCCACGCAGAAAATGATGGGAGAGAAAGGAAAGCTGATCTGTCTGTCTCATTCAATCTCTAGCTGTTGCTATTAGCTTTGATGTTTTGCCACAATGGACTCAACATGAAACAACGAAGGTATAGAACGTTAAATTGGAAAAAAATATGAAATATTAGCACATAAAATGCAAAGGTGATCATGAGGTACAATACGTAATTTAATAATCAGATAATTAGTTGACGGTATTGGGGTACAATACGTCTTTCCGAGTCTTCTGAGTGATTTATAAGCACGTTGTTGTTGTTTTTTTATCATTAATTATCACATAATATTTACACATGATTCATTTATTATCATGAGGTTTTTTACATGATTCAATTATTTTCACGTGTTGTTTCCTCTTTATTTGTTTTTCACCTTTGATTTTACATGATTTAATCATTTTCACCTGATTCTTTAAAACTGGTTTATTTTCACATGATTCTTTATGCATGATTCATTTCTTTTTGCATGTGACTCAGCACATGATTCATTTAACTCACATATGTTTTACACATGATTCATTTAGTTTCGCTTTTCAGTTTTTCCAAGTGATTTCTTTATTTCCACGTGTGATTTTTATACAGTTTATTCATTTTCACATTATGTGACTTTACCCATGATTCATTTATTTTACGTGATTTATTTTCACATGCTTCATTCATTTTCTCATGTAATTATTATTTTTATTTATTTATTTTTTTTTACATGAGATTCATTTTTGCATGTGATTCTTTACACGTGATTCTCTTCAAGCCATTTTCAAGCCATATGGTTCACCTCAAATATACACCTCAATTTCCAAGCCAAATGAACACAATGTTGAATAAAGATCCTTCAGTATGTGGTTGCCAGTTATTCAGAATCAATGACTAGCCTGCTGTGCGCTGTCAAGACGCTTCAATTTTCAGTTCCTGCTTGTTTGTGTGGCTTTTTGCCTTCAGTCTTGTTTTCAGTAAATGAAACGAAGCTCAGTGGGGTTTAAGGCAACTTATTGACTTTGCCTGTTGGGGATATTCCACATATAAATGGAGAAACATGTCCAAACAGGAACGGGCTAACATTTGATGGGTCAGGTCAACCTGACATTTTCTGATATGACTTGTTTTCCTGAAATTTTGCAAAACAAAAACAGACTAAATCAATCACAGTCCAAAGAAATGAGGCGAGTCTCTTTTCATAGAAGCGGCACCGTTTCACTCTCAGAGGAACAAAGAAGTCAATATCAGGGGTCAGTTGGGTGGATTGGACTGACAGATTCATTCATAGTGGATTCAAACTCTTGACCCATGATGTAGCAGCATCTCAGAAAGGCATTTTTAGGCACTTACTTGGATCTGAATTCAGCCTGCTGCTGCTGCTGCTGCTGTCGTGCTTCTACATGGCAATGATTCCTAAATGAGCTGCTGATGTTCATGGATGGATATCACGCATATTTCCCCCCCACACTCTCTGTCACTAGTTAATCTTCATAGAAAAGACCTTGCCTCGGAGCATTTCTTATCTTTAGTGCAGTCGTTGACACATCTGTGCATCAATCCAGGGCAGTGTCCCAGATCTGTTCCAGTTTTTCATCAAGATTTAATGTGTTCCTGAGTTGTTCACTGCTGTAGAACTCTACTGGGTGATTTTCCATAAGACAAGTGCCCTCCACTAATATCGGCACCCTTGGTAAATATGAGCAAAGAAGAACATTTTGATCTTTTGTTAAAAAAGATTCACAAAAATACTCTGCTCTCGTGGATATCAAACAATTGCAAACAAAACACAGGTTTATAAAAAAAAAAGAAAAATCTTTGTTAAATATAGGTGTGCAACAATTATTGGCACCATTTTAGTCAATACTTTGTGCTACCTCCCTTTGCCAAGATAACAGCTCTGAGTCCTATAATGCCTGATGAGGTTGGAGAATACATGGCAAGGGATCTGAGACCATTCCTCCATACAGAATCTCTCCAGATCCTTCAAATTTCGAGGTCCACGCTGGTGGACTCTCCTCTTCAGTTCACCCCACAGGTTTTCTATGGGTTTCAAGTCAGGGGACGGAGATGACCATGGCAGGACCTTGATTTTGTGGTCAGTAAACCATTTTTGTTCTGATTTTGATGTATGTTTTGGATCATTTTCTTGCTGGAAGATCCAACCACGGCCCATTTTAAGCTTTCTGGCAGAGGCAGTCAGGTTTTCATTTGATATCTGTTGATATTTGATCGAGTCCATGATGCCATGTATCCTAACAAAATGTTCAGGCCCTCTGGCAGAAAAACAGCCCCAAAACATTAAAGATCCACCACCATATTTAACCGTGGGCATGAGGTATTTTTCCATATGGCTACATCTCTGTGTGCACCAAAACCACCTCTGGTGTTTGTTGCCAAAAAGCTCTATTTTGGTTTCATCTGACCATAGAACCCGATCCCATTTGAAGTTCCAGTAGTGTCTGGCAAACTGAAGACGCTTGAGTTTTTGGATGAGAGTAGAGGCTTTTTTCTTGAAACCCTCTCAAACAACTTGTGCTGATGTAGGTGACTTCGGATTGTAGTTTTGGAGACTTTCTGACCCCAAGACGCAACTAACTTCTAGAATTCTCCAGCTGTGATCCTTGGAGATTTTTTGGCCACTCGAACCATCCTCTTCACAGTGCGTTGAGACAATCTAGACACAATTTCCAGTTGACGTATTGCCCTGATGGTGGAAATGGGCATTTTCAATGCTTGTGCTATTTTCTTATAGCCACTTCCCATTTTGTGAAGCTCAACAACCTTTTGCTGCACATCACAGCTATATTTCTTGGTCTTACCCATTGTTATGAATGACTAAGGGAATTTGGCCTATGTGTTACCTCATATTTACACCCCTGTGAAACAGGAAGTCATGGTTGAACAATTTCCTGTTCCTAGTCACCCAGGTGTACTAAAATAAATGTAAAATATCAATGGGAATATACTTCAAATATATTTTTCTCGTATGAATTCATAGGGGTGCCAATAATTGTTGCACACCTTAAATAAACCTGTGCTTTGTTTGCAATTGTTTGATATTCATGAGAGCAGAGAATTGTTGTGAATTTTTTGAACAAAATATCAAAAGGTTAAACAATAAAGACAATTTTTCACAGCCTTCTTTGCTCATATTTACCAAGGGTGCCAATATTAGTGGAGGGCACGGTATACTGTATCGATCGTCTTTTGGAGGCTCAAAATATCAGTTTTCTTGTGGACTGTGGAACGTTAAAGATTCTAGCTAAGACCCTAAAAGAGAGCGTTTTCGTTTTCACAGCTCCAGGGTTCGATTCTGAGCTCGGCTTACTGTCTGTGCAGAGCAGGGACGTAACCAAATATTAGTACATATGTCTGATTGAACAGATCATTTGTTCTAAACAGATACAAATAGAGGTCTGAATAGGAGCTACAGATTTCTCTTCCATGCGCGTTGTGTCAGACCCTGTTGGCTATACTTCACCGACTTCTTTGGGTCTCCAGATTCTGTATTCCAATGGTCACCAACCCTGTTCCTGGAGATCAGCCATCCTGAAGATTTTAGCTCGAACCATAATTGTGCCCACCTGACCATCTAATCATTGCTATAAGAAGTTCTTGATCAACTAAAACAGGTGTTAGATTTTGGTTGGAGATGAAACCTGCAGGAAGGTAGATCTCAAGAAAGAGGGTTGGTGACCAATGCTGTATTCTGATTTCAGAATTCATTGCCCTTTCTATGTTGTCTCCCACTTTTCTCTGTCCTTTATGGTTAAACAAGTTGGCCTCTCTGTGAACCGCTCAAGTACTCGGACAGCCTCGTTTGCTTTCAATTCATCAAAGAGCACTCGTTCCTTCTCTCGTGCTGCCACAACGGAGTTCACAGTGATTGCCTGAACGTGAGTTTCTCTCCTCACCGACTCTTATCATCTCGCCTTTTCAACTTGACAAAATAGAACAACTTGGGATTGCACTGTGCCAAGATGGTGGCAAGGATCTATAAGAACTGTCAAAAAAACTCTGGCACATGTGTTGCTGGTCCTGATGATCATAACAAGCACAGAATGTGTTCTCTTATGGTCTAAAACGATTCTTCAAAATGCAGTGGCCACAGGAAATGACCAATTTCATCACTCACAGAAGAGTGTGGCCATGAGGACCTCCATTTGGGTTTTTCTTATTGGTTTAGACATATGAGTGCTCATTTCCTTGGCAACTGTACAGAAATGATGAGAACGAGATTGTGAATGAGAAATAAAGCTTTAGTCAGTGAAATGATCCCAGTGACCCATTCCAGGATATAAGGGTCACTTAATGGCGCTCCGTACCATCACGTAAAAATTCGAATAAATATCTCGTCAGATGCAGGTGTCTCTGGAAGCAGGATGGACAGCTGCGACAGATCGGTGCATTTTATTTATTTATTTTATTCTTTCCTCTTGAGTGAAAATAGTTTGGTCTGTCTGTGTGGCATTTTGATCGTGCTCTCTCTCTTTTCCCTGTCTCCTCACTTCTTTCAATTTTCTCTCCATTAGTGCCATGATTAGTGGTAGTGCTTCACATTTCAAGTGAACTCAGCCTTTTCATTCTTCATGTTTGAGCATTTGATGTATTTTGGCAGCCTGTGCTCGCTGGACATGAGCCTTTCATCACCTGCTGATGAGAAAGAGGTGCAAAAAACACCCATGTGCATTTGAGGGAATAATGAAAATTGGTTTGTGCAATACACCGAGGCTCTCATTTAATGCCACCTTAACATAAAAGAGTACTAATTTGCATGTGCAATCAGATAGATTGCAAGAGAGGCTGGTGAGGAAACAACTGTTATAGGTGCTATGACGTAAGTGATAACAGGACAGGCTTTTAATGTTGAATGTAGCTATAAATGGATAAATAAAAAAGTAACTGCTGGCAAATTGCTGTGGTATAAGAGGAATAAACACACTTTGGGACATGGTAAAAGTAAGTCTGCTTCATGTCGGGCCACATCACACTACCCCGTCAGTGATTATTTTCCTATAACATCAAGCCCCCAAGTGTTTTTTTTCTTCTATGATAGCCATCTTAACCCTCCATGAACTATCCATGACTGTATGCTATATAATAGTAGATAATAAAACATTTTTTTCATTATAACACATAAAGTATGAAATAAAATAGAAAAACATTAAACATTTCAATAATATTGATAGTTTTAGAAACACCTTGTCATTTTTTGCTGTCATTTCTCAAAATTATGACTATATTACTACAATAAAGTTGCTTGAATACTTGATATGCGCTGCACATCTATGAAACTACACGTCAGGTATAATCCTGATTAAAGCTGCTAAGACTGTTCAAAACAGTATGGAATAAAGTGGTTTAGACGTGAGTGTGTGTTGTTGATAAGGTAAATGTGAATGTCTGTCTATATGCTGTTGGCATCAAAGGTGTGAATGTGTGGCGAATGTTGAATATGAAACCACTGTGAAGTTTGGCGGTTGACAGATTCCTCCACACCAAACACTGTTTATGGCTGCATTCACACTATGATTTATTTTGTTGAAGAAGCACCTTTTGGACTGATATTCTGTTTCTGAGCCCCATTGTACCATATCTTCTTGTTTAAAGGCATAAAGGCATCGTAAAAGTACCGTAATCCATGTGACTCCAGTGGTTTAATCCCAATTTTATGAAGCGATACGAATGTTTTGTGCGTGCAAAAAAACTCAAATTAAGTCTTTTTTCACGAGAGAGCCATGATGCATGGGTGTCTAGGGTTGGGTACCGAAACCTATATGAACGGCAAGTACCGGACCGAATCAGAACACAGATTCCGGTGCCTCATTTCGGTACCACTTAAATGCCTGAGCTGTCGATTGAAATATTTGCCCTCTGGTGGTCCGAAACGGACGTGAGAAGCATCATCACCGCACGTGATCGCTAGTTAAATTATACTGCGTTTATTTGGTGTCAGAATAATCTGAAAAATAATTTCCCGACTTCACGTGAACGCAAGTCGGAACAACAACATGGAAAGTCGAAGAACATGGCAGGCAACAGTGATTGGTTGATGGTAAGAAACTTTTGATTCATGGGGCAAAATCACGTATTGCATATGAATTTTTTGCTAACATGTAATTTGTAATATAGTATCAGGTTATAACGGTTAGTTTCTGTCCATGTAGATTGACATAGATAAATTAGAAAAGTTATTTATTAGCAGTAACCCTGATAAGTCAGGTAAAGCAATATTTTTGTATTTACTTATATTTATATATTTAAGTATACTTTAAACTTTTAATATATTGTTGAATTTAAAGAATTTATTTATTTTTTTCAATAAAAAAGCCGCTCTTTAATGTAATCCACTGTCGTTTTGTGGCTTTTATTTTTAAAGTATCGGTTCAGGCACCGTTTAGGCACTGGTACTAGAGATGCACTGATCGACCGGCCAGGGACCGGAATCGGCCGATTTTCCGCATTCTCGGCCCGGACCGGTGACCGGCCGGTCAGTCTCACGTCTTTCCGATTCCGAGCCGGTCCGTGTTGTTGCCAGCGGCACAGGCAATAACGTCACAGCCACGCTCACAGCCGCATGTAAACATGTCGTAGGCAAAACCGCGAAAACCTATTGACCTACTGGAGGATCAACAAAGATGGTTTCCCTGAGCTTGCTCTACTTGCCCGAGCCTATACCTCTCTGCTCCATGTACAAGCGTTGAAAGTGATGGCTTGTTTAGCTTGGCTGGACATGTGATAGATGAAAGGAGAAACCGATTATCAGGTGACAAGGCAGAGATGCTTCTGTTTGTGAAGAAAAACTTACCATTAATGCTCAAGTATACATATGTTGGCAACACAGAAAAGGTGTCTTGTGTAACGCTTTACACAGAGAGGCCGGATATCCTGAATGGTTGTAGCCAGGTGTAAGCAAAACTCACGTATCTGATATTTCACAGTGGTTTATTATCAGCGTTGTCGATCCCCCGCACACATGGGGCAGTTTGCAAAACACTCCACTAACAACTGCGTTACTGAACATAAATAAAACAGGGCAAAGAGCAACAGAAATATAACCAGGCTTTACATGCATACATGCGATGATCACAGCTCGCGCTCCGTCTACCGACTGCCCACTCATCAGTGAGGGAGTAAGAGAGAGCGTTCCGCCTTAAAGGAGCAGTAACTAATTCTACTTGTTACACTTGTTATTTAATTATTAGCCACTGCACCTATTCATATTTGGAGGAGTATTGTACACTTCAGTTTTGTTCATAGGCTTGTAATCTTTGGACTTTTGTAAGACGAGTAAAAAAGAGAAAAAAGGTCAATTTATAAACACAGTGGAAAATGATATAAAGCAACTCATTTTCAGTTAAATGTTATTTCTACCTCTTTCCAGTCACAGAGCACTTTATTTTGAGAGTTGTTTAAGTGAGAGAAGATCCTGTAACTGGGGGAAATTGTAATATTTAATAATTCTTTTATTATGAAAATAAAATTTTGCATTGAAGAAAAGTAGATTATTGTTTGTATATGCTGTCAATTATAGTTCTTAGAAAGAAAATCGGAATCGGCAAAAATCCGTATCGGCAGGTCACACTTACAAAATAATCGGAAATCGGAATCGGCCCAAAAAATTGCAATCGGTGCATCTCTAACCGGTGCCGTATCAATTAGGCACCGGTATCGTAAAAAACCCAAACGATACCCAACCCTACGCGTGTCGTGCTGACGTGAGAGCGGACAAAAAAATGTCGAAATCTGCAGACATCTTTGTTAAAAAGATTGTTCTGTGTGACTCAGTTTATGTACAGCGTCCCTCTTCCTCCGCTGTGAACAGTGCAGCACTTCCGGGTCCCGTCGTACGTCAACAACACGCGTGCGTCGTGGTTCTCTCGTGAACACGTGCCGGAGATCTATGCGGAAGTGAAGATATTTTGTGAATAAAGACTTAATTTTAGTGTTTTTTTGCGCACACAAAGCACTCATATCGCGTCATAAAATCGGGATTAAACCACCGGAGTCACATGGATTACGTTTACGATGCCTTTATGAACTTTTTGGAGCTTAAAAGTTTTGGCTACTGGAGTGTAAATGGAGGGACAGATATCTCCCAGGTTTCATTAAAACGTCTTCATTTGTGTTCCCAAGATGAACAAAGGTCTTATGGGTTTGGGACAGCATTTTCATTTTTGGGTGAACTATCCCTTTAAGAAATAATACAATGGCACTGTATTAAGCTCATTTGACTTGATTTATGTATAAGTACTTTACACTGCAGCGGTCGTTTGATGATGGTTTTGTTTTCTATATATATCAGTGTACATCACTGAAACAGATCTGTGCCTCACTGTGACCCTCTGACATTTTGTTCTTGACTTGAAATTGAGCTTCTGAGTGTGACGATGAATTAAGCAAGGCACGACGACCCGAACTTTCCGGCTAAGCGGAACCAATAGCAATTTACAGAATGAAATGACAAATGACAGTGGAATACAGTCGTGATGGGAGCACCTGTTATATTTAAATATGTTTCTGTGTAATTTGGTGTTCAAAATCAGTGTGTGATGCTTTTAGTGACCATGCAGTTAAGGCAATTTCCGGAAATCCAGTTATGAAAGTTACACACACAACTTCCTCCATCCTGAACAACTGCCGGAAAAACTGTTGGAAATTTACAGCTTTACCTCGGACTGTCAGGCTAGCTTTACTACCCTATTTATTTATTTATTTATTTATTTATTTATTTATTTTTTTTTACAATTTTGACTGACTGCCAAAAATTGCACATCGTAAGCAAATTCTTTGGTCGTGAGTTGAGATCGGAGGTCTTAGAATGCTTAATGGTACACACAGCAAATACGGTAGTGACATGGACACGGGAAAGCATTTTACACTGGGGGTGCTGGAATTTTAAGCAGCATACATGTGGCATGAACTATGACGTCACACCTGAATGATCATTTCAGTCATATCATTATTCTCTTAACAGACTGTGTGTCTAATGTGTGTTGATTACAGTAATCATACTACAGCACGGCTGAATTATTGAATCAGAAGGTGCACGTTCGTTTTCTATAATGTGAATATTTATATCTGTAGCATAAACGATAAACGATAGGGTCATAGCACTCATTCAATGCACTCGTTTCTAATACATTATTGTTTCCATAGCTCCTTCACAGGGATTTGTATGGTGGACGTGCCACATAATAATCTGTGACTCGTAACCCGTCCATCCATTTTCTGTACCGCTCGTCATGCGCAAAGGGTCACGAAGAGCCTGGAGCCCGTCCCAGGGCACAAGGCGGGGGACACCCTGGACTAAGTGCCAACCCATCACGGGGCACAATCCCACACACCCGTTCACACACTACAGACAATTTAGAAATGCCAGTCAGCCTACAACGCATGTCTTTGGACTGGGGGAGGAAACCGGAGTACCTGGAGGAAACCCCTGAAGCACAGGGAGAACACACAGGACGGAGGCAGTGTTTTTATTCAGCAAATAACAGCGCATAATTGTAGACATGGTGACGTCTTCTGTTCGGAGTACGTTTCCCGACATGGAGATAATTCCTGTTGTCAGTTACATTATAGCAGCTATAAACAGTCGTTTCCTAACCAGAACTCTCTTTTCTCTCTGTTGAAATTAATGTGACTTTTTAAAAAAAAAAGGCAGCTTGTCATTTTACAGAGAAACCAGAAAGCGCGGACTCCTCTGTCATGAAGACTCGAGTCTCACAGACATTCCGTAACGTGTGCTTCATCAATAAATAATGATTAATGATCAGCCTATTGTTTATTTATTTATTTTAATTTATTTACCTATAGATTATTCTCATGTTAGCTGTTGCATTTGCGGTTAAAGAAATCCTGGAAGTCGGCCACCCTCGACATCCCCGCTTCCCACGTCCTTTGTAGCGGCGATGACAAAACGATCCTTAAAGCTCACGTTGAAAAGCCCGGATCGTCCTGATATCACTGATTACACGCGTGTGTAACCTGTTCTTACAAATTGGCAGCTGTGAGGCTGTGTTGTTGAAGTACAAACTGTGTTGCCGGGTTGATCACGTCATAATTGTGCGCTTCGGGATCTCAATAGTGCTTATTTGAGTCCTGGTTGGTCCAAACAATCACTGTGTGTGTGCTTTCTACTGTTATTAGTATTCTGTAGCGTTGAGTACTTACACTTAAGTGTAGGGCAGTGTGTGTGTGTGTGTGTGTGTGTGTGTGTGTTCAGTTACTCCGAGATGGATCTTGCACTTGTTTCTGGTCACTTGGGAGAAACTTGCAGCACTTTAATCTTTTAAAAACGTTTCTTTAATGCACGTTTTTTCATTCTAAAATGAATTTAAAAAACGCTAATGCGATGTAAATGTTTCAGAAGAAAAAATGCATTTAGTAACTCCCGAGGTTTCACTTTCCTTCACCGCAGTGAGGTGGCATATTTAAATCAGGCTCTTTACCGTCAAAGGTCACATCTGATGTGAAATTAGGATAAGTAATGATTGTCTTAACAGTTTCACTTTTACACACACACACACACACACACACACACACACACACACACACACACACACACAGAGAGTGAGTGAGACAGAGAGAGAGAGAGAGACAGACAGACAGACCTCTGAGCATGTCTATCAATGCAAATTCATCTCCATTTCATGCTTTCCATGATCTGCATTTATAAAGAGCAAAGCGGAACCCGTGGGTAATTTCACACAGCCTTGTGCTTGTGCATTAACCCGGAGGCTTTCTTATCTCTGGAGTGTTGCTAAAGTGCTGGAGGTGCATTACTGAAGATGAGATTGACCTCACTTTTCATGTGCACAAAATAAACTTTAACTCCTTCGTCCTGTTTTCCCCCTTTCTTTTATACGAGCAGAGTTGTGTTCAATGGGAATAGTCACTCAGCTGTAATGGGAATAAACACACTAGGACCTCATATTGAATACTATAATTACACACACAAACTCAAACAGACTGCAGATGGTGTAGCAAAAAAAAAAAAAAAAAAAAAAAAGATATTCATTCCTGAAAAATTTTAAATGAAAGTTTTCTCAACTATAAACTATAAAGGCTGTTACTCATCAGGAATTAGAAAGCACAATTCACTTCAATCTACATGAAAATAATACACGCTGTATAGTGTTGTGTGCAAATATTTGCACAACCTTAAGACAAAACGAAGAGGACAAGACGTTGAGTGTGTTTAGGTGTAATAGATGTTCTTTCATTATGAAAAGAAACAGTCAAATAGTGAACGTTAACATATTAATAGTAAAAAAAGAAAAAAGTTAACAGTTAATATTTAAGTCCAAAGGCTTTTCATGAAAGTGTATTTTCTGCGGTACTGGGGCTCCTCGACCCACATTTGTCTTGCTTTTTGTTTCATTTAATTATGTGCCGTGTGAAACCAAACCAAATAGCAAATAAACAAAAAATTACGAATTTCACTCTGACTCAGACTCTGCCAACAGGAATTAGAGGTGTGAAAGCCCCTTAAAAACATTCCTGCCAACGTTCCTGTTTTTGTTTACTCTTTTTTCCATCACGCTAAGTGCTTTGAAGTAATTTTTTTTTTCTTTCAGAAAAGCCTTAAGCTCTGTCCATGTTAATGACAAGTCACAAGTCTGACAGACAACAGATTTGATCGATAAGACACGTAATGTGAACCTGCCTCACATATTAACCTGTGTCCTAGTGCCATGCCAGAATCAATAGGGGAAATGAATCACACACATGCACACACTCTGTAAACATGACTGAGGTTCTCAGGGATAGGTCTCTCTCTCTCTCTCTCTCTCTCTCTCTCTCTCCTGCATCCTGCATCCTGCATGGAAAACATTGTGTTGATGTGTATGTACATGGCAACATTTAAACCACGCAGACTGCAATCAGTATGCATTCCAAGGCGCAGTTTACGTAATGAGCTACACAGTTCGGAATTGAACGCTAATTACAAATTGCAGCTGCGTCATGTCGTAACAGACTCCTAACGTACGTACATTTGGTTATTAGTTTCCAAGGCTACTTCAGAAATGGATTGCGAGTAAGACCTGTTTCCCATTTCTCGGTCAGATTGCACTCCTCTCATGTAGGCTCTTAAAAGGAGCAGACTGCTTTGAGTAAAAGGAGCACTTTTTTTTTTTTTACTCAGAATGAAGTGGAATATGAACTACTCATATTTGTTTCTTTTTTAAAGTCTCAAAAGAATCTACAGAATGTTGAACCTAAGCTCTACAGTCCCCTACTGAAACTATTAGAACAGCAAATGAACACCAATTCAATTATTTTTGCTATAGACTGAAGGCATTTGGGTTTGAGATCAAAAGATGAATATGAGAAGAGAGTTTAGAATATCGCTATTTATTTCCTGTTATTTATATGTAGATATATTAAACGACATGGCACATTTTGTAACAGACCACCCAATTTCTAGGCGAGCAAAAATATTCGACCCCTACTCTTGGTTTTAGCCTTCAGTTTCACCTGTAAAGACTGCATCTGTTGTTAAAAAGGATAAGCCAAGATGAAGATCAGAGAGCTGTCTATGGGAAAAAAGCAAGCCATTTTTAAGCTGAATGAAGAGGGAAAATCAATCAGAGGCATTGCACAAACGTTGGGCATAGTCAATACAGCAAGTTGGAATGTCCTGAAAAAGAAAGAAACCACTGGTGTACTGGGCAACATACATCGAATGGGTCGGCCAAGTAAAACAACAGCAGCTGATGACAGAAACATTGTGAGAGCTGTGAAGAGAAACCCCAAAACAACAATGAGTGACATCACCAACCTCCACAGGGCAGGCATGAAGGTATCACAATCCACCGTTCGAAGAAGATATAGAGAGCAGAAATATAGAGGCCATACCACAAGATGCAAACCACTCATCAGCAGTAAGAATCAGAAAGCCAGATTGGAATTTGCAAAGAAATACAGAGATGACCACAAAAGTTCTGGAAACAAGATTAACCTCTACCAAAGTGATGGAAAGGCCAAAGTGTAGAGAAGGAAAGGGTCTGCTCATGATCCAAAACATACAAGCACATCTGTGAAACATGGTGGAGGTAGTGTCATGACTTGGGCTTGCATGAAAGGTTTTAGACTGGCCAAGTCAATCACCAGACCTTAACCCAATTGAGCAGCATTTCACCTCCTGAAAAGGAGACTGAATGGAGAAACGCCCCCTGAAACAAAGAACAACTGAAAGGGACTGCGGTACAAGCCCGGAAAAGCATCACAAAAGAAGAAACCAACAATTTGGTGATCTCAGTGAGTCGCAGGCTTGATGCAGTTATTGCAAGCAAGGGATATGCAACCAAATAAGTGTTATTTACTTTAATTTACTTCAAGACTTATTTGTTCCTATACTTTTGCTTGCGTAAAGATACAGTTTAAATCGAGATGTGTTAAACAACATAAAACATAGACCCTTCTGTATCAGACCACCCAATAAAAGCTGAAATCCTAAACTCTCGTCTCACATCCATCTTTTGATCTCAAACCCATATGAATTGGCCTTTGTTCCAAAGTTGTTCCAATAGTTTCGGAGGGGACTGTATTATAACCTAGTTTGAAAAAAAACTACAAAATATTACCAGTTAGACCAAGTGACATAGTTTGAGACGTACACTGACCCCCTAGCAGGTGCAAAATCTGCTGTAAATAAAGCTACTTTATATTTTGTTAGGTGGATTTCTTCATGTGGATCGTGATGATCTATGCTCACTAAATAGGACGGAAAAAAATACTAAATTTGAGACATTATTTTTTAAACTAACTACTGTTGAGTGTACTCATGTTCATGTTCCTTTTTCTGAAGTCTCAAAAGAATCTGGTGTCACCATGCTGTGATTTTATCTTAAAATATAGCACGCACTCGATTCAGCCTTGATTGAGCGATTCATTGTTTTTCCGCTTCCTGGTAAACCCTCAGCCTCAGTTTTGCTCTGTTTCATTATTTCTGAAACCGATTGAAAGACTAAAAAAACACAAAAAAAAAACAATGCGTGTTGTTCTGAACAAGAAAGGGGGTGAATGGATTTGATTTTCCAAGAGCAATCCTATGAGCACAAATTACTCTGTGATTTCACAAGTCTAACACTCCCTGCAACTATAACCTCTGGCTTTCCCTTCTTATGCATTGTATCAGTGCATTCTGACTAGGAAAGGCTCAGTAATGGCATGCTAGAATTGTTTTTCCCCCGTTTGAATGTGACATGTAAGCTTCGAAATGCGTCTTTTAGATAATTACCATAATGAGTGCCACAGGTGCTGTGTGACATTCTCCATAAGTCAGGACAAACTCCAATAATAGTCAGCTCACTGGCGTCATTTAAACTGCAGCTCCGAAATAATGATGGATTGATGTGTTATATAAAAAGAACCTCGTCTTGTTATCTCTGAAGCTGAGAAATAACTCTTTCAGGCATTTTTTTTTCCCTTTGTAGACCACTGAAATACTGGCACTACTGTACCGATAATATCAGTGTAGGCAGGTGATAATAGTTTGTTCATAACTAATAATAATAGAAATAATATGGCGACATTGCTTCAATTTTCTCTCAGAGTGATCAGCGCTCCAAGTGACGTCAAAAGAGGGAACGAGACGAATGGTATCTCATCACACAGTCATCAAATACATGAATATTTCCATGAAGAATAGCGTTTGTCTCTGAGAAAGCGGTCCAGATTTGGATGTCTTTCATGCGAAGTGCTCTTCGTTCAGTTGAAAGAGAAAGAGGAGAAAAGCAGAGAAATGGAGAAGCCATAAGTGGCGGTTTTGTGAGAGTGGAGACATGACCTCTACATTACATCCACAACATGTAGCACTAAACTCACTCTAGCACTTAGTCCATATAACTGTAGAACTTGGAATACTTTTGTACTTCTCCTGTCTAATCCCTTCCTGAACCACTATAATGGATGCAACACACAAATAAATATCAGATTTATATCTGAATTGCATTTCATTGCATTGCAGTCGACATTGTGGGAAGCAATATTTCTCAAATGTGGATAACACATTGCAATACTAATATTAAAGGAATAAACACTTTGGAAAATATAAGAAAATAATCAATGATGCAGTGGTGTGATCCAGACTGGCCAGATGAATCGATTATTTTCCTATAACAGCACAACCTGAAACATTTTATATAAACCTTTTATACCACAGCAATTTCCCAACAATTTTTAACCCTTTACTGCACGTTGCAGTTTATCTCCTTTATCAATTTATCTCCAATTTTTTGATAGGCAATAATACAAATCTATTATTTTCCTATGTAACTGGGAACAGAGGGCTTTATCTTTGACATAACCAAAAAAATGCCATGTCAGATGACAAGTGCTGTTTGCACTTCCTTTCTGCAATCACATGGCATGGTGAAGGTCATCCTCGGAGGGCTCTCAAAATTTTATTAATTTTTCAATATTTAGGAAAAACTACTTAAATTTAAAAAAAAAAAAAAAAAAAAAAAGGAAGAAAAAAGGAAACACTATTTGAGACAAGTTAACATTTATTTTTTTGTGATTTAAACAAGTTTATCTATTTTGAGTATTTTGTTAAATGGTAAAATGTAATTGTTGCCATATGGCAACAACATGCGATAATGGAACTGTGATATATGCATTGAAATAGGCCTACATAGCAAAAAAAAAAAAAAGGTACTACGCTTCTCTAAAAGTATATTTACATTTTTTCACATTCAAAGTAAGAAAAACTGTTGTAATTTCAGACATTTTGCAATTGCACCTTATTTTGTAAATATTCGAAGTTTTAAGAGAAAGAATGAAGAATTCCAGAGAAAGAATTAAAAAGATACTTCACCCAAAACATGTTTGGATCGAATGTCTGTATGTATTTTGAGTGAGTAAATCCATCCACATACTTTTTACAACTGTATATCCTTTCTAGAAGAAATATCCTTTCTGCAACTTATAGTCTGGAAAATGCAGTAATTGGAATTGTAATCCCATACATTTTGTGTTATTGTTGACTATATGATACTTTCCACCATTGCACACTCTTGCCATATGGCATCAATTTACCTACTATCCGCTTAAAACGTTTTTTGTTTTTTTTTCCAATAAAAAAAAAAAAAAAAATTATTACCTTAACTAATTCAAGTTATAAAAAACATAGCTTTTTATGTAAATGTCATAATTCATGCAGTAGATGGTTGGTGAATGACATATTATACATTTTATCCACTTACAGTTATGTTTAATGTTGTGGAACATCGGTGTGAATAAGTTAGTTCCTGTTATCACTTATACTGTAGCAGCTATCTCCATGCTGACACTGGAGACTCCTTCCTTCCTCACAGAATGCTTAACCATATCAATGAAACAAACAACGTTAAATAATGTTTTCTTTTTATTTCTTTATTATTAGCCTTAGATTACGTGAAGCATTCCTTCCCCTTTCTCTCTCTCTTGAAATTAAGACAAAAAATTGCCACAACTTTTCATGCTACCAAGAAAGCAGATAAACTTAAACCCCTCTGTCTTAAAGACTGTATCAGGAAAACTTATAGCTCTTACAAAATTGCTGGCACTGGAGACTCTTTCTAAATAATAATGGTCTCACTGAGAACTTCATAAAAAATGGTTAAGCCTAAAAATCAATGTTTAATGCAATAACAAATCCTTTGTATGGTATAATTTAGGTCATGACAGTCTTCAGTTGTACTTGGCTGCATGTGCACTTTTACAATGACCATTTTAAAGAATTAAACACTTAAAATCTAATCATCAGTCAGCTAATTGGTAGGCTTAGCAGGGAAGAAAAACATTTAATATAGCAGTCTTATTACAGTGATTCATTTGGGACAGAACGGAGAGAAGCAATACCACCTGATGCATAAAATACACTCGAGCAGAAAGCATATTATATTCAATTTGCCCAATTTCCTGCTGTCCACTGCAAATGAAAATGAAGTCTGATTTCTAAATATACCAGTTTTTACCACTTCCGCATGCTATTTTTGGCAAGTGACCATCAGTAAATATGGAGAGCTTCCTACTACCTTCCTGTGACCGCTTTATTAATGGAGGCACAGTGGGTCAGTCTATTAAATCTGTCTTGCTCTCCGTTTCATGCATTTGACCTCACAGTTTATTTTCCACGGTTGATGGGATCCCTGGCTTTTTTTTTTTTTTTTTGAAAGGGCCAGAAATCATCCTTTTTATCAGAGAGGAAGAACGTGCCCCACATTCTGATACAGTTTCCAATTCCATGAGTAGCACAGCTTCCAAGGAAAATGTCTGTGAACGTAATTCATATTTATTCAATTACACTGTTTCTTCTGATCGTTATGTTCATTTCAAGTGTGCTCTGTCTCCCCGGTCTTTATCTCTTTTTCTTTCTCTCTGTAGGTTTGGGCGAGTTTGCACCCGGAGTGTGAGTATATATTCCAGCTGGAACGAGAAGAGCAGCTCTGTCTGAGAGGAATCGCTGAACATGAAAACCTCAGCACTTCAGGGCAGACAGGTCAGACTTTTAAAATGTGTAGAATTCTAGATTTACATTCATGTTTATTCATTTGGCAGACGGCGAGACAGCACACATTTCCAAGCAATTTCCATTTCCTTTTTTTTTTTTTTTGAAACATCAGAACACATTGTAATATTTTGTGAGGTTCCAGCAGTTGACATGGCAATAAAATATAACCCACTCAGAGGTGAAACTGTGGTCTCTGTGGCGCCTCTGACTAAAATGATGTGGTCCGCCAGCATCCAATCAATCAGCACTAATAATGCATTCACTTTGCCTGTCAATCATATTGATTATTAATTCAGAAAGCACAAACGTTCAAGCACTTTGTGTGTGGTTTTTGAGGAAACTGCTTCAAAACAGCCAATTTGTGCTAAAATTGGATTGTACAAATTGTGTGTGTGTGGTGTGTGTGTGTGTGTGTGTGTGTGTGTGTGTGTAGGCTGCCTCCCAGCATGGGACTCTGTGGTGTGTTGGCCCAGAGCAGCAGTTGGAGAAATCATACAGTCCCCATGCCCTGCTGTTTTCTCTCTCTTTA
This sequence comes from Cranoglanis bouderius, assembly GCA_023630585.1. Taxonomy (NCBI): domain Eukaryota; kingdom Metazoa; phylum Chordata; class Actinopteri; order Siluriformes; family Cranoglanididae; genus Cranoglanis; species Cranoglanis bouderius. The sequence goes on from CM042570.1 coordinate 3,723,162, forward strand.
GCAACCACACAGGTACAGCATGTTCACTACACACTCTGCACACCACTCACAACCAAATCACCAATCATTATACACCACTCACAACCAGATCACCAATCACTACACACCACTCACAACCAAATCACCAATCACTACACACCACTCACAACCAAATCACCAATCACTGCACACCACTCACAACCAAATCACCAATCACTACACACCACTCACAACCAGATCACCAATCACCAGACACCATCACCAATCACTACATACCACACATAACCAGATCAGCAATTATCACACACCACACACAATCAGGTCATCAATCACTACACACCATTCACAACAAGATCACCAATCACTACCCACCATTCAAAACAAGATCACCAATCACTACACACCATTCACAACAAGATCACCAATCACTACACACCATTCACAACCAGATCACCTATCAGTACACACCATTCACAACCAGATCACCAATCACTACACACCATTCACAACCAGATCACCAGTCACTACACACCATTCACAACCAGATCATCAATTATTACACACCACACATATCCAGATCACCAATTATTATACACAACACAAATCAGGTCATCAATCACTACAAGCCACTCACAACCAGATCACCAATCACTACACACCACTCACAACCAGATCACCAATTATTACACACTATTACACAGTCAGAAAATTACCACTCTTCTTCTTCTTCTTCTTCTTCTTCTTCTGCTTCTGTTCTTTTGGGCTGTTATATATTTTGCCTCAAAGCAACTAAAAAGACTAAAACACTTCACATACCACCTTCATTCTGCATTTTTAGCAACCACAAGGTCATACCCTCCACACATTTGGGTTCTTTTAAGTATTGTGAACATAAAAATGTGACTATTTACACTGGGGTATTTCAGACCTCATTGTGAATCGTACTGGCAAAGATTTTTTTTTTTTTTTTAATGAAACAATGTGGCCAAATCCTATCCCTCTATAGCTATGTCCACTCAAAATCAAACAGACACGTCTGGGCATGTTATGAGAAAATAAGAATGCTAGATAGGAACACCAAGAAGACCTGTTTCATTTACCTCAAAGCTAGGCATACACACACAAACACACACACAGAGATGGCCCAAACCACAGGCTATAGCTCCCATCAGAACAGGGTGAAAAAAGGGAAGCCATTGTCATTTTTCCCTTTTTCTTGTCCTCACTTTTTCGTCCTCATCAAGCCAATGGACATATTCTGTTTCAGCATATTTTGGCTAATTAACTTGCATACATTAGTAAGGTTTCCTATAACTTAAAAAAAAACATTTTAGAGACTACTAGAGGAAACACTAGAGATCTGAAAAGAAAAATAACAGCAAATTATGATGGAAATGTCATTTATAAATTGCAGTCTCTCTATGAACCCTTATTTACCTGTTGTTTTTTAAATTGCATCATATTCCTTCCCCTCTTCTGAATGAAGCAACTTTAAAAGCAAGAAAATACAGAAATGACTGATTCATATAGCCAACCTATAACCACTGTTTATCCCCTTCACAACACATGCTAATCAACAAGTAAACCACACCCGGTATTGACAAAGCAATGAATAATATACAGCTGTAGCAAAGAGTAAATCCGCCTAGCAACCAATAACAACTTTTAACCAATAACCACCCCCGATCATTGACGAGCTAACCAGGCTGCCTGTAGTTAGTTGGAAAGCAAGTTAAAATAAATAACTGGTAAACATTAAACAGAATAACAAGCACATTGTCATGAATTAAAGTGATAGTAAAGCAAAAAATATTACATTCATGAGTTTTCCCTTACCCCAAATGGAGATACAAGTATACTTCTCTATTTGTGCACTTGATCTGTAAGGCTAATGTTGCTAACATGTAAGAACAGCAAGTTTTTAATGATGAATTAAGTACATATGACAGACTGTGATGTATAAATGTGGACAGAAGGAGGTTATTGAGCTAAAAACTGTTATATGAATAAAGCACCTCACACACCACTTTTCATCAGTCACCGCATATCACCCGCAATGGTCTACCTAATCTCAGTTAAGGACCTGTTAATCACATAAAGTGCACCTGTAATCAGCTCATCAGCAAAGTTCTTATTCAACCACTCGATTCCCCAATGAAGATGAGCTGCAGACGCAATTAAAGAAGCCTAGCAGGTATTCCAAAATTCAGAATAATCACAGAAGCTGGAGGAGAATAAAGTAGCAAAAATCTCTCTCTCTCTCTCTCTCTCTCTCTCTCTCTCTCTCTCTCTCTCTCTCTCTCTCTTTTTTCCATTTGTTTGACCATTAGTGAATGATAATTCTACAGGAAAAATTGTTCAATACATGTAAATAATAATGCCTTTATTTAACACCCCACCTTAAAATAATTTTAAAAAACAACATTTTTTCATGCAGTTGATTTTCATGGTGTGTAACCAGAAACTTAAGCCTTGAAGAAACAAATCACGAGTACGTCATCACTCTAAACAAGATTACCTGCCTGCCAGGTGGGTGAGCTCCAAGGAGGCCCAGTGCCTCTGTTTTAATAAGCTTGGATCCTCCAGGACTCAACACGATAATTTGAAGAGCAACGCAGCTGAGTGAAGGGTGGAGCGGGTCGAAATTTACTGGAGCGCTGAGCGAGTTCTGGGTTTAAACACAAATACTATGATAGGTAAATAAATGTTACATTATTTGAATGCTACAATATACAGGGAATGATTTTTTTTGTGCTATTTGTATAGCAGTTGTGATGGGATTATGAACTATGGGATGCCATTTCTTTTGAAATTGAAATAAATTGAGGAAATAAAACAAGGATACAATAATATTAAATAAATTATATATATATATATATATATATATATATATATATATATATATATATATATATATATATATATATATATATATATATATATATATATATATATAGTATGTGCTACATTTTACAATATAGGGCCATTACCTGAACATGATGCCCTAAGATTACCTATTTTTAAAATAGTTGTAACAGGCTTTTGTTGAATTACAGTTTGCTTAATTTATAATTATTATATAGGTTTTTGGTTCCTTATACCACAGCTCTGTTCAATTTCCGAATCTGATTTGTCAGATGTTAATTAATTTTCTAAAACAGCAGCTCTGACAGTAGTGACAGCTGTAAATCAAATGTCATGTTTTTATTATTGAACTTGGTCTAGTACAGTATTGTTACTATAGCAACAACCCATTCACAGGTTATATGAATGGCAGACACGCCATGTAATCTAAACCAAATAATAACATCTTGTGCTTTAACAAAGAAAAGTATAATCATTGATATGGTGAAGCTCATTGGAAGGAGTCTCCAGTGTCATTGCTCTGTAACAGTCAGAGGTAAAGCTGTAACTTTAAATTTTCCAGAATCGGAATAGCCTTTATTGCCAAGTAGTGTGTGTTTACATGTATGAGGAATTTGTCTTGGTGTGTTGGTGCTTAACAAGAGCAGTAAAATACAAGAAATACAATAATATTAATTAGATAAACAAGAGAGGGGGGAAAAAACTATAAGGCTATGAAAACTATGAGCATAAATATAAAATATAAAGATTTAGGAAAATAAAAATAGCGATATTAACTGTACATTAGTGCAGGATGTGCAAAAGTCAGCCAGTGCAAATGCTCACAGTTGGAGGTAAGAAGGTGCAGTATAGCAGTCTAGTGTACGTTAATGTAGCGCATATGAAACAACAATGTGGGGTTGTTCATTAATGTAATGTGTAATGTCCACGGAGGCGGATGAGAGACCATGGTGGGTCCTAAGTATAGTTAATGAGGCCAGTTGCAGATGGGAAGAAACTGTTTTTGTGGCATGAGGTTTTGGTCTTGATGGACCGCAGGAGGCGAGTGCCTCGAAAAGTTTGTGTCCAGGGTGAGAAGGGTCAGCCACAATCTTAACTACAGGCTTCAGGGTCCTGGAAGTGTCCAGGTCATGAAGGGGTGGCAGATTGCAGCCGATCACCTTCTCAGCAGAACGAATGACATGCTGCAGTCTGCCCTTGTCCTTGGCAGTGGCAGCAGCGTACCAGAACATGATCGGCAGCAAGCTGCGTTTTTTTCTTATTAACTTCACAAGAGAATAATAGCTGTTATAACAAAAGTGATCACTTGTTTTGTGGTCATTCTTTAATAAATAAATAATTTGCAAATTGCTGTAGTATAAGAGGAGGAAAACGCTTCACAGGAACATCACACTACCCCTTTGTTGATTATTTTCCTATAGAAGCCTATATATAGCATGCCCTGTCATGTTTTATTCCTTATTTATTTAGATAATAGTAATATAGTCATCTGTTAGAGGACTCTTTAATATTTGACTCATTGTCCTGTAGGTACGGTGAGCCGTAACTGCACCAGTTTGGGCTGGTCGCACCCGTTCCCTCCCTACCATGAGGCCTGCAGCATCGACGACGACATCCCAGAGGTCAGTGCAGTGTTTACCAAAATACATACTTTAATCTACTGCATTTGCAAGCAAGATCATATTAAAGCTATACAGGATAGAAATCTAAACAAATCTGTTTTACTTACAAGTTGTTGTACAATTGCTGTGATGAAATTTCAGTCTAATTCTATAGTTTGGTCATGGTATGATGCGGTCATGGAATATAAACAGAACCATACATAAATAAGAAATATTTTATCACAATCATTAAATGCATCTCATGCATGACCTTTCTCAGTAAGTCGTAATGTGTGTGATCATCAGTATCAGCAGTTTGAGTGTTTCAACTTGAGTGAAATGCCACCTAATTAGCTCCCGGATGGATATCTGGGCTTGTTAATTCAGAATTATGCTTTGAGACTACCTTGATCATTTAATTATGTTTTGTCTCATGCTTCGAATGCTTAACAGATTGCCCATTCCTGTTTGTCAGGGTAAATGTCATAATAAGCCTTCACTCGCAAAGGATGTCCTTATAAGCATAGAAATGTTTTATGGAAAAGTGTAAAGTCACTGTTGGTCCTGTTTGCCAAAGAACAATAAGCCCTCTTGCCTAAATGACTATCACCCTGTAGTTTTAACATCGCTTATCATGAAAGTTTTTGAGAGGATTATCAAAAATTCCATCTACTCAAAGGGAGCAACAAAGGGAACTATGTGAGGCTGTTGTTTATAGACTATAGCTCGGCCTTCAATACCATAGTCCCACACAGGCTGTCCTCCAAGCTCAGAGACCTTGGCCTTAATGCTCCCCTCTGTGATTGGGTCCTGGACTTCCTCACAGGCAGACCCCAGGTACTGAGACTGGGCCAGTTTACCTCCAACACCATCACCCTGAGCACCGGAGCCCCACAAGGTTGTGTCCTGAGCCCCTTGCTCTACTCTCTCTGCACATATGACTGTGTATCCTCTCACAGCTCCACTTCTATCAAGTTTGCTGATGACACAGTGGTTATGGGCCTCATCTCCAATAGCAATGAGACCACTTACCTTGACGAGGTGGAGAAACTAATAGCTTGGTGCCAGGCTAACTGTCTCTCTCTGAAAGTCAGTAAAAACAAAGAGCTGGTTTGTGGACTTCAGGAAGAGGCAGCAGAGGAACTACATCCCTCTTGAGATTGGCAGGACCCCCGTGGAGAGAGTGAGCAGCTTCAGGTACCTTGGAGTACACATCTCTGAGGACCTGACCTGGACTCATCACATTCAGGCTCATGTGAACAATGCCAGACAATGGTTGTAGCATCTGAGACTGCTGAGGAAATTCAGGGTCTCCCCGGTGATCCCGAAAACTTTCTATACTGGGGCTGTAGAAAGTTTACAGACTCAGTGCATCTCAGTGTGGTACGGAAACTGGTCAATCCAGGACTGCAAAGCCCTGCTGAGAGTGGTGCACTTAGCTGAGCGCATCTCCAGGTCTGCTCTCCCCTCTCTGCATGACATCTACACCAGGCGATGCAGTACCAGAGCTGCTTAAATCATCAGGGACTCCACCCACCCCGGTAACCGTCTGTTCAGCCTGCTGCAATCAGGCAAGCGCTTCCATAGTCTGATGGCTAAAACTGAGCGGCTCAGGAGGAACTTCTTCCCTCAGGCCATCAGAGTCCTCAACATGGAGTCTCTCTAGTCACTCTGCACTCCATTGACACTCCGCACTTTGCACTTTGTATTGTTACTACATGTAACATACTTGCATATTTTGTACATCCATTTTTGCACATTCCTGTACATATATTTAATATTTCTTATTTCTTATCTTATTTCTGATTTTATACATTTTAATTTAGTATTTAATGCACAGTCTAAAGAGGAGTAGGCCAGGTTTTCATTTCAGTGCAAGTTATATACTGCATATAATTGTGTACGTGACGAATAAAAATCTTGAATTTTAAAATGGGGGTTTGTGGGTACAAAAGGTTTTATTTAATATACAGGGTGCCCCAAAAGTCTCTATACATAGGGGGAAATTAACACATTTTATCAAAATGTCATCCAAAATTTTTCGTACTTTATATATATTTATATAAAGTTTATATATATATTTTTTATTCAGATAGCCTTTAAGAATGCCTTTGACAGAAGAAGAAAGTATTGAAATCATTCTCATTGCAGGATCGGGAAGCTGTCGCAAGGTTGCGATGGACTTTAACAGGAAACATGGCAGGCACATCACACACGACACTGCTGCCAAACTTATTAACAAATTCAAAAAGACTGGAAGTGTTGCGGACCAACCGAGAAGTCAACGTCCATGAACATCCACTGACGAAGGCACAACCGATGTGGTGCTGGTATACATAGTCCCCTATGTACAGTATGGAGACTTTTCGGACACCCTGTAGATGTAAATACAGCCAAGTGCAAGTCTATGTTAGGATTTGTGTCAGTTTGAAAGTTTGCACCTCCTTTTGTCTTTATAACCTCCTCATTTTTTGTGATCTCTGAACAAATATTATAGTTGTAATACATTCCAACACCAAAATTGTCATTTGTGCCTGCGATGTCTCGCCAAATGCAAAGTGTTACTACAAATAGAAGTGAAATAGAACCACATTTACTTTGTCACCCAGAAAATATGGAGAATGCAAACTTTTCCTCTTGACTGCACCCTCACATTAAACCTGACATTCTCCACTTTAGTCATTGTCCAATGCGCTGAAGTCCAGAGGCGGTACTGATGCATTACTAACAAACTAGTGTCATTTCTCTCACATGTCCTCATTACCTCATTCACTCCTTGACTCAGAACAGCATGCATGATGATATATAACTGCTAGTTGTGTGTATATCAGGAATCGTACTTCACCACGGTGAGACTGATCTACTCCATCGGATACGGAACCTCTCTGATCTCCCTGTCTGTGGCGGTGGTAATCCTGCTGATCTTCAGGTACTCCAGTCTTTCATTTGGTTTTGTTTTTTGTTTTTTTCCCCCCAGCAATCTTGGTAATGCAAATATTTGGTCCAAACTCTGATCCTCGAAGGTTTTTTCCTCATGTCACAAAACCTTTTATCCGTTTCTCTGAGCTTGGTGCTAAAAGCACGTCTAATCCGCCTTGATTGTGAAGAAAAGCGGCGGCATTAATTCAGCATGTTGTCATTTGGGTTTGGGCCTCCACAGATGCTAAATCAGATAACACGCAGCGGTCTGAAAAGAGTAAATTAATTACGACAGTGCTAGGGACCACCGCTGAAATACACAGAGCCATTATGGTAGGTGATTGCAATTTACGTGGTGCAGACAAAACAGACTGTGGCCTTTTGCTGGCGGAGACGGCGGACAGCTTTCTGTGCAGATTATCTCTTCAGGTGGACTGAAGGTTATTTCAGTTTATACCACAGAGCTGTTAAATTCTTGGTTATGATTGGTCAGAGTTCATATAAGAAGGTACACTTATAGGAAACTAATTCAGGGTGTTAACAGTAACTTGCTTGTTGCTTATTATTTTCCTATAACAGCACAACCCCACAGCTTTAAGGTACATGCATGTACTTAATGTAAGTCTTTCAGTGTTTCACTGTATAAATGTATGTATGCAGGCGGCTGCACTGTGCAAGAAACTACATCCACATCCAGCTGTTCATCAGCTTCATCCTCAAAGCAGCGTCCGTGTTTATTAAGGATGCTATACTCTTTGGCAGTGAAGATACCGACCACTGTTCCCTGTCTACTGTAAGTGTGTAGAGAGAACACACACGCACACACACATACACACACATACTTTGTCCAGCATCATGAAGATGTTACTATGCTCCTCTCTTTTATACGTGTCAGTCTTTAAGGTATGTTAGATGTTTGGATTCAAAATTCAGAAGAGTAGGCCTGAATTGCCCCCGAGTACAGCTTAAGGCTGTGATTAGACCGTGATTGCATTTCAGTGTGGCACGGCTGCGTCGCAGTGACGAAAGTGAAATGTTTGCTTTTCATTGTAGCATGTTGGTCCAGTGGTCGCAGTGGACACTGTTTGTGCATTGCATTTTGGTTGCCATTGCACTGACGATACGGAATGATACAGTAACATGATTTAACGCTTGAAGATTTGCAACAAATCATACTTACCATCTAAATTTGTATACAAAGTTTTAAAAATTTAAGGTTAAGATTAGAGTGCAGGGTTCTTACCTTTCCTTGCGACTTAATTTGCATGAATTTGAACAAAATCCAACCAATCCCATTGTTCTTTCTCTAATAAGATTTAGTTTTTTCTTGTAGGAATAAAATACTTTGGGATGTACTGTTAATGTGGAAATAATCAACTTCAGCAGGGCCTACATCAGCCTGTCTTCGATTATTTTCCTATAAAGCCATGCTTACTTACGTTACCCAGCCGAGTTAGAGATCTCCAGCACTGTGCAAAAGTTTTAGGCACCCTATTTTTTTTTTAGTACAAACTTTGTTATAGATTTTTTATTTTATGACGTCTACATTATCAAGTCGGTACAAAAAACATTTTAGTTTCCCAAACATTAGTTTTCTAGCACAAAATTTAATGTTACAGATAAATGTTTGTATGTCATTAAAGAAAGCAGCATATTACGTAAGAGACACTTTTCAGACAAAAAAAAAAAACACAATGAAGGCTGCTGGGATTTTCTGCAAAAGTAAGAAGCGAGTGCGAAAGTCAAAGTGTCCAGAAGAACTGTGTCTGGTTCTGCAAGATGCTCAATAAAACCTACCAGCTCATTTCCTTTTAAAACTGCACTAATTGTACCAGAGACTACTATTTTTATTTTTTTGTCACACCAAATATTGACTTTGTTTCATTTACTACTGTTTACTGCTCTTTACTGTATTTTTTTTTAATGTAGAAACATTAATTTCATTATTTTGAAGGCATCTTTGCTCTACAGCATTTCTTTGCATGTGCCTAAAACATTTGCACAGTACTGTTGTATCAGCAGCACTTCGTTTCATTTGCATAACATTTCCCTGAGCTCCATGTCTAACACCTCACTTCCTTTTCTCAACTACAGCCCGACTTTACCACTTTATTCTCTTCAACAATTTCCCTTTCTTGTTCTCTTAATAAGTTTGTCTCTTTTCTTGATTCCCCCTTGTCTTTTTCATGCAGGCAGCCTGTAAGGCGTCTGTTGTGTTCTGTCATTACTGTGTCATGAGTAATTTCTCCTGGCTGCTGGTGGAAGCGGGGTATCTCAACTCTCTGCTGCTGTCTGTTCGCAGTCGCCGCTGTCTCTGGGGCTTCTCTCTGCTGGGCTGGGGTGAGAGGGCTTAACACTGCTGCTGCTTTTCTAATAGCATGTGGTCCAAGCCTAGCAGGCAGTCGTTCCTGAATCGGTACAGCATGACTATATACGTATTTAAGGCTTGAGCCGACACCACTACATTTATTCCCACTGGAAATGGATCATGGAAATACAAATAGATGTCAAAAGTAATTACGGGATTCATAACTTTAGGCTAAAATCCCCTGTATGAATCAGCTGCAACTTTTGGACGTATGCAAAATTTCATATTTTTAGGTTTCACCTTATAGGTTTACACATTAGCACACTATGGAATGTGTTTTGACAGTATTTGTGTATCAGCAAATTTTCATCAAAACTTCTGAACTTTTCTTCAGCCCCGCCCCCTCATCTCTCCTGAGCTGTCCACCAGGCCCCGCCCCCTCAAACATAACAAGGGCCAAAAGCCTCAAGATTTAATCAAGCACTTTGGTAGCGTAACCAGTGATTCATAAGTGTAGCTTGCAAATTGCGATTAGTAATCGTAACATTGTAAAGACGTTCTTTCGGATCCATAGCTGAAGATATGAAGATTATTTCTGCTCAAACTGTGCATTTGTGAGTTCAACATTGCATTTACAATAGCGTGATGTTTCAGTCAAAACCTTGTTGTAGGCTAATCGTGCACTTTGGCAGGATAACCAGTGATCCATTTGTCATTAATAACCAGAACATGAGCATTGGTAAGACATAAATTACGATTCCTAGTTGACGGATTTCTGAATCTACAGAGTATAGATTTATGATTCCTGAAATTGCAATTACATGCATATTAACTACATAATATGGATTTGCTTTGACTGGGGATTGAATCAAGGGAAACGTGGACTTCACTAGGAGATGTCACAAGGAAACAGATGCTCCTTCGGAAAAGCCGAATGATAGAGCGCATCATGACATAGCTAAAGTGTCATATCACTGTGACACTATCAGCAACACTTCAGTACCTTTCTCAGAGTTCTCTCTCATCCTTAGCAAGAAACGGCAAAGGAAGGTTTTTTTGGTGAATGAGATAATCTGAAAGGCGTGAAATGGAGAGAAAGCAGCACACCAAATCAGTATAATGATAACACCACATGATAAGTAAAGGAACCCTATTACAAAACAGACACAACCAAAACCAAGAGCTAACAAACCGATACGCACAATCAATGCACTCCAATCACAAGCAGCCAATCAGTACAATCCACACACCACCAAGCGGCCCTCTAATCAATAAACTAGTTTAACACTCGACTGCTTATCATTTGTCTCTTTCTGTCCGACTCACATTCTTCTCTGCAGTCTGATCAGTGAAAAACACATGACACAGACATTCATGTGGGGTTTTTCATCATTTGTTGTACCAGGCCCAGGTTCTCTCATTGCAGGATCTGACTTCATGGTGGTTTTTATCGATGGTGTTGTTCTTGTTGCAAATTTCTGCCATCAGGAAGCAACACACACCGAATGATGAAAACCCCCCACATGAAAACCAACTTTTGCCACATTTGTAAGTCTAATTACAATCAGATTTCCAGACCCTTATGTGACTCAGTTTGACCGGTTTAGGGTTTAATGCTGGGTTTTTTCCATTATTTGTTGTACCAGGCCTTGGCTGTCTCCTTGCAGGACCTGCCTTCATGGTAATTTTCCTCATGGTGGCGTTCTTGTCACTAATTTCTGGCGTCATGAAGTGCCACACACTCAAATGAAAACTGACCTTTTTCCAATTTTGTTCCAGCCACATTGATGAGTCTAATTACAGTCAAATTTCTGGACTCTTCTGTTACTCAATTTCACCAATTTAGGATTTCATGTGTTTTTTTTCATCATTTGATATACAGCACTTCTTGATGCCAGGAATCTGCACAAAGTACAACAACAATGATGAAAACCACCATGAAGTCCGAGATCCTACTTCTTATGTGGCCCCCTGGTGGTTCGGGGGTCTAAACTCCTTACTATTCCACTTATAGTTATAAATGGCCATGACAATATGTATTAGAATGTCTGAAGTAAAGACTAATAGCTGTTACTATAACCACCAGTGTGTATATACAAGCAAATGTGACTTTGGTCGAATAAATTGAATTTGGTCATGTATTTTAAGAAGTCAATCAGATTTGCTTTGCTGTGTGAACAAAACCTTTATTCCTGTTTACTCTTCAATCTACTTTCACAATACAAAATTAAAGTTCCATGTTCCTCCGTGTGTGAACACGAGAATAGCAACTATCTCACAGATATATTTGTATAGTTGCCAATATCTGTATCTGTTTAGTGCTGCAAATATCCATATTTGTATTCGGATTTAATCCTGAAGTTTTTGTTAATTAAATATGAACCCTACTACTATGCAACCAAAACCAAAGTCGAAAGGCCAACACTGCACAGTTGTAGTTTGTTTGTCTGAAACACTGTGTTCGTTCTGAACGCTCACCCGCACCTGCATGAAATTAAAACCTCCCGTTTGTGTGACTTGGGTCCCATGAGGTCCCGGTGCACGACTCAACCAGATGTGCCTCCTATTCCTATCTGTAGTTGTATCCCTTTATAACACATTATCTGTTCATTCTGAATAATATAATACGAAATATAAATTGAGCAATAAGGCAAAATTAAGTCACTGGGGTTCATCCGACAATTAAAATCTGGACTCTACCATCCTGTTTTTCAGATTTGCTTAAAATAAAGTCTGACAGAGAAAGTGTTTTAGTTAAGAATCATTTTGCGTGTCATTCTCATGTCATATCTGAGCTGCCTTCCTCTCTGGCACATTTGAGTTAATTAAGAATTTGTTGGGGTTTTTTTTTTCTTGGTTTATCTCTCACATGGTTTGAATAAGAATAATTAAGTAGACCAAATTTCCTCTCCACATGATCTCCATTACAGATTAGTGATGATGTTCACTTCTCTCTCTCTCGTCTGCAGGAGTTCCTCTTTTTTTTATCCTCCTCTGGATCGTCTCCCGGGTGTATTTTGAGGACACAGAGTAAATATCTTGCTCTTATTCACGGTCAGGAATGAACTGCTTCAGCAACTTGACCTGAAATCCTAGATGTCCATTAGAACGTTGTGGTTATTGCTTCATCACTGGCAGCACAAAACATATTTTTACACTACTGTTATGTCGAATGTTGATGTCCGACCTGATAAGCAGTGCTTGGCGAATATATTTTTCAGATGCTGGGACATTAATGAAGATTCCCCTTACTGGTGGATAATCAAGGGTCCGATTGTCGTGTCCATTGGGGTAAACTTGCATACACTTGTATACACAAAGACAAAGAAAACACATGTATTTTACTTCATACCACAGCACTGTTGAGTTGCTGTGATATAACACTTCGGGATGTGCAGTTATAGGAAAATAATCGCCTTCAGGTTGGTAACAGTATCTCTGCTTCCCCACATCACCCCATCATTGATTGTTTTCCTATAACAGCACATCCCCAAGTGTTTTGTTCCTTACATAACTCACTGGATCTGTGTTGTTGTTGTTGTTTTTTATATATATATATATATATATATATATATGAACAGATCAACTTCCTGTTGTTCCTGAACATTATTAGGATACTGGTGCAGAAGTTGAACCCGCGTCTAATCCAGTTCAACAACTCGGCACAGTATAGGTATGGAGCCTCTTGAGATTTAACATTAAGATTTACAACACTGAAAAATGTCTTTCACACGTACATTCACTTCATGCTCTTCTTATGTTGCTTAAATATAAGATTGTGTTTGCTAGATTTATTATTCATGGTCGTTCCAAATGCCTTAAAATTAGTTCAAAGACTGCACATGTGCACCTGATTATTAGGTAGTTTGATTATTAGATATAAGATTGGATTATTAAATAATTGCAGGCATCCATGTTGATTGGAAAGGCCATATGTACTGAGAAACCGTGATCAACAACTTAACAACAATTTTTTATTTGTTTTTATTTTTTTATACATTTTTTAAATGACAAAAAGTAGTAAAACATGGGCACGTTTAGTTTAATATAGAAATTAGATACAATGCTACAAAATTGTAATGCTTGGTCACAGTTTGCTTTATTGGGCTTTTTTTTTTCACAGTTTGCTCCTGCGATTGCGATTCTTTAAATAATTATCGAATTTGCATCCACGTTTTGTGTATTTGCGTTCTCCTCTAAAGATCCTGTGTCTCTGTTATGGACAGCCTGATAAGATTGGAAGCGGTTGATGATAAGTTTTTACAATTTTGTAGTGAATCATTAAAACTGTAAAAAAAAGCTAAAGTTTTGCGCTGGTTTTTTTCTTCTTCCTGCTGAGTTTTCAGTATTCCCCCCCCCCCCCCAGTTTTTAAAAAAAATCTATATATCACAACACCCCCATGTCAAAGTACACATTAACTTGCTTTTTTAATTTTTAAATCCTATTCATTTTTGCACATTTTCTTTAGATTGGTTCTTAGACTGAACCAAAAGGTGTGTACAGTTTTAATTAATATAAAAACCAGGTTAAAGTAAATTGAAACAATATATAGCGGTTTTAAATGCGTGTACACCTTCGTTAAATTTTTTTTTTTTTTTTTTTTTAAAGAGAGAGAGAAAAGTCTGAGATTATGTTAAGCCAGTCCAGCTAACTGAGCCTGTATAAAGAAACTTAGTTTTCAAACATCATCAGTTTTGAAATGCCTTTGGATTGAATTACACCCTTGCTTAATAATTTCAGGGATTTCTGACCAAACGCCAGAATCAAAACCTAAAAAATGAAATGGAAAATTTTATTTCTGATTTTCATTTTGTTTTCAAGTTCCCAAGTAAAACATGAACCTAATAAGTTTGAGCAAATAAAAAATATTTAAAAAAAAGAATGAAAAGCAATATGAAAGCTATCACAAATGGATTTGAAGTAGTTTTTTTTTTTTTCTTTCTAAGAACAACGCATTTTCCTCTAATGGATCCACATAGCAAATCCTCCCATTTCGCACCGCTGGATATGGATTTGACGTCATTGCGGATGTGCTTTTCTATCTTTCTGTCTACGGTATAAAGTATGAAGGACAATGCGTGTCTCTTCACTCAAGTGTTTTTTTGTTTTTTTTTTTATCATGTTGTGCATTTTAAATTAAAGAGGTCCTTTTCAAGTAGCAGAGAGTAGTAATGTAGAATAACACCTGTCAGCTGTATAGAGGGCACGGGATAATACTGCTCAATATGTGACTGGGACAAAAGCTTTTAAATTCCTGATAAAGAAATGGCATCTAACCATTATCTGTTTTCATCAGAGGACAGAGATGGATTCGTTTTGAAGAGCGCCTATAGAGCCGATAGACAGAGCTTTCATATTCAATTCTTAGAGACGTACATATGTGTGTGTGTGTGTGAGAGAGAGAGAAAGAGAGACTTTGAAATGGGACTTTGAATTTCTTGTCAAAAGTAATGGTACACGAACACAATGCCTAAACCATTATTTTGTCACATTTTGACGTAAATCTTTAACTCGACATGACATCCAGTTTGTATTTAATTACAAAGTAGCACTTGACATGTAGAGTTTTGACAGACAGTAGCCACCACTCACAGAACAATATTCCTAGTCTACATCAACTGCTTGATTGTGTAACACCATCAGCGCAAGTGACAGATTTTTCGCAGGTGCACAAAGAGGTCAGTATGGAGTAATTATTTTCCAATATCTTATTGGAACATTGTCTTCCTTACGTAAAAGTGATAACGTGGTTGTAATTTCAACATCAACATGAACAGCATTTTTTTATTCTTCACCTCTCGTAACTACATACCTCTCTTATTCATTTCATTGGAGTTTTAATCAATTATACAATATCGTTATTAAATAGAAGCTATGTCAGGAATAAAACAAAACAGGGCATCCCAAAGTGTTTTATTCCTCTTACTGTATACCACAGCAAACTGACAAGAAACAAGTTCATTCCAGTTCTCACTCTCACGTTATAGTAGCTATAGACAATCGTTTACCATTCTTTCTTTTTTTTTTCTCTTTCTTGAAGTAAATAAGATAAAAACATGCACCTTTTCATGTTATTGGGAAATCCTTAAGACTTTCCCATGATGGAAAACGTACCGTCTGTTGTAAAGAGCTGACACTGGAGACTCCAAACGGTTTTCTTTGCTACCAAATACCAACAAATGTTTGAAACCTGTTTATTATTAGTCTTAGATTATATGGAGAGTTTGCTCTACAAGTCCCTGTGAATTACAGCTGGAGCCTCTGACCAATCGGATTTGAGAATTCAGCACGGCTGTGGTATGAAACACGAATAACTGAATAAGCTAAGATTTTAAAGGGTTAACGCATTTACTAACACAACTGCATAAATGTCACCGATGACAACATGTTCAGTTTGAAAAGCTGCCCTTTCAAACGCGTACCCAATCCACGCAACCTGCCAGTAATCTGAAGACTGGAGGCAATTTCATCGGATTTCACACACATTCAATTTTTTAATTAAGCAGGTCCAAACATGTCCCTTTTCTGAACCTTTAGCATTTGTACTTTGCTATGTTGAGATATCATTCTGCCTTTTTCTATCTCTCATTTTCACTCTCTTCCTCAGACGCCTGACCAAGTCCACGCTTCTCCTTATCCCCCTGTTTGGGACCCATTATGTGGTGTTTAACTTCCTGCCGGACCACACTAACATCAGCCTGCGTCTCTGTTTAGAGCTGTGCCTCGGCTCATTTCAGGTACCCATCATCCCCTGTCTATCATCACTGCGAGAGCGGTTCAATGCTGAACCGTTTCACTTCACCATTAAACTTTAAGTAATCCATGGCATGATCTTAAGTCATGTTCCAATACTGTGTAGCTCAAATGACATATGTTATGACCTCATGAACTTACATTTACACTGAATCAGTTAATCAAATGCTAACAGATGAAAGGCTTCGTGTATCTGTGTATTATTTGACACAGCGCAGTTGAATTCTCAATCCTGATTGGCCAGAAAGTCTGACAGTAGCTCCCAGCTGTAAATTAAATCACAGCGCTCGTTCGAACACGTTATCATTTTTATTGTAAGAGCTAATTTGCAAGAGTGATGTTTTCTGTAAGGAGATTCAAGGAGTTTATTTCAAATTTATGGAAGGAGTCTCCAGTGTCAGTCACTGTAAAAGTTGAGAGTCTTCACAACAGAAGACTTAGTGCTTTCCGGTTCCTCATAAGTGTGATCTATTAGAACATAAGCGACAATAGGAACTAACTTGTTTCACGGACATCTCACAACATTAAACGTAGCTTTAAATAGTAAAAAATAACGACATCATTCAGTAATATTAGAGATTAGTTGGAAAATAATCAACTATTTCACGTCACACCCATGGAAAGACACGTTAATCAAAATTAAATAAATATGCCGATGATATAAATATTAAAATGGGTAAATGCAGCAATAAATATATAAATGAGTCAATAAATAAATAATATTGTGTACTGTTGCTTTGAATGCGTGAGCAGCCAATGATCTTCTCTGACCCCGCCCCAGTGGTGTTGACTGACAGATGACAACAGAATCAAATAAATCTGGCATTATGAAATAAAAACAAACTGAAATGTGACGGTGTTAATGTGAAAATGGGTATCTTATTATTTTATTATTTATATCATAGGCATTTTTATTTACTTAATTTTGACCAAAAAACGGCATTCCATACACATCACCATGTCATGTTTTATTCCTTAATTAATGTAAACCTGATAACGTTCCCATCTTGGCCTGAAGCTTCTCAAAAAGCGTTTGTAGAAATTGCTCTTTTCTGAGACCGGTAATCTGTAAGCGCCAGGTTGCCATGGAGTAGGTAGTTTTTCTCCAGTATTTTCAACTTGTTGACATGTTCCCTCTGTAAATTCAGTGTTCACGTCTTTAATTAAAATGGATGAGTGTATATCACACTTTCTCACCCTGAGTCTGAATCGCACCACAGCCCTGCTAGAGTGCGCCACTGTTATAAATCCACAGTGCTACTTTCCTCATTTTATTCTCCCTGAAAGCAGTAATAACCCAACCTGCAAATCTTTTTGTCATCTCCAACCTGCAAAAATGCGCTGCTTCTCTGAGAAATATTTCAGAATGAGCAGGTAATTACTACAACCAGACAGCCTGTGGTTACAGTGGCTGTAACCCATTAGATGTTTTATCACAGGCCCGTTTGTTTAAACAGAATATACATTATTTTGCATTCGTATCATCTTTTGTCCAACTTCTTTGCATGATACCATTTTAATGCCATTAATCTTGACATATAATTGTGCGCTTTCGTGGTAAATTTTTAGTTTCAGCTTGACCGAGAGGCTCTTCGAGATCTGAATACATCACTATCACAGAGAACAATTAGTACATGCAAAAATCTCATTTGCATTTTGTTTCCGTCCTCTGCTACATGTACATGACATTATTCACACAATTGATCAGATTTAACACACATAAACCTCTTTACTTTGGGTCTTAGTAAATCAAGGTTGAAAAAAGAAAAAACAAACCTGACAACAGGGACATTTAATCAAATATTCGTCGAGCTGTATCTTCAATAAGCTTCAGTAAATAAACAGTTTTCTGCCAGCCGTCTTACTACTTCAAAATCAATAAATCACACATTCACATCTGTCACGTCTGCCCCAATCTCATACTTAATCTGCTGTTTAATCACCACTTTCTCTTATGATGGGAGATTCATATTCTGAAATACTTTACAGTCACTCATAATCATATATTATATATTACTCATCATCATCATCATCATCATCATCATCATATTAACCAAAAGTGGCTTTGGCTCTGAATTTACAGCTCCAGCTAAATTCAAAGACTCTCAAAAGTGAGATGTTGTAGTTTTTGTCAGGTTATTGTTACATTTAATGTTGTGAATTAGAAGTCCTATTATATGCTGTTGTAGAAAATTAATCTGACCAATCAGATTTGAGAACTCCACAGCACTGTGGTATAAAAAGTAATAAGCAAAAATGAACAATCTCTAAGAAAGGCCATTCCAGATTTTAACATTTGTTTATTTTCCAACTATTACGCACTTTTAGATACACACCTGCATATTTTTGTGTACATAAAAACGCATATTCTTGAGTAATGGTGTTCTTTTTATGGAGTGCATTTCCCAGCAATGAAGGCCTTCAGGTAATTACATAATTGCATAAATGGAAGGAACTTAAGGAGCATAATTACACAAAATAGATGCACATTTTCTACTTTATCATTTCCAAAATAGGTTTACGCTGAAAGGGTAAAGCATTACTGAAAGGGTAAAGCATTGCGGATGGCTGTGGATAGCAGATTATTTCATTTAACATTACTATTTTTGTTGCTGTAGTGCAAATTTGAGGTTATATGGAAACAAATTCAGAAAAATCAAAGTAAAAGGCAACTTTATTTTAAAGTTTTGATTAATAATGAATTTGAACTAGAATCCGTATTTGACATTTTCTAACTTTTACTTTTCCCTATTCCTTTATTTAAGGGCCTCATGGTTGCAATTCTGTACTGTTTCCTCAACCAAGAGGTGAGTAGTTCTCAGAGCGATGCACCATTTCAGTTAAATCAATTAAATTCTGCATAAGTACATTGGAGTACAAAACTCTGTACCCCTGCCCATTGGTTTTAAATTAATAAAATGGTAACAATTCAGTTTATATATGTGATTCCTTGCAGCAATGAAAAATTAAGGAAAACTATTTTGTCAAGAGGATATGCCAGTTCAAAATAGAGGCCTCCAGAAGTGATTCAAAGATGGATCCTGTTGGACAGCTGTTCGGAGGATATGAAACAGGGTGGCTGCAGTTCTAAATGCAAAGGGTTAGAAAGGTTATTAGGAAAAAAAAAAAAAAAGTTGATATCACATTCATAAAGGGAGATCCTAATATGAAATAATTTTAATTATTTGATTTCTTCATCTTTTAAGTTGTCCTAAGGGCGTGCAAACTTTTGCACAGGACTGTAATGTTGTCAGGTGAATGAATGATTTGTATGCTTCCAGTATAGCAATAACAGCAGCGAAAGGCATCATAAAACAAAATACCGTAAATGAAACCGTGGCTGTATTTCACACACATGCTCAAACAACTATTATTGGCTGGTATTGGTTCAATATGTCTGTACTGACTGTGTGTGTGTGTGTGTGTGTGTGTGTGTGTGTGTGTGTTTCAGGTCCAGAAGGAGGTGCGACTGATGTGGATGCACTGGCAGGAGAGCAGTTATGGCGTCGTTATCGCCGGAGCCAAAGGCAGTCAGATGGATACACCGTTCTGATTCTGTGTCTATGTTCGACGCACAAGAGACTCTGGGGTTTCTTTTTTTTCCCCTTTACCTGCTTTTCTTTTTTTGCCCACAGCAAGGCAGCAAGACCGTGATGATAGGATCCCGTTGTCAAATAATGGTTTTGCTGTAGTGGGACTTGCTTTTAAAACAGGAGCTGTGAGGCTGTGACGCAAAGCGACTGCAGCAGAATTCAAAAGTAAAGAAACACACATGACATTGCCTTGTTAAAAACAATATCTGACCATTTCTGAAAACTGCGAATAGCCATTCTTACTTCTGAATGCAACTAATGATAACTAAGCCGCTCAGTTGTTTTTAAAACAGTGTTGTGGAGAGCTTTTATGTGAAATGTGATTAGAATCACGGCAAACGAATGCTTGCTAAGTTCTAATCTTCAATCCTCAATGTTAGAATTTCATTCTGCCCAGCTGTTACTCTTAAAGATTTCACTGCATCTTTCTAGCGTGCTTTTCTTTTTTTAAAGAGTTATTTGTTTTTGTTTTTTTGTTGCGTTTGATGTAAAACACAATTCCAGTGAACACATTAACAAGCTTTAATTTTTTCCCCCCAGCCACCCCTAAACACTTTGTTGAAACTTCTTCTTTTTTTTTTTTTTTGTGAGTTGGGATTTAAGAATAAGACAGAGCTGAGCAGCTCACTTCTGGCTGGGGGTGGAGCTAATTTCTGGGCTGGAAAATTTTTTAACAGCAGCCTGAAATGAACCAGATTGACAGAACTACTGCAGAGTAATATTGCAAGTCTCAGTTTTTCTAATATCTTTGACGTTATAAGATTTTTCTAGATTTCGAAACACATTTAAAAATGACAAATGACACCTTTAATTATTGCATTCTAGCACAAATTAACACACATACCTATGTTCTGTCCATATAAACAGAATCATTCTTTAATCAGTCCTTTAATGGACCACTTGCTATGAAAGGCAAAGCTGATTTACTCCCCAGATTACTAAAACTAAAGACCAGGATTTGGCATTTAAAGTTTTTGAGTGTGTTTGTTCATTTTCTTTAAAGGACACTACAAGGGACAAGTGTCCTTAGTGTACAGTAATAAGCCCAAAATGTTACCGGCCCACGTGGAATTCTCCTGAGCCAAAACACTACAGCATTGTCTTGATGTTCCAAACATATCCTTTAAAAATGTGTAAGCTCACTTCTTTGATTTAAAAGTTAGTGAGTTTAGATGTTTGGAGGCAGAAAGCAGGCAATTATTCGATATTTGACCATGGAATCTGCTATGGTACGATTCAATGTAGTATCCTCCTGTCAATATGTGAGCAACTTCATTCAGAATCTGGGGTATGCCTGTTAATTCTCAAATGATGATGACGGAGAAGGACTGTTTTAAGTTATCAGAGTTATGGGTAAATCACATCGCTAGCCTATTTACACATCTGTTTAAAATGTGAATGATTTTTATACATCAGTTTTCTGTCTGTTTGTGATAATAATTTGTTTAGAATCAATTTTATAATCCAGTCTTAACAGGGAAAAAATGAAATAAGGAAAAAAATTAGGAAAGTCTGTCATTTTCTGCACTGATTTTTTGAGTTGTTGCCCACTTTTATCCTTCATTCTCTCCGCTTTTTCCTGTATTAAACATATTTATACACAGTAAATAACAAAATCATTCTTTCTTTGTCTTTCATGTGTTTATAGTTTTGTGTATATTCATTATTGATATTTACTGCCTGATGAACACATCAACTGAGGTGTAAAAAAAAAAAGAAAAAAGAAAAAAAAAGAAAGAAAGAAAGAAAAGGCTTTCCTTCTGGTTTTCCAGTTTCCTCCCATCCTACCAAAATATGCTAGTCGGTGGAAAGAAAAGAAAGAAAGTATATTAAACATTTTTATGATAATTTTACTAGCTGTGTACAGTAAATACCCTTCCTTTCATTATGACGCCATTGAGTCTGATTTGTATTTTTAAACTATTTATTTGTATATGAGAATAATGTCTTTCATGCATGGTAATAAAATGATTAAATAAATTAAAATAAACTTTAATAAAAATGTAAGTGCTTTAAATTTCAGATTCAAGTGTCAATCACGCAGCGCCCTCTAGTGGGGCATTAATGTCACAGAAAACCAAGTGGAGTTTGTTTAATATATATATATATATATATATATATATATATATATATATATATATATATATATATATATATATATATATATATATATATATATATATATAAATAAACTGTATTAAAAAATACATTTTATTTTCAATAAGCCATTAAAAACATTGCATTCCTACTGACTGGCTGTGTCATCAGCTGCTCAGTAAGTAAGGAATAAAACACTTGGGGTGTGCTCTTATCAGAAAGTAATCAATGATGCTGTGGTGTTATGAAGGTCCCACCCCAAAAGGTTAATCCTCTTATAACACAGCAATTTGCCAATATTTATTTATTTATTTATTTATTTATTTAATTAATTTAATATTAATGCAATTCTGGTCAGGTTTTAACCATTTATAGTTACATTTAATGTTGTGCAACGTCCATGAGACAAGTTCCTATTAAACAGGAACTATCCTCTCTTTTTTAATAAGATGAAAATAAAAAAATAAAAACTCATTTGTCTGAAGACTTTCCTGAGGTGGAAAACTTACAAGTACTGACATAGGAGACACTGGAGAAAATTTTATTTTATTTTTCTATATTTTTAATATTTAAATAGCAACAAACAGCAGCAAATAGCATTCGACTGTATTTAATTTACAGTAATTTTGTATTTGTTCTGGATTTGGTCTCATGTTTTTAGGTTGTATTAAATTGTTAGGTCCTGGTATGTAAAGCACTTTGGCCAACTTGTGTTGTTTTTAAATGTGCTATAGTAATAAATGTGATTGATTGTACACAGTTTTAAAATCTGTTTATTATTAGTGTTAGATTATGTGGCTACATTTGGTTGATCACATTTGGCTGATTGGCTCCATCTTGTTGATCACATTTGGCTGATTGGCTGCATCTTGTTGATCACATTTGGTGCATCGTCTACGTTGGGAAATTATGTTCCTGTAATTATAGGTATGAATTATGTCGATTCTTCTCAGAAATCTTTCTTCATTTGGGTTTATATTAACTTTAACCAATAACTTTCCAACATGTCACCGACCATAAGACAGATTTGATCGATATAAGTTTAAAACTTATGTTAAAAACATTCTTTTCATGTAGGCTTCATGACATTTCAGTAATCACAGAACAAAAGAACTGGTGTGTCCTTTTGGCCATTGTCTGATACATTCTCGTTGTGAGTGTACTATTTTAACACACTGTTTAGTGCTGGAGGGTGGTTTTGGACACAGCCCCAAGTCTGTGAGCTGGAGGGAAAAATGCTAGCTTTGTTTTGCGCCCTACAGAGGGGAGTGGCCAGAAATAAACTCCTCTCTGGCTCCTACTGCCTACTCAAGAGTTTTGTTCCCTACTCAAAGGCGAAGTATGGAGAAAACTTTTCGAGAAAACATGGCGGAGAAGCGAGGACTTGTTTGAACAAGCTGTGGGTTTTGTTTCGGAGCTATAGGACATGTTGCCGGTTTGCCGACTCGTCGCTCGCGCATTTTAAAGGTAAACTAAAACATCTCGTGCGTTTTATTTGAATCTTAACCGTCGGAATGAATAAACGGCACGCGAGGCAAGCCGACCTCTCGCGCGCCTTAAACTTCAGCTGTTTTGATTTCGTTGTTTATGGTAATTTATTACAAATTTGTTTAAATTTTTATATTGTGTACATGTAAATTCATCAGAAGAGTTTGGGGAACACATCTGGCCAGCGCTGCTTTACTCTCCAGGCTTCATTTCAGTTTCATGTTTATTACAGTTCAGTGTTTCCCCAATTCTGTTTATTTTTGCTTTTCTTCTCACAACTGAGAGCTCATTTCCACCATTTATGGTGTGAAAATAAGCTTTATGGTGATAAAGTAAGGAAAACATAGATCTGTAGTGTTCTTTAGAGTTTTATTTCAAACATAATCTAACATGCCTGAATCAGGTGTGGCGACTTATATGTGCTTATATTCAGTTTCCCTATTACTCATTACAGTATGATCATGAAATTGTACATGATATTAAAGGAGGATTTTTGGTGAAAAATCTAATACAAAATGTAATACAAAAAAATCCTAAATGTATACAACCAGCCTAGAGATGTTTTGGCGTATGAAGTTGGCTTCTTGTATATAACCAGCTACCAAAAAAAACTTGTACAAGAATGTAACTAAAACTTAATGTAAGTCTATCTCACCCAACCTTTTTTTTCGTAAATACTTGACTAAAGTTGTAAGAGATGATCCCGGTAAAGCCAAATTCTCTCAGAGACTGTATGATAATGGGTTGTCCATGTCAGATTATTCAATGAAGATTCTCTTATGATAGACCTTCGATGAACGACACTACGTCCTGCTTACGTCATCTATCTGCGTGAGAACAAAATGCCGTTGGCTAAACAGAAACATCTTCAAAGTGAGCTTTATGTAGTAAGGATATTTTTCTGCCCACTTGCATGTTTTTCTTATGTTTTGCCATCGCCACTGGCGTGTTTGTAGCCGTCCCATGGGTTGTGCATCCGTCATCCTATTCCACCTTCCTATTGGTGGCTTTCTAACAAGCTTCATAGAAGCACTCATGCTGGGATTTTAATAAAAACAATCTCGTACACTTCCAGAAGTTTGTCATGGGCGGTCGTTGGTCGCAATGACACTAAATTGACTCACAACCAAACAATTACATTTTCAGAAAATTATACAGTGTATACCCAGCTTTAGTCTTCATATACTTGGTTCAGACAAAAAATCTTTAAGCTACGTGAACTAATTATTCAGGAGATGGTTTTGTAAAATAGCAGGGATAGTCTGGGACAGTCCTAAACAACATTGGCTTGACATTCCAGAAGAACTGGATGTGGTTTTAGACTAGGGTGTAGGTATGTATTATTGGAAAAGTGGTTGGGTGAAAATAGACTTTGATTACTTGTTAGCTTATTATTAACCTTGTATATTTTGTTCACTGGCACCAAAAATGTCTTGATGCATTGTCTTGAGTACTAGGGGGAAAATTCTGTCATTTGTTTCTGCTGCACCGTTTCTTTAAAAAGATCACGTCATACATTATGACTTGTAGCACACTAAAGAAAATGGGATGATATCTGTCTAGGTAACTAGGAATTTATACAGCTTGCCATGTCTTGTTTAATTACAAAGCCAAATACAGAAATGGCAAACCATAAGCCAAAAAAAAAAAAACAATTCAAAAGAGTAAAAATGTGAAGTACGATACAGACCGTTAACTTTGATTCTTCAGAAAGACCAGTTGGAAGAATTGCCATGTCTTTTCAAACTTTCAAAATGCTAACACTTATGATGTGATTGAACGTGATGAGTGAAATTTTGGGATCACCTTTGTATTAGAGAATTATACTTTGAAGAATGAAAGGTTCCATATACAGTATCACACTAGAGTCCTTTAGTGTTGCCCTCTGGCGAGAACCACAGAGGAACCATTTTTCCTAAAAGTGTAAGGATGTGCTGATCTGATACTGATCTGATTGAGTATCCAGATCAACACTGGATATTTTTCATGTTCACAATAACAAAATTGTCTGTGTGTGTGTGTCTGTGTGTGTTTTGAATATCACAATTTATACCACAGTGCTGTTGAATTCTCAATTCTGATTGGTCAGAAGGTGTTAATTATCATATTGTTATAGTAACAGCTAATTCACATTGACTTGTATGGTGGATGTGCCATATCGTTTTTTAAAGCATTTTTGGAAGGAGTCTCCAGTGTCAGTGCTTTGTAACAGTTTTGTGAATTTTAGACAACATGACAAGCCTCATTTTATTTGTCTGATGAACTTGAACAAAGAGAAAAATGAGGAGTTGCTGATGGAATGAATGTTGCTGCTATATCATACAGTGCTGTGAAAAAGTATTTGCTTCCATCCTGATTTCTTCTGTTTTTGTGTATATCTGATACTAAATTGTTTCAGAAATTAAAACAAAGGGTTAGGGTTAGATAAAACAAGATAAAACAAAGGCAGCCTGAGTAAACACAAAATACATTTTTTTAAATGATATTGTTATTTATTGAAGCAAAAAAGTTATCCAATAGCAGCTGGGCCTGTGTGAAAATGTATTTGCCCCCGTAGTTATCAATTCCCCAAATCTATGAAACTGCATTCATAATAGGGTTCAGCTGGACTAGACATGACCAGGCCTGATTACTGCAAAACCTGTTCAATCAAATCAACACTTACATAGAACTTTGGTTAAAAGGTCTTACCCAGTAACACACTATGCCAAAATTGAAAGAAATTCCAGAAATGATGAGGAAGAAGGTGATTGAAATACATCAGTCTGGGAGGGATTACAAAAATATTTCAAGCAACTATTTCAACTATTGGTCAAGCATGGTGGTGGCAGTGTGATCGTGTGGGGATGCTTTGCTGCTTCAGGGCCTGGGCAACTTGCAATAATTGAGGGAAACATTAATTCAGCTCTTTACCAGAAAATCCTAAAAGGAGAATGTCTGGTCTTCAGTCCGTAAATCCTAGTGCTAGAAGTAAGTGAAAGATTGATCCGTAGTTGTCGGAAGAGTTTGGTTGCAGTTACTGCTGCTAAAGGTGGCACACAACCAGATTTTGAGTTTAAGGGGGCAATTAGTTTTTCACAGTGGTGATAGGTGTTGGATAACTTTTTTTTGCTTCAATAAAAAAATTAATAAAAACTGTATTGTGTGTTTACTCAGGTTGCCCTTGTTTTATGTTGTATTTTGTTTGAAGATCTAAAACTATTTGGTATGAGATATACACAAAAGCAGAAGAAATCAGAATGAGGCAAATACTTTTCCGCAGCACTGTGCGTGAAGACAGGAAGTAACTTCAATGTTTCATTCAATATAACGATAATGGATAATAAGTACGACAGTAAATAATTGTTAATGCTGTGGTAGAAGAGGAATGAAACACTTGTGGACAGGCTGTTATAGGGAAGTAATCACCACTGGGGTGGTAACAGTAACTCTGCTTTACATCAGACCACATAACACCACACTGTTGTTGATTGTTTTCCTATTATAGCACACCAAGTGTTTTATTCCTACTGTACGCTTGAGATCTGGTGTTATTCAGCATAATAGACACACAGTAAAACAGACTCGCACTCTATTCTTAACCCTGGCCAGTGTTTTAAACCCAAACATCTGTGAAGCATCTGTAATTCTTAAATGTTTATAAGGCTTGACGAGGAGGCTTAATGGCTTAACGCGAGGGTCGTCTAATGAGCTTGGGGCTTTTTGCTTAGTGCTCAGGTACATTTCTGTGCAGCCACACGCAGTCACGCTGAAGAAAAAATGAATTGAACCCAAACCGCAAACACACGTAGGTTGAAACTGAGATGTCTTATGAGTCAACATCCGTGTACTTGATTTACGCAGAAACATGCTTATTAAGCTGATTTCCTCATAGCTACCATGCCTGTACCTGCATTACAGAGCAACGTGCACTTCATTCATTACTCCATCACTACATCAGGAAATTTCCATGAGCTTCAGGGTTGCCAGATTTGCATGGGAAAACGAGGACAGACACGAACCTCAATGAATTAAAAAATCATGATAATGATTGATGATAATATTGAAATATTATAAATATATTATGTTTACAAAGTTTGCATTTGTATTTACCATAGATGAAAAACTTTCACTTCAAAGTTTTACCATCAAATTAGCCCTGACCAGAGTTTTTTTTTGTTTTGTTTTGTTTTTTTTATTAAAAAAAACATATTGTGATCCTTATAATATCTCAGAAAAGTGTATTGTGATGCAAGTTATCATGATATCGATATTACATTGTCATGTTGAACCACAGCCCACATACTTAAACAATACACTACACCTTTAGTTTGCATTAAAAAAGCTCCAACTTGGTTTGAAAATCACTGACATAAAGAATGTAATGTAAGCAAATCTTTCAACCGCCAGCCTCTTTAAAAAATAAATAAATAAAAAAATTCGATAGTCCAAAACAAACAACAAAAAAGGTTAAATTGCAGACATGGCAACCCGAATAATCCTGGATTTCATTTATAACTTTAAGATGAGCAGTTTTTTCCTGAGTTAAATATTGGCCACTGACATGTGTGTGTGTGTGTGTGTGTGTGTGTGTGTGTGTGTGCGTCTTTCTCTTTCACACACATCCATACACACTCATCTCATGTTTCTGTGGTGTTTTTTCTTCTTACTTCCAGGCTGTCTCGGTCAGACTCACTTTTCCTCTGATGTCTGCTTCTTTTCGTTTATCTCTCATTCAAAATTTTGAGTCTTTATTATGTCTCTGAATGGACAGCAGGATGAAAGATGAGGAGCAAACGTTTTACGTCCGTTCCAGGTAGGCATTTCGATGTAATAGTGGAAGGCGGGTCTTTGTAATGGGAGAAGTGGTTGATGTGGCTTTGTTTTTCTTCTTTTCTTTCGGAACTTGTTCTGTTTTTCTATTTTGAGAAAAGGCTTTGTTTTAATGTACAAAAGAGACAGGTCCTTTATGTTTGTGTGTGTGTGTGTGTGTGTGTGTGTGTGTGTGTGTGTGTTAGATCTATTTATGGCCTTTTTGTTTTGGGCCATCTCTTTTTGATTATGTTTCTGAAAAACTATTCTCGACTGTAGTACGCCCTTAGAAGAAAAGGTTCTAGCACCCTTAAAGGTTCTTCACTTTGTCGCTTTAGGAAACCCACAAAGTTTCTGTGTAGAACTACAACATGGTAGAACCACTTTAGACAGATAAACATTAACCATCCAAAGAACTCTTAAGGAAAGAATGTAGTTATGTACCAATAATTGATATGTGATAAGTGAAGAAAAACACTTGGGTGTGGCCTAACACGAAATTATATAGTATGATTTTCTTATAACTGAAAATCCCAAAGTGTTTCATTTCTCTTTCCACAGCAAATTCCCAGCAGTTTTTTTTTTTTTAAATTAAAGAATGCCTCATGTATTTCTTATCCATTTATAGTTACATTAAATGGGTTGGAAAACTCCATATAACAAGTTGGTTCTTGTTATCACGTAGGTAGTAGCAGCTTTAAACAATCGTTCCTTCACCAACCTCTCTTTTTTTACTTTCTTGAAGTTAATAAGATTTTTTTTTTTAAATTGTCATGTTACAGATAAACCGTGAAACGTAAAAAACTTCTCTGTCCGGCGATGGAAAACTTACAGCTTTAACTCTGACAGTTACAAAGTTACAAACACTGGAGACTCGTAAAACTGTTGAATAAACATCTCCTCAGAGAAAAGTTCACCATATCAATAAGTACAAAACACACACTACTTTTAAATGGATTAAAAACTCAGCAGTCAGGTTTTCGAGTAGATGCACACACCCAGGGTTGGAAATGCAGTCCATTTCTGTTTTGAGAGAATTAGAGCTGTTCCAGCCACATCTGTTCGTAGGGCTCCACCGCTAAATATTTCATGGCTGTATTTAAATTTTAATGGTGTGGATCTTACTCGCCGGCCATCTTTTGTCTCCGATCTTGCTGGTGGTGGTGTAATTTCCCTGTGAGAAACTGTGAATTTAGTGAATATCATCATAAAGAATATGATTGATTTTAGTTCCTGCTTGTTTCTGGACTTTTCAGTCTTCCACTTTTTAGCCGAGAAGACTTCACCACCATCCAGTAAGTTAGTTAAGAAGCTTTTCTGTTCACGTCCTGCTATCAACGATCAGCAAAAACAAGAGAGCCTTTAGAAGCCATACATGCTCACGTCACCATGTTTCACAGTTGAGACGACTGGTTTTGGATCTTCATTCCATCACTTGGCACATTTGCTTGTTCTCATCTCTTATCTTATATGTTTGAATTTTCTCATTATGTCTTTGTTTCTATAGAACATTTTAAAAAACTGTTTCTGTAAATTCATAAATAAATTCAAACTTAATCAAATGAAATAAAGAACAAACAAGAAAGGAATAGATTAAGTAAACCAATAAAAGACAGTCACAGCAGATGGCTGGATGCTATAAACCACATAAACCTTAACAATACACTTAACAAAACTCCTGAGAGAATGAATACTTCGATGAATACTACAAATTCGATGTGAAAATACTTTTTTTCATAATGTAGAAAAGGCTTGACCATCTTTTAAGTGATTAATAGCAACTAATTAATAAAGAACTCTCAGTGGAATTGTTGGAAGTCAAAAATATAAAAACATCAATATGTTACATTCTGTGTTACTTTAGCATTATTTTCTAATTCTGTATATTGTGGGGAAAAAAACGTATTTTACAGTCTTTTGGTGCATATCCTTTGGATTTCAGATCTGTTCAGTAGTTCCTCTTGCTAACAAACTGGCAGCAAAACAGCAGTATTGCATTAAAAAGTATCAAGTTTGATGCTACTTTTACTTCATGTCTATGAAAATGCATTATTTAAATCCGCAAAGGAGGAACAAAAATCTGAAAACTATAAATGTAACTATAAATGGTTAAAAGAAATCGTCACGTTCAGTAATAAATTACAATATGAATAAAATACAATAAAAACGTTAACAGAACAGTCCCAGACGTGCTTGTAAAGGAAATTTAGGGTGGTTACAGGAACGTCGCTAAAACAGCACATCACATTCGCACATTCGAATTTGGACGTACATCAAATTTGTAGTATTTTAAAGTCAATCTCATGGATGTGGAAAGTGAAGCGAGAACATGAGCTGGTGTTAAATCTTCTTCCTCTGCTCTGTAACTGGGCGTCGCTCCGCTCTCAGCACTGAGGTCACTTTGGGCAAAGCGCTGGAATTACCGCAGTCAAGTGGATTTGCTCAGCTTGGCCTCAGATAGCTGGCTGGTGCCCCGATGAAGTCGTCTTCTCCATGACACGGTCATCAGTGCTGCTTCATGGCAGCCAGGAATAAAGCGAAATGCTTACAGCATTTGGAGTTAATTTGCAGGGGACAGTGTACCATGTTCCCATATCCCAATATCCATGTTGCTGATAAAACAGATTCTGCTCTTAAATAGGCTCCAGGCTCTCCCGCGAGCCTGTGTAGGAAAAGTGGTACAGAAGATGGATGGAATTGTATTTGCCAAAAATAAATATGAATATCAGTTTATCTGTTGTTGTACAGTGCTATTAGAATTAAAATGGTAATAACGTGCTTTACCTAGGATTCACCGATATGACAAAAATATCATCCAGATTCTCCCGACACTTCTATGACACGTGTGTATTGTGATATATAGGTTTCCTAGTAATACACTAGTGGTACATTAAAAAAATTAAATAAATAAATAAATTTTACAAACCTGCTCGATACTTTGTGTAATTTCTACAAAATCAGCGTTTTAAACATCAAATCAGCTGCTTCCAGTCGTTTTTCTAAACATTTTAAAACAATATCAATATCTCAGAGTAAGTTGCAACATGATTATTCACAATGTCAATGTTAAATCACCAGTAAAACAGAACTTCATGGCAATTTACAGTCTAAAATTTGGAGTACTGTCTTCTCTCAGTCCTGTTTCATGTTTGTAGCTGCCAAATAAAAAACAAAAAAGTAAAAGAAAAAAAAAAAACGTTGGCAAACTGTTAACACAAGATCACCATCTCACCGTGTGTCCTGACTCGAGCTTAGAAACCGTGCTTGGATTATTTTTTTCTCATACGAATTTGCATCAAGCGGTTATGATGTGGGATGTTTGTTCCAGGTCGGAAGCTCATAATTACAGTTCTGAAAGTGACCTAATGCCCCCGTGTAGGTTATTACAGGAGACGGGACTTTGAGGCTTTCGGGAGAATCCTGTTTTTGGTCAGGTTTAAGGGATGACAAAGTTTAACATGACATCATGTTGCTTTTATAGTGTCTTTACACTCGCACATCAGTTAGAAGTGTACAAAAAGAAATGGTTAGAGCATTACGAGGACTTAGAATGAGTTACGAGTACAGTAGCGTGAATAAATAATGCTGCTTTCGACTTAACTCTGACGTCATTTCCGAGCTACATATTGGGGGGGGGGGACACGGACACCGACACCTCAATGTTCGTATTTTGTTAATAAGAAGCTAGCCAGCTAATTGTGATGAGTGATGTGTATTTACGTCCTCAAAACACTGTATAGTCAGAATTATAGCTTTAACAAGCTAATAACAATCTAAAGCAAACAATAGTGTATACGGTATAACTTATTTAAAAGTAAAGAAGTGCTGCTTTGTTCAGTGTTGATGCTGTGGACAGCCATTTTGATCTCAACGAACTACAGAAAGAATTCTTTTAACGGTATGCGATATTTGTCTAGGACACCAAACTCAGTCTGAAAATTGTAGTGTGCACCTGTATGAAACCTAATGCAATGCACGTCTTGATACGTGATCGTAGATGTGATGTATAAACAACTCTTTCAAAGCAGCCGGCATTTCAGTGCAATATGATGTCATACAGTGTGATTCGGTATTTAAATGTATGCAAAAAAAGAGAAGTAGAAGGCCACACCTTCTTCACCAGGACTCCATGGTGGGGTATGGAGAAGCATGGAAGGTTTCTAAATAGATTTGATTCAATGCTGCTGGATTGATGCACCGATTTGGCTCGATTTAATATTTACACCTCAAACTATTGGTGATCTCAAGAACCTTCCTAGACAAAATAGTTATAATCTCTATAAGCACTGGACGGTGATTAAACCTGACAGGCGGCAGCAGGTGTGGATTGAAGTACACACGCTCTTCCTGTTCTACCCTGACTAATTAAGCCAAGCTTAACGTTACCTGAAGTTACCCGACACTCAGCATCAACAGGACACGGCGTAGCTTGACGTCGCTTACTTCAAGCAGTTAACGTTTAGCTGGGAGTCTCTCAGTAGGGGATCTGACCTGTGGAGCGCAGGAAGGAATCGATCCGTCCCATAATGGGTGTTAACGCTAGAAGGCTGCGGCACTGGATCTCCAGCCACGTCTCACGGAGAGCCGTCTGGCATGTCCAGTGCCCCAAAGGAGAGAGCGCGGCCACAAAGCTGGAGGTGTCCCCGTTCAGGGAATGTTTAGGGCGCCACAGAAGGAAGAAGAAGAAGAGGTAGGAGATGGTTGAGATGATGAGAAGGATTGTTACAATAAAATGCGGTCTGGGTTCATCGTGGATTAAAATGTCTTGTGGGGTGGTTTTCCAAGCCAAGACCTTAAATGACCTCTGGTTGTAGGTTTTATTTAGAAAGAGAGAGAGAGTGGAATTGGTAACAGTATTACTACGTAGGAAGAAATAGTGCAGGCTGCTGTAAATGTATATAAGTGAGAAATTAAAGGGAAAAAACAACTTATAATTTGTTAGTAATGTGTTTGTCCACTACGAGCCACCAGAACATCTTGGTATTTATTCTGCAATCCATTCTTGGCCCAAATCTGCGGTAATTTTGAAAAATTGCAAGGTCCTTCGTATATTGTGGAGTTTGTTTGATTCTGCATTCATTTAGGTGATTGCAAAATTCTGGAGGGACTGAAAAGTACTTTGGGTTGATTTGCAGTGAGGGAACAAGCGGAGACGATACATTCCAGGAAAATAAATAAATGCCCCCACAGCTCCAACAGAGCCACCAAATTCAAATTTCATTCGTGAACCGGGGAATATTACAAATTATCTACACGCCATATTTGAAATAATGATCCAGCACCCAGGTAATATCTGCTCAGAGGTGGTGTCTTCACCGACGATTTGAAATTGTGCATAGAACAGATGGACAACAGACACTAACTGTAAACCTACAAAGTGTGTATGTGGTGGTTCTTGTGGTAACGGTTCTCTCTAGATGGAGTATTAGTGAGAAAGAAATCAAATGCATCTTGATTCTGTTTTTAAACGTTGATATTGCATTGATGCATGGATCTCCAAATGAAAAGGTTCAAACACAATGTGAAGTAAGTTATCATTAAAAAAAGAATTAAAAATTTTATTGTTATCCAGAATGGGTTTTTTTTTGTTTGTTTGGTTTTTTTTTTGGCCACAAGTCTAGACCAACTGGTTGATGAAATGTAAACTATGCTAGTCAAGACCGCCATTGACGAGTAAAAGACCAGGGCTAGCTGTGATCCAATGAAAACCGTGTCGAGACCAAATGAAAGCGAGAACGAATCAAGATCGAGACAGGAAACCATCAAATCCTTTTCAAGGCTAAGTCTTTATTTCAGCTACTTTGCTTTGTTCATGCTTTGTGCCATTGATTAGGCTTTTTCCCAGAAGGAATTGCTTCTAGTCAAACTTTGTGCATGCGAAAGAAAAGACAACACGGACATTATTTTTTTTAAAATCTCGGTCAATACCAAGACCACATTTAGCGAGACCAATGCCCAAGTCTGAGACAAGTCCAAGTACAAATACCAGTAACCAGTTCAGGCCTCTACCCTGTGCTCTTGAGAGCAGCTATTGTGGATCTTATGAATTAACAAGACAAAAAGTACTGGACAGAAGAATGCCATGTGTATGCCTTTTGTCACAAAACAACATTCCTCTGCAATGCACAATATTTATGGCCCTGCATCATTATTGAATCCTGCTGGAGCCAAATATAGCATTTTACTTTATGCTTTATCAAATGGTCACATAGTTTAAAAAAAAAAAAAAAATTCATAATGTATAGCAGTGGGTCTGTGAAGCATAGCCAGGGGGCTTCTTGTTTTTGGTTTTTTCCCCATTTATTTAGCTGTTCAGTTTTTCATTTAGAAATCACAACCCAGCATTAGCAAAGATATCATATTTATTATTGGGTCCTAGTGGTTATTATCCTGTTTGACCGGTCACTTGAAATGATTTTACCATCTTGAACGGTAATTATTGAATTATAGGATGTCTAAAGATTCCCACCCCCAATATTAGAGGCATGGAAATCCTCCCAGAAATTCTCACATTGTCCCATATGAATTAACTCTTTGACTTAACCCATGAGCTGAGATTTGTTTACCAATAACTCATGTGGGTGTGACGGACTCCAGGCCATATTTTTGCGATTGTGCTTCTCTCTGGCAAGGAAGTAAGTAAGATAAGGAAATGTCTTCAGTAGTAGAAAGAGAAAGTCTGTGGTAAATAAGTGCATGTAGCCAGAAATGCTCCTGTTTGCATTCCTGCAATTTGACGTTGAATTTTTGCCTGACCTTTTTTTTTTTTTTTTTTTTTTCCCCCTTGGTTGTGTGTCTGAAGGATTTTTATTTGAATTTGTGATTTAAAAAAAAAAAAAAAAGCAAAACTCACCTTCTGATTTTTGACCATCACCATGCAAATTTTGGTGTGGAAAATATGATTTCAACCAATAATTTAAGTCAAAAAATGTATGACATCCCAGAAGAAAATGCATAATCCTGTCAGGTTTTTTTTTTTTTTTTTTTTAAGAGCTAGTCTTACAGCTTGATCTTTTTGTCTCCAGGATGGAGGCCTCGTGTCTGGAGCTGGCACTGGAGGGAGAACGTCTGTGTAAGGCAGGTGATTACCGTGCAGGCGTCTCCTTCTTCGAGTCCGCCATCCAGGTAGGGACGGAGGACCTGCAGATCCTCAGCGCCATCTACAGCCAGCTGGGAAACGCCTACTTCCACCTGCAGGACTACACTAAAGCACTCGAGTTCCACCGCCATGACCTTACTCTTACCCGGTGAGCTTCTGCAACAATCTCTCGCATCCTGTGTGCACCAGAATCCCACTTTATTCTCCGCACATTTCAGATTAGATTATGGTTATGGGTCTCGTCGCAAACCTGCATTGTTACAACAGCATTGTTTACATAAGTTGGCACAATACCAAGTTTTCTTTTCCGATACTGATACTGAAACCTCGAGTATCACCCAACACTGATACCCATCCAGTATACTTTTCTTTAAAAATCTACTATGCTTTTTTTTTTAATTGAAGCTGTTCACAGTTAAGCTCCTTCGTAGAAAAATCTCTCGCATTAGAATTATAGTAAAGTAATAAAAATGAATCCTAACAAAAGATAAACCGTCAAGACTCTTTGTGTAAACATTTCTAGTTCCAAAAATAAATTTCATTTCCAAATCCAAATCCAATCTTTGCTATTTGTTACATGATCCGATATGTTTTCTCTGCTATCCGTATCGGATCAGTGTCCTCTCTAACAAAAATGTTGTCTAGCTTTTTTGGAAATAACACTTGGAGTGTGCTGTTACAGGAAAATAATCAGTGATGGGGTGGTGTCATTGCAGAGTCTATTATTTTCCAATTTCCCAAAGTGTATTAATGGACGACACGTCATACTCTTTATCCATTAATAGCTACATTTAATGTTAGTTCCTTGTTTTATAGCAACTATAAACCGTCATGTACTCGTTTTCTCTCTTGAAATTATGTAGATCATTACTGAGAAACTGCAACGCCCTACATAATGAAAGGCTTTCATTATGAGGAAAAGCTTAGTTACAGCTTTACCTCTGACACCGGCGACTCCTTCCATTAATGTTTCCTTACAAAAACAATTACGTTATTTTAATCGAATGATGTGGAATAACAAACCGTATTGTTCCTATACAAGCTATAGAAATGATAATGTATCAGAATATGTGCTTTAATATTGCTCTTATAGAAAATTAATCAGCACCGACCAATCAGCATTGAGATGGTCATGTATTGTTATGTATTAATAATATTGTTGGCGGTGGTGTGTTCTCAGATTTAACACACCTGACTGTATTTCACCAAACTGGAATGTGTCGTAGAACCAAGGGTTTCGAGTACGTAAATCTAACAGGCCAGAAGTGTACATATGTAGTATGTAGTAGATTTCTTTCTTTGACTTTCTTCCTTTAAACCACGTGTCTGTCTGATTTATATCTCA
>CM042570.1:3765000-3775000 GCA_023630585.1 Cranoglanis bouderius
AGATTTCTGTAAAGCTGCTTTGTGCCGATTTGTGCATCGATGAAATGAAATCGAATCGATGTATAAAACCCCGCTGAGATTCGAGGTTTACGTTCGCAGCGTCTCCTCATCGCTAAGGAGTTCGGTGACCGGGCGGCCGAGAGGAGAGCTTACTGTAACCTGGGGAACGCTTACATCTTCCTGGGCCAGTTCGAGGTGGCAGCTGAAAACTACAAGTAAGTTCGATGCTCTTAATCCTGACTGTTTATATTTTACTTTGTGTATTTTCTATAAATGAGTGAGAGCACAATCTTTAGCAGCGTAGTGTTTAGGGTTAGCTTTTTTTTCTTTTTTTTTTTTTTTTTTTGCGGAAAACTGCTTGAATTGGTGAAATTGCTATTGCATGAAAATTTTTTGCACGGCCTTTCGCAGTGAGTTTGTTGGTAAATGAGCCCTTTTAGCTACACTCATGTTCGACACACGTGAATTCGAAGAGGGCTTTGGCCGAATATGCGTTGCGATGACGTCACATGACGCGTCTTGGCCCAAACCTGCAGTAAATTTTAAAAATTGCAAGCTCCTCCGAATTTTGCATCGTTTGCTTGATTTTGCGTTGATTTCTGCGATCGCGAAATCCCGGAGAGACTGAAAAAAAAAATCCGCTCATGCTACGTGTATACTGTAACCATAGCAATGCTTTTACCAGTCCTGTCAGCTAACTAACTTGCTTAGCTAGCTAGATTAAATTTATCATCAACAGTAATGCAGATGACATAAAGATTGGTGTAACAATGGTGATGTCACAGTTTTCAGAATCATTGTGGGGGGTGGGGGGGGGGATCAGATCAGTAAATTCAGGAAATAAAGTCACTTAAGTCATTTAGCGTAATTATTTTTAAGTTATCGTTACGTTAAGCTGGTCAGTCTGGTCATCTAGTTGTCTATTAGTATTAAGTTGATTAATATGTTAAGTGATAGATTTATTGTTTGTTTTTTTTTTCACCTCCACCATGTTGTCTTGTACCTCTGTACGTTTTAAACCATTACTGTTGTTCGGGGACTCGATCACCTCTGACATAGTGTGTGTGTGTGTGTGTGTGTGTGTGTGTGTGTGTTGGTTTTGCACAGACGCACACTACAGCTGGCTCGGCAGCTGAGGGACCGGGCAGTGGAGGCTCAGGCCTGTTACAGTTTGGGCAACACGTACACACTGCTACAGGACTACGAGAGAGCCATCGACTACCACCTCAAACACCTCATCATCGCTCAGGACCTCAAAGACAGGTACACACACACATACACACAGAGGTTCTTTTCGGTATTACAGTGCTACTTTAGGATGGTGGAATTTTTAAGTCTAAACATGCTTTTTGGCTTCCTGAGTTAATTCAAGACTGAACAGGCCGTGATATCAGTGCTCAATAGTGAGTATTGTGTTCTGGTGTATTAAATTATAGCATTTATTTACTTATTTACTAAATTAGAGTGTGAAGGTATTATTTTATTTAGTTATGCAGTTTTAAGATCAGAAATCGTTTTTACATCTGAAATCTATACATTTTACAGTAAATGATTAATACGCATGAATATTACATGACATCATTCTCCGCTTACTAACTTACTATCACGTAAAGGTGTTTCTTACTTTGGCTCTGTTTACTTTTTTTTCATTCTAGTTATTCAGTTAAAAGTTAGGTGTCGGTCATATTTTCAGTGTAATGATATTTTCACTAAAAAAATCTTTAGCAAGGGTGCCAATAATTTTGGAGCTGACCATACAGTATATAAACATAAAAAGTAGCAATACATGAACACGAACAAAAACAAATCTGGACCACATGAGCACGAATTAGCCATGTTACCATTTCCTCATATCACAGTGAAAAGTAACAACACACATACACATGACTCATACACATGACTCACACACATGACTCACACAAAACACACACAGCTGTGTTCATTCACTTTTCTTTTCTTTGTGTGTGTGTGTGTGTGTGTGTGTGTGTGTGTAGGATAGGAGAAGGGAGAGCTTGCTGGAGTTTAGGGAACGCCCACACGGCTCTAGGAAACCACGAACAGGCCTTACACTATGCCGGGAAACATCTGGAGATTTCCAAAGAGGTGTGTGTGTGTCCATGAGTTTTGCAATTCCAGTCTTGGCCATAATGGGAGATAAGGGGAATCAGATTGCACAGGAAATGCTTTGCTCCTCTGTCCCACTGAGAGCTACTGAGAGCATCACACGTATTGTGTGTGTGTGTGTGTGTGTGTTTGTCAGATTGGAGACCGTAACGGAGAGCTGACAGCCAGAATGAATGTTTCGGACCTGCAGCTGGTGTTGGGTCTGAAACAGAACCACACTGTTAGCTACACAGACGGCAGCCACATGGACAGTAACAGTCCAACAGGTAACACTCATCCATCCACACACACACTCATCTGTCCATCTGTCCTCTCACACTGCATTTCACACCCCTCCATCTCTCCTTACAGTGTATATTTTTCTCCTTGTGTCTTCCAGCACACACAGTGAGAAACAGGGTTGCCATATCCATTTAGACTCCACACTTCTGTGCTGTTCTTCGCATTTAGTTTCAACCTCTATTTTAACGTTTCAAGTTCACCGCGTCAGGCGCTGTCAGACCGAGGTCCGAGAGAAACTTCCCCTGGTTCAGAAACTCTAAATAATTACATAAAGACTGCGATCTGTTGCAGTTTATCTAATCACATGCATTCATGTAGACTATTTAGGCAGCTCATTGGACCAGAAAGAGCTTGAGGACTCATTGGGTCAGTTTTCTGAGATTTTCTGGAACATTGGGGTGTAAGTCGTCCTTCCATTACAGGACACCATGCACACACAATCCACCTACCAGGATGTTTCTGTGAAGCAGGAAGAAACCGTAGAACCCGCAGGAACCCTACACGGACACGGGGAGAACATAGGAAGCGCAGTACAGACAGTAACCTGAGCTCAGGATCAGGTTTATTTGCATTTGACCAATCAGCAAAAAAAAATTACATACTTTGGAGCAGGAACTAAAAAAAGGTTCCTGAATTTGCCTAAGGTTAAACACAAAGCAAAGGTGTGTGGATGTGTGTGAATGTGTGTATCAAATCCCAGGATTGGACAGAGCAACACACTATACATTACTGTTATGACAGACAAAGTGATTTTTTGACTCTGCAGGAGCGAAACCCAGGTCAGGACGGAGACACAGCATGGAGAAAATGGAACTCATGAAACTTAGTCAAGACAAGAGCCCTGTAAGTACACACACACACACACACACACACATACACTCTACTCTCAAATCCTATAGTCTTTTCCCACTTCATACACTCATGTGTCTGTCACGTAGGGGCCAGTGAGCGATGAGGACGTCTCCCCCAAGCAGTCCAAATCTTCTCCCCTAGCCAAGACATCGTCCAAACTCTTCTTCATCAATCGCTTTAAAGGGAAGAAACAGAGAGCCAGCGGAGCAAGTCTGACTAAAATGCCACAGAGCCAGAACAGCGCTCCTCGTACGCCCGAGCTGGATCCCAAGGTGCTTACTCACTCACTCCATTCATACAGAAGTACGTCAGTATCAGTCTAACTGGGCGTTCCTCATGAATCTATTTCATTCCTTTATTCTTTCCATTCATCCGAATAATAAGTAAACAGAGCTCTTTCTCTTCCTCTCCTGCAGTACGCTCCGGACACTCTGGGAGACGAAGGCTTTTTCGACCTGCTCACTCGCTTTCAGGGAAACCGCATGGACGACCAGAGGTGCTCCTTACAGGGCGGCTTAAGCCGTGGCTCCTCCCCCTCCCCTTGTGACACCCCACCCATAGCCGTGAGAAAACGTGAGTTAGCCCCTCCTCTTTACCTTGGTGACCTCTGTGTGACGGGAGGGGCTGGGACGACATTAACGCAATCACTTTTTTTCTCTTTAGTGTATTATCACTAACATAATAAAAATAATGTGTGGGAATGAGATGACATTATGTAAATAGTGCATAATGTACAAAATCAACATCTCAGTTCTTTAATTTAGATTAAATAGACAATTAATGTTAAAACTCAACCCAATATGAAGTCAGTTAACTGTAACAGTCCTGTAAATTATGCAAGGAAAAATAAAGTTCTCAATAAAGATATGTTTTCTAATAAAAAGTTACGTTTCAGTAAGAGACCGTAGATATCTTGGCGTTACTATGTCGTCTATTTTATTATAAATTATAGAACTGAAATGGAACTTCATTATCTCATTCCCAAGATTTAATGACCTTGTTCAGTAATGGCCATGCATTAGGACCCCGGTGTCATGTGTTAATAAGCCGTGGCCATGCATTAATTTTTCATTTTATTTGTGTCCTTAAACGTAATGCGCTCCAATTGGTTCGTAAACAATCCTTATCGGCACTACACACCTCCATGCTGTGGGAAAGGCCCTCTTTTTCTAATTAACAAATGGGATTCCAGTCATCCATGTAACTGAACCCGACTGATTTTGGTGTAATTTGGTAGTTGGTGAAATACATTAGCCCTTGTTGTATAACTGTTGAGAAAAATATCCTCTCTTTCTCTCTCCTTTTTAAAAAAAAAAATTGATAATTTAGCTATTTCTCCGTCCGAAGAGGCGGCTTCGGCTCAGCCTGGCCACTTCCTGGATTTGCTGGCCAGCTCACAAGGCCGGCGATTGGACGAGCAGCGGGCGAGCATGGGGACGCTGCCGGGTTTACTGCTGGACCAAAACAACAGCCAGGCCATGCTGAGCCAGCTCATAGCCAGCGCTGACAGCAAGGAGCCGGACGACGACTTCTTCGACATTCTCATTAAGTGCCAGGTCAGCTATAAGGGTTCAGACCAAAACACACACAGCTGAAGTGTTTATTCATCTCATGGAGGGTTCAAATGTAAAAATGCGTATGATAAATAAGTGTTCATAACACACACCGATCAGCCATAACATTTAAAACCACTGACAGGTGAAATGAATAACATTTGATTATTTTGTTACAGTGGCACCTGTCAAGGGGTGGGATATATTAGGCAGTAAATGAACAGTCAGTTCTCAAAGTTGATGTGTTGGAAGCAGGAAAACTGGACAAGGGCCAAATTGTGATGGCTAGACGACTGGGTCAGAGCTTCTCCAAAACGGCGGGTCTTGTGGAGTGTTCCCGGTATGCAGTGGTAAGTATCTACCAAAAATGGGCCAAGGAAGGACAACCGGTGAACCGGTGACAGGGTCATGGATGCCCGAGGCTCATTGATGCACATGGGGAGCAAAGGGTAGCCCATCTGGTCCCATCCCACAGAAGACGTACCGTCTTGTGGAGTCCATGCCTCGACGGGTCAAGAGCTGTTTTGGTGGCACAGGGGGAACCTACACAATATTACACAGGTGGTTTTAATGTTATGGCTGATCAGTGTAATGGGCACTTTATTATACACTTATTTAAAAAATATTCAGTATAACGCATTTGGTTTTGAATATATGATTTGAATATGTGCACAGAGATGCATTTGCATACAAGTGTAAATAGTAGAAAGTGTTTAAGGGGCGTGAATATTTTTCTGCCACTGATGATAGAAAGGGATTTTGTACACAGTCTTGCTAAATTCCACAAAGTCCCAGAGCTTATCAGTGTTAACTCAAGTGATGAATGTTATCCCAGGGTTCCCGACTTGACGACCAGAGGTGTGCTCCTCCGCCTCCCCCGACGCGAGGCCCCACAGTCCCGGATGAAGACTTCTTCAGCCTCATCCTGCGCTCGCAGGCCAAACGGATGGACGAGCAACGCGTCAATCTGCCCTCCGACCCCGGACCCACGCCACTCAACCCTGACTGAAGCCGCATGCCAGCAGAAACACGAGAACACAGACTTCGGAGACTTGTGAAGTCACCAAGTTCTTCCCAACCAGCTGAAAAAGAGCCCTGTTTATCTCCAACAAAACTGGAAGCCATAAATCATCTCAAAGTCAGAGTTGTGGCATCTGGGTCAGTTCTCAGTATATAAACATGAAGGACAGTTTAAGGACATCTTGGTACGGCTGCAGGTCAGTACGGCATCGGCATTTCTACACCGCAAACAGTAAATGCAGCTAAACATACATAGCTAGTTTTAGTTTTAGCATTAATTTCATGTAGCTGAACTGCATCAGTGGGAAATATTCTTTCTTTCATACAAGTTTTATTCAGGATCAGAACGGAACCGACGATGTCTCGTCCTCAGGGTTCCGATATTATACACTGACTCAGATCTCATGTTCGTATTCGGCTCTAACTGTTGTAGCGGAGGGGAAATTACGTTTTTTTTTTCCCCCCTCATTATTAT
Source organism: Cranoglanis bouderius (assembly GCA_023630585.1). Taxonomy (NCBI): domain Eukaryota; kingdom Metazoa; phylum Chordata; class Actinopteri; order Siluriformes; family Cranoglanididae; genus Cranoglanis; species Cranoglanis bouderius. Next base: position 3,771,307 of record CM042570.1, read on the forward strand.
TATTGTAGTTCATAAGTCTGTATAAAGCTTCAAAACTTACTATTCTTGGAGGTTTTTTAAATTGTTTTAGAAAAACAGGTACTTGAAAAGAAGTTTTTGTCTTTATAAACTTTGGTGAGAAATGAATTGATATGTTTAGTTGCTTGTCTGTTTTTACACCATACCAGTAATAAAAATTGAACTTTAATCAGTACTTTCCGTACCAAAACATTGTCTAATTTTTTTTTCTTATGGCCACTGGTAGAGCTGTTGCACAATAATATAATCCATTTGTTAACATCAAATAACACTGTATCCCCCCCCACCCCGTTCAGCTGTGCACACTTCTTTAATTCCAGTTTGACAGGTTGATATTTTCTGTGCTATAATGTCATTTACTTAGCTTATAAAGATCTTGATGAGCTAAAGGCAGTGTGTCTAGGGCAGGAAGAATGTATTACTACAGCCACACACACAGAAAAGATATGCACTGAAAAAAAAAACATTTATTATAATTCAAAAATTACATTTTTTTTAAATTACATTTATAACAACTGTAATGGTTCCTTAATATAAAATGTTAGGCTTTTTTTTTCTCCATATAACACTTTTGTAGCCTTCAGAGTTTAATTTCCATTCAAAACACAAATGGCTCTAATACTGGATAGTGTTCCGCTTTGTTCTAAGGGATTGAAGCTTTAATTATCAGATGAAGATCCGAAAACCAGCTGTGTGAACAAAATTGCATCTGTATACAAAAGTGCAGTGTTCATATACAGTATAATCTGAAGGCAAAAACAGACCTACAACAAGAATAAAAAAAAACAACTCTGAAAAGTGTAGAAATATCACGAAAAGTTGTGAAGCCTTGAAATATGTTGAGACAAGTACAAACTTGTAAAGAACCTGAGCAAACTGGGGCATGATTCAGGAAATGTTGATAAATAAGGAAAAGAAGGTGGTAATGAGAGGAAGGAGCCAGGTAGCAGGCGGAGCTAGTGAAGTATAATAAGAATATTTTGTGTAATTTAAAGATGAAGTCACTTTTCTGTGGTTCTAATCTAAACAGCTTGTGTGACTCAAAACACAGTATGAATTTCAGAAAAGCAGTTTGAATGTGTGTGTCTATGTAAATTTCTTAATTAAGAGCAGTTTCAGGTATGCAATACTCAGGAATATGACGATCATGCAGCCCAGAGCCACGTTATTCTGCCACATGCCCCAGGTGGAGTAATCGATGCCCTGCTCGGTCAGAAAAGCCTCTCCAGATGTACAACTGTAACGAGTGGTGCATGGTGTACATTAGAATGTTAAGTATACTGTCGATTTTAATAACTGAACTCTATTTAGATACAATAATCAATATTTTATACTAAAATGCACTTGCTCTGTTCTGCTCTGGTGCAACAAATTTAATGGCATTTTAGTAAAAAGAACCAAGGCCTACAAACTTCATCCACATTACAATATGCTGGATTAAGGGTTCACTTTTAGAATATTCTTTGGTATACTAATATTTACATTTAATGGTGTTTTGCTGGTAACTGTATATGTGATTTAGGGCCACTGTTTAAAACGTAATACAAGATTTGGAGAACAAAGTCATAATGTTTCACTCCTTCAACAAAAGAAACAGTTGTAGTACATATAATGTATCAATTTGTCATAGAATTATGACTTGATTCTCAAAATATTGCAACACTTTTCTCCTCAAATATTATGACCTTTCTCAAAAATTACGATTTTTTCCCGTTAGATTACAACTTTGTTCTCTATATTTTGTGGCTTTTTTTTTTCGATATATTTCAACATTTATTTATCAGAATATTTATTCTCGAAATATTTATGCTTTAACTTTATGCTCTAAATCTTTTTTTTTTTATAAAAGAGATTTAAAGATAAAATTCAAATCTTTTAGAACCAGTGGCCCTAAAACGCTGTCATACTATGCTACATTTAATGATTTAAGCGCGTGTCCCGGGTCTTGGTTTTACTCAGTAACCATTTAACCAAGTACTCAGTTTTACACTTAAACGTTCACATTGTGACTAACATTCTAACCTTAAGAGAACCATTTGAGTAAGAATTGACTTCACCACTTACAGGCACTTACACTTATAGAAATATTGCATTGTATTAGTGTAAATAAGTGTCACAAAAATTGTATCATTACTTCATTTTCAGATAAGTCATCCTAGATCTCTCAGTTATACACTTTTAAGGTTTTCATATTTGACTCATCCTCGCATTCGCACTTACGATTAGATTAGACACACGATTAGATTTCACGATTCGATTTTACTTAAGTTTTACGGCAGTATTTTAGTGGTTGCACTACTTACTTGGAGCCTAGAGTAAAATTGAGTTGAGTCGCAGGAGCGTTACAGAATTCCAGCCCAACAAACTCATTCACCAGGAGACCCTGAACACATCATCATCATCATTATAATCATAATCATCATCATCCGCTTATAATTAAAAAGATTTTTAAAATAAATTAAAAAAAACAAAGAAAAGTAAACATCCCTACTGATCTCTTTAGCAGTCACGCAATCCTTTTTATAGCGCGATTTCCTGTTTGAAAACTTGAGGGAAATACTGAAACCCTTCCTGATTAGGCATTTGATGTTTTTTCAATATGCCGTGGCTCACTAGCGAATTCAAAACACCATGGAGCTGCTGCCAGGAAGGCAAACATTTTCCTATAAATTTCCTTTCCTATAGACGCCAACCTCCCCCCAAAGTTTGACAAGGAAATGATGAACCCTATCCTCTTTATATTTTTCCATCCTGCTGCATTTTACATGGATCCTTTAAATTAATTACGTCTTCAATAAAGAAAAAATTGACACTTACTCCACAAGCAGTGTTGCTGCAACACTAAAGCTAGCTAGTAGCTGGTAAATGCATGTGTAAGGAATGTTTTAAAAATTCAGCTAGCGAAGTTATTATTTTTGCTTGTAACTGCCCATGATATTTTATAACGACTTTCATTGTTTCTGTTGCCTAGTAGCCTAATCTACCACAGTCCTGACCAGGCAGTTACTAAGGATGCTTTAAATGCACTGCATGTTGATGCTAAATGAAGACAGTATTTGTTTGTCCCTTGAAAGAAAAAGAAAAAAAAAAACAATAAGCGTGACCTTTTTTTTTTTGTTGTTGCAACCCATAAAATCCTAGTCCTGTTGCATTCTTCACAACCAGATGCCCTGTGAACCTTTCTGGCAAGCTTTCTTTAAATTATTATTTTTTTAAAATGGCCTCCTGTTCGTATCTGTATTTGTATGTGTGTAGTAGAGTTAGAGCAGGTTGCTAACTTACAGTAAGGCCATAGCGTGGAATGCTGAAGTACTTTAACCAGCTCAGCCAGTCAGCGATGCTCGGCAAATTCACCAACAATCCTGAGAAAATCTAAAAGCAAATAAAATGTGAGAAAATCACACGTACGCAAGTATTTCTATTGAATCTTGGTTTATGTGCAGGAGAGATGAGGGAAGAGTGTGATGTGAACGTGTGTAATGTGCATTCTTACCATCATGAACACGAAGGTTATGGTCATGTAGATGTTGGCGATGGCCACTACGTTCTGATCAGCAGAGATAGCCATCACCATGGATGTCGCCGTGTATGCAGTCATGGCGACGGTGAACATGAAGAAAAAAAATGACCCAGCATCCCCTTTGAACCCTGGAAATTGGGGCAAAACATATAATTT